>JADLZN010011613.1:92500-452030 GCA_018155175.1 Sinocyclocheilus anophthalmus
ATAGACTGGATTAGTGACACTAGCTATTTGAATAAGACCACCTCTGAGCCATATGATATATTCATGTGTCTTGTGTCATTGCCCCATAGAAGAGAGGGGTGGGGTGAGCAGTAGATCCTTAGCATTTAAAGAGACATGCAACAAAACGGGTCGCTGTGAACAAAGCTGTTTTTGATAAGGTAAAAAGGGTGTTGTTTTACACGACCACTGAGGAATTTTAACCAAAGTATGTCGCAGACATTTCATGAAGACCCTAAAGAATCATACCATCTTGAGGAAAATGGGCATCTGACACCCCCTTTAAGACAATTATGTTTTGCAATACAATCTTAAAATGTCAACCCTGTTAGCATGGTTTTATATAGTAAACATCTGATGACTGAAATGTGGATATCTGTAAAAATTTGATCATTGAAGCACACTGTAGTTTCACAATCTTGGGCACAAGGCTTGTAAAATCAAACTGAACTGTACAACAATTACTTTAAACATCACCTTATTAGACTGGAAAAGGGATACATTGCAAAGAATGATCCAAATACTATTATGGTTGCCATCATTCAGCATATACATTTCACCTCTGTCTTACTTCTTGCCTAGAAGACAACTCAAACCGCTACTAAATGTTAGTCCACTCTCCCTAACATGCTGGCCCTTGAATAACACGAGTCATTTGGGTCTGTTATGTCTGAGCTCCATCCCTCTGCTTTGATATTCTGACTCACTCTCCTTGACAAAACATCTTGTAGTTTGAGCAGCTCTGTCTTACTTCAGTTCATTTAGTGCAGCTACCTAAACATTTTCAGTAATTACAAACCCTCAAGGAAAACAGCCACGACAATTGCACTGAGCACTGTGGCCGTGCTATGGTAACTGGCAGGTCTCGTTTGGAGCTCATTATGGTACGGAGGCCTAAGGCCAAACAAGATTAGATTAGGGTCAAATACAAGAACTTTACTATTATTGCAAGAGGTTAAACTTTCCACGCATTCTGAACAGTCCCGCACAGTCTCATATGTTCCAATTAACCTCAGCAAACAGTGCCCAGACTTAATAACGGTATTAGAGGTAAAGCATGTTTCCTATAGCAGACCGTAACTTGACAATTAGTAGACCATTACGAGCCTTCATGTCTCGGAAAACTATTCTTTACATCCTGAAGTAAACACTGCTTAAATGTGCATTCTTGCTTTTGTTTTCTCTCCTAAAATATATACCCACAATACCCCATGGTTTCACCACTCAAGTCCCACAAGAGGCCTATGAAGTACTATAAAAACATGTCCCGAAACAATTAGTGAATGCAAAGCCAGATTTAGTGTTTGTAGTATGTTAATAAAGATATAGCAAAGTAAAACTAACTGTAATTTATTGAGTAAATGATGAGAAAGAAAAAAGAAAAAGAGACATATTACTGTATTAAATTCTTGACTAGTGATGAAAATAATAGGACAATATTTGATCCTTTTGAGATCTGTACTGATTAATATTTATATTCTGCCAATTAGCAGAACTTTTCCCTTGTTATTTTCTAAAATGGACCAACACTTGTGAATTTTAGGTAAATATTGTGTAAATAAATTTCATTTCTCCACCATTGCCGGTCCCAATCCCAGATGAGAAAGGACGAGGGTTGGGTGTCGGGCTAGCCACCCATCCCCGTAAAATCTATACTGCTAAAGAAATGATGAATATCTCCTCAGTCATTATTAACTGGATGAGGGAATCAGGTCCCTGCCAGATGATGGCATCTGAGCAAACCAGCAATGGTGCCTGACCAAGGATGCGATTTTCTCTGCAAAAATGAGTACGAGACTTGGCACCTGGAACTTCTGCACATTTCATCAAGCCGGCTGCCTTGACCAACTCCCAATTTTAAAATGATCGTCATGATGCACTGGGAATTAATGAAGTATGGTGGATTGGCAGTGGACAATTGGCTAGTGACGGCAACACCATTCTGTTCTTCGGTCATACAGAATGCCACCAACAAAGTGTCAGAATTGTCCTGAGCAAACACGCAGCTGAATCCTCCGTCAGATGGACACCTGTGAGTGATAGAGTAATCACCGCGCACCTCCGGACCAACAACATCCAGATTATGATTGTTCAAGTCTATGCACCGACTGACAACGCAGACGCTGGGCGGTGATCAAAACAAACTTTTATTTACTGTTGGTCCTCTTGCATAATCTGAGTGATAACAGTGAGCGGCTGATTCTGCGACCATAACAATTTTTGTATCCGTAAACCTTCTTTCAACATTGTTGTAATCACAAGAAGACATGGTGTGCACCAGACGGTGTCACCTTTAATGAGATCGATCACATCTGCATCAGTTGACGATGGCAGACATCTCTCCGCAACGCACTGGTCTACAGGCCAGCGGACGTTGGCTCTGACCATTATCTAGTCCAGGCAAATGTTAAGCTCAAACTCAAATGCCAAAGACAAGTTGTGGTCAAGCATCCATATGCCAAAGAGAACCTTAACAATCAATATATATCGCCGAAGAGTTTGCACTTAACCTTCAAAATTGGTTCGAGATCCTCAGTGACATTGACGACATCAAAGATAGTTGGAAGACAATGAAAACTATCATCCAGAGCTGTGCAGATAAGAAGATTGGGCGCAGATGGGGAAAGATTAAAGAAAGATGGATCCAAGACCAGACAGCAACCACATGTGACGACCCCGGGCTGGACTCCACTTCGTCTGCGGTGAAAGCCGATCCGGCGATCCACAGCGCGAAGTTGATGTATTTCCTCAGCGACCAGCACGAATCAGCTCTAGGCATGACGAAGCAGATATCGTCCTCTTTTGGAAGGCCAAACAAAGTAGTTTCGCTTTCACAATGAAACACAACGCCTTCATAACATGGCAGCGGCGGCAACAACAATACTACAGCGAGAATAAAAGTTAATGCCTTCTTTTTGTGCATGAACATTTGGGTGGTGTTATGCAAATCTTCCCACACAGTGACGTAGACATGTGGGGGCGTGTATAAACGAGGCATTTTAGGAGGGCGTGGACAAGTCTTAACTTTATAAAGAATATCTCTTTGAATTTAAGACTATAGTCTTTGCAACTTTAGGGATCTTATCTATGCACGAACAGCTTGTAACACTCCAAAGAGAAAGGAAAATTTGAAATTGCATCATATGACCCCTTTAAACTGAGGCTGGTTGAAACGCTTTTAGAACTATACACAAAAACAACAAAATACAAATGCACTAAATAAAATAAAATAATTTAATAAAAACATTTACAATAGGCACTTAACTCAAATAAGTATTAAGTAATAAAACTCATAAGAGAACACTGTATATTTTAAAGAGCATGTCCAGCTTTGTGTGAGAGTGAAGGAAATCCGCTTGCGAGTGGAGAGATTCCTGCTTGCGCATTACATAGATGCGCTATTGCGTTACATTACTGCGCTCTCGACATTTGTCATTAAGATAATGCTATAGAAACCGCCTAAAATTAAGTATATAGAACAAAAGAAAGCTGCCTGAGGCAGATTCCTATTGTCCATGCCAGGATCCGCCACTGATGCAGTTAGAAATGTAATAAAAACAAGCCAATCACAAGACATCTGGTAGGGGGGGCACCTGGGGTGACCAACCAGAATTCAGTTGGGGCCGGTGCCACCCCTGGCCACCATGTAGACCCACCCCTGCTGAGGCCGACTGCGCACCACCTAGCGCTGAACCTTTATCAACAATCTCAAGCTCGCCGGTGTATCCTGGGATGAAGCTGAAGTGCTGGCAGAGGACCGACACCGGTGGGGAGACCCTAAGTGCCCAACATCACGGGAAGGTCTAAGTACATTTCATTTCAGCAATTTAACACACGTTGTGTCACTTCTTTGTTCTACTGTTTCAGTTTCTAAAAAGCAATTAAAATGGCAATGACATAAATGTATAAACCATTTCATATTTCAATATATTTGTTGAATTTGACTACCATTCAAAATTTTGATATCCTTTTTTTTAAGTCTGCATTTATTTGATTAAAAAATACAGCAATACTATAAAATATTTTTGCAATAAAAAAGAACTGCCTTCTATTTTAATATATTTTAACATGTCATTTTAAATCTAATATGCTGATTTGGGTGTTATTATTGTTTATTGTCAGTTTTAAAAGAAACTGTTCAAAAAGGTCAAAAGAACAGGATTATTTGAAATATAAATCTTATGTAATAATAGCAAGGAGACATTTAAAAATACAAAAAAAAAAAAAACATGTATATTCTAGTTCTATTCAAGACCACTAATCTAGACATTATGAAGAACTTGAGAAGTCCAGTCTTACCAGCTTCTGTAAGATTTTCAGTGAAGTCCCATTGAGCGTGTAGTGAATTCAGAGGGTCATTTTCAATGACAACTGCTGAACCGTTCCTCCAGTAGCCACAATCTTGAAATGGAGAAACAGTGTGTTAATTTATTACTAAATTAATTTTTACCTAAATTAGCTATATTGAATAATGCACATTCACAAAGACCCATAAAACACCTTTCATTCCAGATAAATGAGAGGATACCTGAAGCAAGGGATGGGTCTCTGTTGGCAATTTCTGAAAAGAGCACCTCCACCACACCGTCCTCTGGGAATCTTGGGTCTTGAATAGAGACAAGAGCAAATTATGACTGAAAGGGATGAAAGGCATGGAAAAAACTATGCTGCAAAGCAATGTGGGAACATCAACACACACACAACTACATGAGAGCTGATGTATCTGTGACTTGTAAGCACATTCGCCACAGCTATGTGACTGCTTTCGCTTCTATCCATTCAAAATTACAGTTGATTGTGTAAGATTTCCCATTGCGTAAAGACCAAAATGAAGTGTTTGTGGAAAGAGTTAAGTTGTCAGTCTCTTTCTCAGGTCTGCTTGGGTCACCGTGTGTCTTGTCTGTCATTATTTACCAAAAACACTCATGACACACATGCTCAGTCACGCACACACTCACATACTAGTAAACACAAACCTGTACTAAAAATAATGAAGCCCAAAAAGTATGAATTTCACAACATTATATACAAAATATCAAAAGGCATCTGAAAACAACTTTTTTTAGAGGATGTATGAAATCAGTTTCTTTCCATTATAGAAAGAAAACACATGTAACGACAAAGACAGGTATTATTTCTACAATAAAACAAACAATAATATGGATACAAAATTGTGCACATACTGTATATCTGCCATCAATCCTGGAAACAAAATTCTCTCATTTCACAGATGCTTTGTATTTTCCCTTATTATTGAACTATATACAACATAACAGGGAGCTTATGCCTTATAACTCTTAGAATTACCTTGTTGAACATTTACGGTTCAAAAAAAAAAAAGTCTGATCATATTGCTTTAATGTATTCAGTCCATTTCAGTGTTATTGCAATACCACTGAGAAACTATTATACTTTTTATTAATATTTTGTTAATTTTTTACACTTTTTTATTTTCATTTTAAAATTAAAATAAATTAATGTTTCAGTAATTGCTATGTTTATGACATTTTATTATTAACTATGAACATTTTCCTGTAACATTTGTCAACCAGAATTACAGTTCAAATACTTTAAGTCAACATTTTGAGCAATATATCTATTGATTTATATGAAAAGATAAAAGTTTTCGTGCTGCATACAAAATAAACATGATTTGGTTTGTTATTTTGCAAATGGAAATACCTTCTTAGATTCATATCTCCAAAACCTTTTGGAACACTTCGAGTGCAAAGATTTGACCAAAAACACTTTGTGTACCTATATTTGCATGATCAAGGTCTTCTTTCTGCAAAGAAAGTTGGTCTCCACACAGAGTGCCGGTGTGGAACTGCACACGAAACACTGTCTCATGAGTCCTCATGGAATCATTTTTATGATAACACGCAATCTGCAGAGAAAGAAGAAATGAAGCTTAGTGCTGTCTGCATGTGTAAGTGTGTGTGTGTGTGTGTAAGGGACGGAGAGACATCTCAACCATGAAATCACCTTTGAGCATCTGTGGGGGTTCCAGAACAAAACACACTCTGTCTGTCTGACCTACGGCAACCTGCCTGACAGTTATACACAAACACTAAATATACACAAATTATGAATACTGTATAGTCACATTTATAAACATGATGATACATATAATATGTCCAGCATGTTACAAAAGTACTTTCATATTGCTTTTATATAATATCTGGTGTCTTACTGCAATCCTGATGTGTATACTGTCTGTGTGTCTTGATACACTCTGATAAACAGCTGACACACTGAAAACAAACAAACCCAGACGAAAATAGTATTTCCTTTTCTATAGTTCACTTAAAAGAGATCACAGTAATGTTTCATCAACTATTAACTTTGTCTCAGATGTTTCTCTTCAACTTCCTTTGTAGAAATGCTATAGAAAATAAACTAAATACAGATAGCATATTGTAAATTTAACGTGGAGGGCATATAAAATGCTTTTAGAAGAATTTGATACAGAAATACTTTTACAGTATTTACAAATCTAGGTTAAAGTTAATGTCTACATATATAATTTAATACATTTTTAAGATTTCAAGTTGAATAAATTAACATTAGTAAATTATATTATAAACAAATCATTCGAAATGTCTTAAAACAAACATGAATTTCCATGGTGTGTATATAGTATATATTAATATATATATATATCGATATCTATGATATTATCCACATAAGACACACACCTATTTTTATATTGAACAAACAATAGTAAATTTAAAATAGTATATTTAAAATAAACCTTGATTAATAAAAAAAAAAAAGAACAATAAGAATTGCTTAAATACTGCATTAACTAATGTTAATTAAAATAACTTTAAAGGGATAGTTCACCCAAAAAGGAATTCTATCATCATTTACTCACATTGACTTACTTTCTTCTGTGAAACACAAAATTATTTGTTTCTTTGGTGTTCATACAATACAAGTCAATGGTAACCAAAACAGTTGGGTTACCAACATTCTTCAAAATACCTCATTTGTGTTACACGGAAAAAGAAAGGAGAGTTGAGATGACAGACTTCATGGGTTATTACTGAAGCATTTTTCTCAGCGAAAATTTGGAGAACTGGGAGATTCTGAGAAAGATCAGTTCTTGATTAATGTACAAAAGAACTAATTGAGATATTAAATGGGATGACAAATACTGAAATTATTTGGGAATTAAAAACACTATTTCACTTAAAAGTTAAAAGACTGGATGTACATATGAGTGTTTTCCTCACCTGTAGGGTGGAAGTCAGGAATGGGAGATATTAATGCCGGGATGAAGAGCGGGGAAGAGTATGTGGATTGATGGGTAAGGAGCCTGCCAAGCACTGCAAAACCTGAATCACCACAACACCAGTCACTATATTGACACAAGACAACAGTAAATAAGCCTGATGACCAGCACACTTCATGAGGAAATCAATAATTAAAAAATCCCCCCCCCCCCCTCCCCCCCCCCCCCCCCCCCCCCCCCCCCCCCCCCCCCCCCCCCCCCTCCCCGCAAAAAATGCATCAGCCTGGTCTTATTTGGCAATTACCAGCATTTTAAAACAAAGGGATTTAGGTGGAAGAAAGAATGCATGAATATTTCCAAACAAACAAGCCAAAGGTGTGAAAAGTATGGGAGCCCATTTCCACCACAATTAAAAAATAATAAATAAACAAATAAAAAAGTAATTGGCAACTTTTTCTCGCAAAATGCCTGACTTGTTTTCTCAAAATTCAGAACTGCGAGATATAAACTCAGAATTACGAGAAAAAGTCAGAATTGCGATAAGTCTATTTTTTGTTTCTTGCACTTTTACATCTCAAAATTCTGACTTTTTTCTCAGAATTACACGTTTATATCTCACAATTCCAACTTTTCTTCTCAGAATTGCAAGTTATAGACTCACAATTGTGAGTTAACATCGCGCAACTCTGACTTTTTTTTCTCAGAATTGTGTGTTTATCTTCACCAAATTTACATTTCACAATTCAGTTTTGTTTGTTGTTGTTTTTTTTCCCGCCACAGAAGAAAAAAAAAAAAGAAGATATTTGACTTTTTATCTTATAATTGCAAGTTTCTCACAATTCCCGACTTTTCAGAATTGTGAATAAACAACACAAGCAATTGCGAGGTAACATCGAGTTTGAATCTCACAATTCCGAGAAAAAGAATTGCTAGATATAAATTCAGAATTACAAGATATAAACTTAGAACTACAAGGGGGGAAAAAAGTCTGTTGTGGAAACAAGCTTCCATAGAAAAGTGTTACTGATTCTAAAAACTGGGAAAAAAAAAAAAACATATTTCTTGACATTCCTTCATTGATTTAGTGCTATTCTGGGTGCGCCTCACTATCAAAGAGAATAAATAGCTTCTTTATAGTGTTGCCAAAAGCAGCGTCTTTGTGTTGTTCCAAAAACAGATCAGAGCAGAATATTTATGTTGCCATTTTTGAAGCTTTACAATAACTCATCTTCTGAAAAGTGTTTCTAGAGTCAATAGAGATGGGAGAACATAAGGGAAGGAAAATGATAATGCACTAAACAGCAGGGGAAAAAGTAAAAACTCTTGCTCAGTTTGCACGTGCATGATGGGTGACAGGCGGTGTCTTTCAATATGATGTAAAAAGGAAAATACCAAAGTGTAAAATGAAGATGATTCACAGAAAAAGGAAGTGGGAATAATGTCAGGACATCCAGACTGCATAGGGGGATTTCCTCTCATGTGTGACCCTGAACCACTGTCCAGAGCGTAACCTTCACTCGTGACAAACTGCTGAGTGACCAACAGGCATAACAGCACCAACACCTCAGTATGCTTCAAGATGAAAAGCAACAGGAAGAAGGGGGAAAAGAAAGTTAATGCATAAACGAATGAGTCTTGCCTTTTCTGAGATGGAGTCATAAGGTTAACCATTTTATCACTGCAGAACTTCTTCATGGAGTAGAGATCTAATGCATGTTCCTCACTGAAAGACAGAAAGGACACAACCGAATGTATAAACCTATATCTCTTTGAATATTCCCCTACAGTACGTTTTTAACTTGAGAATCTCTGCGACTGAATCACTGAACAAATCATTCAGACTGGACTTGTGAACTGGTTCAACCAATTCACTGAAAAGATCCAAATCAAAAGAATCATTTGTTCAAAAACTGGACATTGCTCAGGAACTCTCATCAATATTTTCAGCGAATAATGGATTAAATTTGAATCTGTTCCTCACACATATGAATTCTGAAGTCTTGGAATATAGTGCATAATCAAAAGGACTACTTTTCATGCTGCTTTTGTGTCTATTTCAAAGCTTGGAAATTTCCGTGGCATTTTATTCGCACAGAAAGTCATACAGGTTTAGAATGGCATCAGTAAATAGTACCAAATTGTCATTTTGGGATGCACTATGTCTTTAAGCAGCTTGTCTGAGAAGGCAATTCTTACCGAGTTGACTGAACAAGGATATAAATGGTGAGTGTAACTGGTGGAAACTAGACGCTGGAGTAAGAGGACCCCACACCCACCGCTGTGGCCTGTAGGATTGTAGACTGGGGGTGAAGAAGTTAACCAACCGTGGCATTCCTACAGTCAGAGTCCCAGAGACAAATAATGGACGTGGGATCTTGCAAGATCCAATTGCCAGGAGTGTAGCAGAAAGCAGCATGGATTCAAGAGCAATGTCCTAAGCGAGGTGTCTCGATGATTTTGACACAGCCGAACAGACTAAGTATGGGCCAGGCGAGAGGAGGCCTGTACGCCCTCTGGTCCGATCCCAAATTCCCCACATTACCCAGACTCTCCGAGCAGAATGAGGAATGTAACAGGGGTGTAAACATATGATTTACAATTGCTCAACAAGTTGGGTTAGTGGGGATCGTCTTCTTTTCATTTTTGCGCAATGAACATGTAGACCACGTTTGATTGGTAGCAGAGACTGGCTCATATCATGATCAAAGGGTGGTCAGGGTACGGCTGTTTGATATGGTACATACCAAACCTTGTGAGACAAAACTTGAGGCCGGCTGCACAATGGCGAGAATAAGACAATCAGAATGTTTGAACATCCATATGAACGGAGCTGCATGGTGACCTGAAGACCTGGATGAAATCTATTACATATTATTCTATTATTTTACAAAATTATTTAATACTATAATAATAATAATATTTCCCAAAATTCCTATTTTTATTTTATTTTGGATCAAATTAGTGTAGCCTTGGTGACCATTAAAAAAATCTTACCAACCCCAAAACATTTTAGAAGTAGTATGAATATTTATCACACCGCACACCGACCAGCACATGCCCACGGTTTCAACTTCCCCTGTGCTCATCTGCTGAGCTCCTCCACTGTGTTCGGCCTACCATGATGGACCTGATGCGTGAACCTCCCGGTTTTGTTCATGGACCCAAGTAGCAAAAGCTCCCAGCGTCAAGTCACAAGCCCAACCCGACACCTGCTTGTTTGGTTTTCGCGCAGCTCGTTTGCGCCTGCCGCTTGGGATGCTGTGCGGTGTGCTGGTCCGTTGCTTGTGCAGGACGGTGGAAGCGAGGCAAATGTGTCAGGCGGGAAGACAAAACTCGCTATCAAAGAGTGAATGGGTAACCGGGATCCAGGTAGCGATAACCGGGAGGCGCGACGCACATACACGGAGTCGACCGATGGGTCGAGAGGGTGAAGCCGCCACAGAGAGACGTCGCGGGGGGGGCCCCAGCGCACCCCAGCGACGCTGAGTGCGCGGGGCCTGCCACGTACCTCCGGGAGAGAGGAGGCAGGAGCGGAGGTACGCGCCTCGCTCACCAACTATAGGTGTGTGCCCCAGCCCCCCCCGCCGCTGACGCACTCGGAGCACTAGCGTCCGCAGGAAACGCAAGTACGTGGCGGACACGCTGCGAGCGGTGTCCTGGCTCCCCCGTCACAGTGCGTGTAAACAACCACGTGGACACAAGGAGAGGCGGGGCAGCTCCGAAGTCCGTGGCACACCAGTGGCACTCACGTAGCATGGGGAGGTGGAGGCCTACGAGGGAATTTCTGCCAACAGACAGTAACAGTAGGACTTTGTCAAGCCCTTGGACACTTACAATCAGACATGCAGAACTGTTTGCATCATTTAAATTGCATAGAAATCTTCAAGATAAAATGTAACTTTAATATACGAAATAATCTTCTCTAACACATCATTTATTAGTCTCACCAATAGATACTTTTCACATTCACTAGTTTTTAATGCATATAAATTATCATAGTACATATATGCAGTGAACATAGATACATTACAAGAGAAACTGACACTTCTGTCAATTTATGAAAGCCATGTGTGTAATAATGTTCTATAGTGGAAATGCTGATGGTGGAAACTGTATTTTCATAACTTCTGTAATAAAATGATCAACTCCTCTTGCAAAGCCTAATTGCATAGCAAGATTTTCATGCACCCTTTTTTTCATAATTTGATCAAATTACAGCTTGACTGTAAATGAAAAGCTAAACAACTTAAGTCATTGTTAACTTGACTTTTCTTCACACATCATGTCTCACATTAGATCTCAAGCATGCCACAACAAAGTGACCGTTGTAATTTGTGTAAATATGTAAACCATGTTCACAAAGTAAATATCAAACTTCTGATTATTAGTTCATAGTTTTAAAAAAATGTTACAGCTATTATTTATGAGTTATATGATATAAAACAATAAAATCTATAAATTACCATTCAAAGGTTTATGCTCTTATGCCCACAAAGAATGAATTCAAATAAAAAATACAGTAAAAACTGAATTATTGAGAACTATTATTGCAATTTAAAATATCTGTTTTCTATTTAAATATATTAAAAAATTCAATTTATTCCTGTGAATGCAAAATTCAATTTTCAGTTTTCAGTGCCACATGATCCTTCAGAAATTATTCTAATATGCTGATTTGATGCTCAAGAAACATTTCTTATTATTATCAGTGTTGAAAACAGTTGTGCTACTTAATATTTTCCTTTTCATTCTTCTTTTATTAAAAGAAATAGAGTATTTCTAACAACATAAATGTCCTTTTTATCTGAATGTCTCACTTTTTAATTAATTTAATGCATCCTTGCTGAAAAAAGTCTTCTTAAAATATCTTGACCCCAAACTTTTGAATGGTAGAGTAAATAAAGGACATTTGAAAAGTAGAAATAAACGAAGAAGAAGATACTGTACAAAGTGACTCGCTGACTTCAGAGAGAACATAAGCAATGTCTCACCAAACATTAATAGCAGCATTTAAAAATCCATGCACAAAGGAAACTGAACCCACAGCCTGATTAAGCAGCCACAGTTCCTTCATAAAAGAGTCACAAGATATAAATCTGCTTTTGCTCTGACACATTCTCTTTCACACCAAGGACGCTTCCTCTATTCTTTTCATTCAGTATCTCTTTTCCTCTGAGAAGATAAAAACAGTTCACAACACTACTACATTGCAAATTATAATATATGTAATCAGAGTCACAAATAATGCTTTACAAAGTTCAATCAATATAGTTCCTTTTTTTCTACCATTAATTTCTGACCCACAAACACATGTAGTGCGCAAGACCACACAGCTTCCAATACATAAACACATGACAGCCTATGGGTCACTCTGACCCTTGCCATGTGATAGAAGGCAAAACAGAGCCACTGAACTGAAGTGAGACTCAAAATTAGCCACTCAGAATATTTCTTTTGTGAGCTGACCTGACACAAAGTGGACACACCTAATGACAACACAAAGAGACAGAGATGACTTTGCTTCTTGTTTCTATTTACGTCTCAGTATAAATACCTGCTTACGAACATACCAATTCTCCACTTCAAGCAAAGCTTTATTGTCCATTTATTGCAAAATAAATATAATATAACCTTGTACTTCATATAGAGGTGCGGTTAAACACAGTTGATCTGCTCACCGTGTTCCCTGTTCACACCAGATCAGATTTCCTAAAGTTTACCCACCTTCACTTTCAGCATTGCACACCTACACCATGTGCTCCAGCATGTGTCAGTGTATGTGCTCTGGTGACTTATCTGCTGTATGTTTAATCCTTAACCTGTGTTTAACCATCAACCTCCAATTAGAGGTAGTTTAAAAAAATAAAAAAAGACACAAAAACACAACTTACATACAGAGAGCTCACCTGAGTGCTGTCTTCACTGAACACATATAGAAACAGCTGAAAGAACTCACCCTTCTGTCCGGTTGAAATCTCCTCTAAATACACTTCTATATGCCTGCAAACATGAAAAAAGAAAAGAAATGCAGCAAAAGGCTTTGTCTGAGCTCACATGTACTTTGGCCGATGTGGTGTATGTGCATGTTCACCCGTTGTCAGCATTTGTGGTGTGGTAAGCATGAGTAAAGAAACAGTACCAAGGGAACGCACCTCCCTATTTCAAAGAAAAAGCCCTGAGTCACACAATGGACATATGATGTTGTAATGTCTGGATTTTTTTTTTTTTTTTTGTGTGTATTGGAAAGGTCAGACCTGATATAGATTACACCGATCCGCGATCCATTACAAATACACCAAACCTATCTTATGAACCCTCCATTGATTCGAACCTAAACTAACGAAACTATGTGAGCTCTCACGTACGTTTTTTTTCCCATAGACTGTAACTGGGACATAATGGTTAAATATTACCAGCATGTGCATTCTAGATTGCTGCTGTATCCAGACTTGTGAGATAATGCCTGTCAATCACAAACTGAAAAACAACTCTGAAGGAGTGTGACAGCTGAAGTTTCACCAAACATAAATTTATGTTTATTTGTCAGAAAAATGTGGGGTACGTCCAGTTAGTGCTATTTAACATGTCTGCAATTTAATGCCAACCGTTGCATCCATGAGGCATCTTCAAAATCCTTTTTAATAATGTCTAGAAAAAGATTACATAAAAGGTTTGTTTAATGAATGCAAAAGTCACATTCAGCAGTAAAGCTATTTAAGGTAGTACATCATAGTAAATGTGAGGTCAGACTGAGGGGCCAAATGTGCATGTGCATCTGCTGCCCCCTTCTGGACAATCAGTCATAGAAAAATAAACAAGCGTAAAGAGACAGGTTCACCAAAATAATAAAATATAATACTGAATACGACAATTTTGTCATTATTTACTCACTCTCATGTCATTCCAAACCTGTATGACTTACTTTCTTTTGCAGAATACCAAAGGAGATATTTTGAAGACCGCTGGTAACCAAATCATTTTAGTGACCATTTTTGGACCAAAAAAAAAGGAGAGCTCTAAAAAAAAATGTATGTTCCACAGAAGAAAGAAAGTAAGGTTTAATGGCGAGTAAATCGAAATATTTATTTTTGTCTGAACTATCGTGTGTAAACTCAATTTTCAGCATAACTAAATATTCAAAGCAATGACATCAAAAACTAATTGACCATGGGTATTTCAATTTATGAGCAAAATAAGGTCTGTGGTAAATAAAAATTAACGAAACGATGTTTTGAGCTATAATGTAAATTACACAAACCCATACTGAAAACGCAAAATTTGAATCAGTTATGTTAATTTTTCTAAAAATGTACATTATGTTTGTAATATCAGGGTTTCTGTAAGTTTATGAAGGTACATTTAAGACTTTCAAAGACAATTTAAGGAATACATTAAAGGGGAACACAGCACATTAATATGTTCTCTAAATGTAAATGTCTAATGAGAACACAATGAGTCACACTAGCAGTGATCTCCATTACTTTTATTTAATTTTACAAAATAAACTGCTTAACTAGAATATGGAAATAACTTTTACTGTACCTTCTGATCACACTGCAAAAAAAAAAAAGTGATGTTCTTCCTGTATTTTGTTTGTCTTTGATAAGATGTCTTGTTTTCTGGGAAATTCATCAAAATTAAAGGTGACATATCATGACAATCTGACTTTTCCAGGTTTTAAGTGCTATAATCAGGTCCCCGGTGCATCTACCAACCAAGAAAACGTGAAAAAGATTAACCCAGTAACTTTGTTTTGGTAAGCCTTTTTCTGCAAGCCTCTGAGAAAACGAACAAGTCTTATTTCGCTCCCTTGGTGACGTGGCAAAGGATCTCATTATAATATCACCGCCCCTTAATCTGTAAGTTTCCACCCACGCACTGCCATTGTGTTTTCGCAAGCTACAACGGTGTACCAGTTCTAATGCCATTGCAAAAGTTTGAGCAAAACATGCTAACTGTTCTGTGTTTGTCTGCACAGATGAGCACAGAACACTGTTTCCCAGCCTCAGAGGAGACAAGAGAGCTGTGGATTTATTGATTTATTTACTGTATATTGCTGCTGCCACACAGATCTAAAATAAACATGCAATTTATTTCCCAGCTGTTTACCTTCACAGACATAACTGACTGTTTTTAACGTAAACTTGTGTGTGAATGAGAACTTAGTTTAGTACTCACATGCTGTGACAGCCGCTTTCTGTCCGTGTGCGATCAGAAAACCGTATATCAGAAATTTAAACTAATATGGTTTCAAACGCATGATTTCAGCACGATAAACATGATAATCAGAACCAAAACAGATTTTTTTTAGCAGGTACAAGCCATAATGGTGCAGCTGTATTCTGGAAAAGGGGGCGGGGAGCAGCAGCTAATTTGCATTTAAAGAGACTGGCCTGAAAAACAGCGTGTTTCTGCTTCCACTCAAAATAGGCATTTTCAAAATTATATAATAAATGATCTGTGGAGTATATTAAGCTGAAACTTCACAGACACATTCTGGCGACACCAGATACTTATATTACATATTGTAAAAAGGGGCATAATATGTCTCCTTTAAGTGAATTTATGATCACTAAAAAAAAGACAAATATCTGCCAATGGGCTCAGAGAAATCAACTTAATTCAAAGGGAAAACCAGTTTTCATACCCCATTTACAGATGTTTGTTCTTGCTTTAATAAACTCACTTTCTCAACAAAAAAAAAAACCTTCATATCTTAATTTGCATCTAAGGATGTTTAGATGTTTGAATTGGAAAATAAGACAAAAATACTGTCAAAGATGTTAATTTTTCAGTGCATGCAACATTTAATGCCATGGCCCCATTTAAAAACCTTTAAGTCCTAAATTTGTGGAACCCGGAGAAACCCTGAATAATTAACTACATCAGAACGTTTGAAGTGCAAGTATGTGTAATTTACATTGTAGAGTAAAACGCCCAAGTATACCAAGTGATGTTTACCACAGACCTTATTTTACTCATGAATTGAAAAACCCCATTTTAAAAATCCATAGTAAAATCTTAAGCGAAGGCAAATTAGTCTTCTGGGTTTTGCCGTCAAAGCTGCAGCACTCTATTGCACTTTTTTTTTCATTAAAACAGTGAATATATATTTTTATTCACAATATATATAAAATATATATATGCCACAGTTTCAATTTACTATATAAAGGAATTATTCAGTGTTTATTAATTGAAAAACTTCATCATTAAAAATATATTGAATTGAAGCCTGAAACTATAATATGCATAAAAATTCTAAAAACAGGCTTCTCACAGTCAAAAAATGTTTTAAAAAGTAAAGAAAAAAACAAAAATTAAAGCCAGTTTATATACATCCATTCAAGAGGGTCACTGTCCATATTTTTGCTGCACAACTCAGACATAAGTGTCAAGATCAAGAGGTGTTTTCAGAGGACCTCTAAGTTGTTCTCTGCGTTCAGCTTCATAGCAGTCACGCTCCTTAAAGTAATGACTGACATCCTGGATTGTTTGTCCCGTTAAAAAGGTCCCAACAGCATACAGAATTGCTGTTATGATTCCAAACAGCGCGACAGCTGCATCCCCCCCACCTACGCTACAGTTCATCCAGGTATATCCGTTACGAGCATACAGTCGTTCACGCCGGACGCACACATCAGTGGAGTTCACTGAGATCACGAAGTGCAGGTACAAACCTACCGCAACCACGTAACCCACTGCACCAATGATCTGGAATGCAAGCTGTCCAATCAGGAGCTTCCTTGGAAGCATGTGGGAGGGTTTGCTGCTGGACACTACAAATAGTAGTGAAAGTGCACCAAAAGTGAGGCAGAAGGCCACACCTCCATAGACTCCTGGTGCTCTCATCTGTCCATACTGCATGTCAAGCTCACGCACCTGCTGCAGCTCCACCCCCTCAAAAGGAATCATGGCGTCAATGAAGCTCGTTCCGCCCATACCCATCGCAGACATGCCCATCTGCGACATGTGAGCAGCCACCACGCATATGAGAACCAACGCATTGGTCAGGACGGCACATATTAACACAATACCTGAAATAAACACAGAAACACATGCAACTACATAAGAAACTGCAAACATGTTTAGAGCAGGAGTTTTCTTAACTTTTTAATGCCTAAATCTCCCATTATATGATGATCATCTTGTGAGGGACCCCCATCGTAAAATTTTCTAAGTTTTCAAATAAACATTTAAAATGGTTGTGGGAGATAAATGTTTTCATAATAAATATTTCTCAAAAACAGAAAATCATTCCACCATTATTAAGCAAGTTAAAGGTGAATTTAATTATGAAAAAAGATGCAACATAAGTAAAACTACTCTATCACATAAAAGTTGCAAGGAATGAGAATTTTTTTGTTCTTGTTGCAAAATTATATTTATATTTTACTCAAACAAAAAAAAATCTCAATTTTATTTCACAAAATTTCAGGATGACAATATTATTTATTCTTTTTTTTTTTTTTTTTAAGTAACAAGATATATATTTGTTAATGTAGTTCATACAGAATCTTAAACCTTATAGAATCACCAAAATTAATCTTAATTAATCAATTTAATATACAAACACTCCAGATTCTGTTAATAAAACAGTTTGCAAACAGAAATAAGGGGGCCTTCGAATATTGTGTTGGAAAATGGGTGGACTTTAAGTCAAAACACCCCCTTAAGGCTGATTTATACTTCTGCGTCGGACCTACGCCGTAGCTTACGCACAGACGCACACCCATACGCCGTAAGCCTGATGTGCACCTCTCCAAAAATCAAACAGTGCGTCAATTCTACGCGGACCGCAAGCGCTGTGATTGGTCTGCAAGGACCCCTCCCTACATATATACGTGAGTTTTGTGTCTGTTTATGTGCACTTTAATATATTTTAATGTTACACCTTCTTATATAAAATTAAACAAAGCAAAGAACAAGTGTCTTATCATTTATGATACTACATAGCATTATACATCAGTAGTTGTCCGCAACAAACAATGTTGATCTGCCGTGGTACAAGTCCCTGCTTCTCTGACTTCTTCGGCTTTTGCCGTGGTACTGCAGGTTACACCAGCAACATGCCCGTGGACACTGCTGACTAGCGGTTTGCATCTCGTAATGCACGGATGCGGACAATGAAGCAGAAGTATCATGAAAACTGACGCATAGCGTAGGTCTGATGCAGAAGTATAAATCAGCCTTTACTCCTCCGAGGGTCCATGGACCCTAGTTTAAAAGACAATCAATATGTCTGTAAGTGCCCTTAAATTACAATTTTATTGTGTAAAACTGAGTGTTTTTTTATGTGTGTAAGAAACAAACTGTCATGTATGTGCATCATTTTATGAAAGAACTTTTTTATATACAAGCGTGGGCAAATACAGCGCACCTGCTAAAATAAGAGAGGGGACTTTTTTTTTTTTTTTTTTTTTAACTATATACTATTTTTTAATGACTAAAAATATACTTGATAACATATACAGTAATACACATAAACTGTATATGCTATGCCTGGTCCATGTGTTGCAAGAATGAGAATTTTTTTTACATATCTCTCATGGTTTGTAAATGAAAGATTGGTATCAACAAGCTTAAAAAAGCTAAACCGGTTAGACCAGGAGAAAGGAGGAAGGAGGGTAAACATACTTTGTGTCATGTCAGAAGGTGTGACTTGAGCTAGACTGAAACCAAACCTGTGTGAGGGCATGTTTGAAAAAACGTGATCCCAGTAATGACACCCAAATTCAGAGAACTACCTGAAAGTGTTTTCAGACATTTTGACCTAGTTGTTTGGATACATAATTCCAATATACTCACTACAACGTTTCATTTTCAGTCCAACATTCACCTCCCATCCACATGTCTGTCTGTGAATGCCTACCTCTCCTGGAACAGATGTAAGAGCACTTTGACTCCCGGTGCTCCTCTCGAGGATCGCTCCTCACATGTCTCTGAGAACCTCTGGGGTAGTACGGGGGCTGGCCAGACGAACTATGTCAGATACAATTATAAAAGATTTCAAATAACAATATTACAATAATTTGTAATGACACACAATATGCAAAGCATAGCCTTCAAAGCAAAGATTTCCTCTTTATTTAATGTGTATGAACATGTAGTATGTCGTCTCACCTCTCACTGGCTGATCGTCGGTCACTGGGACTGTCCCGTCGGCTGCGGGGCTCTCTTTCTCGCCTCTCACTATAGTGTCCCCCGTTCCTCTCTCTCTGCGGACGATGGTTTCTGGACGGTTGGCTCATAGCTTCATGAGGGAAAGACGCTTTGGTGTTATGTGCTTATATACCAGAGGTTTTGAAATTTTACAGGGACCCTAGAGGTAACCCAGAGACCCCAATATAAAAAGGATGTAATACTTTTTATTAACATGCATACGTTTTTATGTATATATTAATTATATACGTTTTTATAGCCTATAAGTTTGATTTCTCTGTAACATCTGGGACTCGTAACATCTAGGGGTCGGTGGACTCACCAAAAGTATCTCGATTTTATTGTTTATCATTAACAATACAGTAAGCATCATTCAGTAAGGTAGACTGTAAATGCAAACCTGCCAATAATATCATAACCACAACCGTTCTTCTAACTAAAGGCTTCTCTCTGCCTTCCTTTGACACAAAGCAACCTGCTCCTCAGTATCGCTAAATGCGTTTCACTTGTCTCCTGTTTCAGTTGACTTCAGCACGAACATTTACGTTAACTTTCGTTAGTTTTTTCTTAACACATATATCAAATAATGTTTATAAACACACTGAACACACACAACTTACCTGCTTAAAGGGCGTCGATCACATTTGTTTTGCTTTTCCAAATCAAAACTTCACTTTCTCCGCCGACACGAGATTCTGACCGAACCCCGTCAGTGAAATCTCGCGATGATTAGGCTACCTATAGAATGGGCGGGGCTGGAGACAGGTGAGAAGTAGGTGACAGACGCGTTATTCGTTACTTGTACTGTCGCTTATTCGCTGTACTAAACGATCCAATCCGTGATAACGGCAGCAAGGGTCACGGCAAATTGCCGTCTGAGATCACAGATTTGTGTCCGCAACAGAAGTGGCTCTGTTTTGGCTCTAAACCTACGTCATTGAGGAGCGCATGGTGTTTGATTCATTCCAGCGACTCGCTTCTTTTGAATCAGTTCACTAGAAAGATTCATTCACTGATTTGTTCAGTGAATCTCTGCAAGATTACTTCTTTACGCTAGTAGATGGCGAAACGTGTATTTTTCTCATGAGTTTAACCATAATAAACGTTCACCCACAAATTTCGACAAGATAGAATAGGCCTACAAATCACGAACAGCGTCCCGTGCATCTCAATAAATTAGAATGTCGTGGAAAAGTTTTCAAATTGTGAAACTCGTGTATTAAATAAATTCAATGCACACAGACTGAAGTAGTTTAAGTCTTTGGCTCTTTTAATTGTGATGATTTTGGCTCACATTTAACAAAAACCCACCAATTCAAATCTCAACAAAATAGAATACTTCATAAAACCAATAAAAAAAAAAAACATTTTTAGTGAATAGTTGGCCTTCTGGAAAGTATGTTAATGTACTGTACATGTACTCAATACTTGGTAGGGGCTCCTTTGCTTCAATTACTGCCTCAATTCGGCGTGGCATGGAGGTGATCAGTTTGTGGCACTGCTGAGGTGGTATTCAGCTCATCTGCATTTTTGGTCTCTTGTTTTTCATTTTCCTCTTGACAATACCTCATAGATTCTCTATGGGGCTCCAGTCTGGTGAGTTTGATGGCCAGTCAAGCACACCAACACCACCATTTAACCAACGTTTGGTGCTTTTGCCAGTGTGGGCAGGTGCCAAACCCTGCTGGAAAATTAAATCAGCATCTACAAAAAGCTGGTCAGCAGAAGGAAGCATGAAGTGCTCCAAATTTCTTGGTAAACTGGTGCAGTGAAGTTGGTTTTCAAAAAAACACAATGGACCAACAACAGCAAATGACATCGCACCCCAAATCATCACAGACAGTGGAAACTTAACACTGGACTTCAAGCAACTTGGGATATGAGCTTCTCCACCCTTCCTTCAGATTCTAGGACCTTGGTTTCCAAATGAAGTACAAAACTTGCTGTCATCTGAAAAGAGGATTTTGGACCATTGGGCAACAGTCCAGTTCTTCTCCTTAACCCAGGTAAGACGCCTCTGACATTGTCTATGGTTCAGGAGTGGCTTAAAAAGAGGAATACAACAACTGTAGCCAAATTCCTGACACGTCTGTGTGTGGCGGCTCTTGATGCCTTGACCACCAGCCTCAGTCCATTCCTTGTGAAGTTCACTCAAATTCTTGAATCGATTGCTTGACAATTCTCAAGGCTGCAGTTCTCTCAGTTGGCTGTGCATCTTTTTCTTCCACACTTTTTCCTTCCACTCAACTTTCTGTTAACATGCTTGGATACAGCACTCTGTGAACAGCCAGCTTCTTTGGCAATGAATGTTTGTGGCTTACCCTCCTTGTGAAGGGTGTCAATGATTGTCTTCTGGACAACTGTCAGATCAGCAGTCTTCCCATGATTGTGTAGCCTAGTGAACCAAATGAGAGACCATTTTGAGGCTCAGGAAACCTTTGCAGGTGTTTGAGTTGATTAGCTGATTGGCTGTCACCATATTCTAATTTGTTGAGATAGTGAATTGGTGGGTTTTTGTTAAATGTGAGCCAAAATCATCACAATTAAAAGAACCAAAGGCTCAGTTGACTAACTCAGACTCGGTGCACTTAAATTATTAAATACAGCGAGGAGGAGGAAAGCTTCACAATTTGAGTTGAATTACTGAAATAAATGAACTTTTCCACGACATTATAATTTATTGAGATGCACCTGTACTTGTACATGGAGGAGACGTTTAATCCAGCTCCTTCAAGAGGGCTCACTTTATGCTATTTGCTTGTGTGAACCTCAGTGAACAAAAGAAGATCCATTCATTTACTTAAAAGATTCGTTCAAAATGCCGAATCGCTTGAAATGGGCTGTCGCCCGAGGCTCCTACCTCCTGGAATGTGGTAATAAGAGAAAATTTGGTGATTTATATGCGGATTATGCAACTATGTGTCAATGTCAACAGCTAAATATCCCGCAGCACAAAATCAACTCTAGTTCACTGAATAAGTCATTGTCAGACGAAGACACTGTAATGTCTTTATTCCTATTATAATAGCTTGTAAATATCTCAGATGTCTCTTTTCACTATCTTTGTCAAATACAGTATAAAAGAATAAATTAATACTGTGGGAGTTTTGCATTAGAAAAAAGATACACTACTGCATGTGACATTTTTACAAGGGCCACATTCCTCTCTTCCATTGTCCTTTTTGTTCAAGCAAGCTGTGCACTTTAAGGAGATAAATAGCTTGTAGTTATTGAGCTCAGGAAGAGAAGACACTTTTATCAAATTCATCTTATGTTCAGCAGCTACACTGGATGCAGTTCTCTGAGGTTGTATAACTGATAATCACATGGCTCCAATTAACCTAATTAACATAATTGATTTGTAGGCGTGTGTTCACCTGGTTTCCAAAGACAGACATTTGGTTGTCAGTCATGTTTGTGTCTTTGATTATCAATGTTGAACTGCTGATGATTTGATATTGTATTTTATAGCAGCGCACATGTTGACACGGGTGTAGTGGAAATGGATACTGGATTAGAGGATCTTGAGCTGAGAGAGTCTCAGAGGGAGTACCTGGACTTTCTGGATGATGATGTGATATCTTTTATTCTTTGTCTTTCTGTTTTTGACTTGATGTGGGTCTTATGATTTGTGTTAACACCTTTGCAATCTCCGTCACATTCAGTGTCATTTATCTTTTTTGTCATTTACAGCAAGACCAGGGCATTTATCATGAAAAGGTTAGGAGTATGGTGTCTGAGGGCCAGTGTCGTCTTATTGTAAACATTAATGACCTGAGAAGAAAAAGTGAAAAAAGAGCTAAAGAGTGAGTATTTTATTTATTTATATTTTTGTCCATGAGTTTGTCCTTGAAGCTCATCTGGTTAATGGTCTCTTGTCAATAGATTACTGAATAATGCTTTTGCTGAGCTGGTTGCGTTCCAAAAAGCCCTAAAAGATTTTGTGGCTTCAATAGACGCCACTTACGCTAAGCAGCTTGAAGAGTTCCATGTTGGTTTTGAGGGCAGCTTTGGGAACAAACATGTCTCTCCACGTACTCTAAGTGCACACTTTCTGGGAAGCCTTGTGTGTGTGGAAGGCATTGTGACCAAATGTGAGTAGGATTTACTTCATTTTACAAATTATCAATGCTCATTATAACAGTTTAATGCTTGTAATTTCATGTAGTTAACAATAATACAATTTTGTTCAGAACTACAGGCCCTGATTTTTAGATTAATGTGTTTAGGTCAGAGCTGTTGATACGCACATAATGTGATGTTTATGCCACCTTAATTATCATTATGCAGAAGTTGTCATTTCGAACTTGTAATTTTGATGTGATCTGTAGGTTCCTTGGTCAGGCCCAAAATTATGCGTAGTGTCCACTATTGTCCAGCCACCAAGAAAACCCTGGAACGAAAATACACTGATCTTACCTCACTGGACGCTTTTCCTTCCAGTGCCATCTATCCAACTAAAGTGAGTTATATTTTGTATGGGCCATATATTTAATAGTTATTTACATTTTTTTTTCTTAAACTGTATTTATAAAATGTAACGTATGTAAAATGTTATTTACCAATTTAATTAAATTGTATTTTAGTTACATAACTTTGTGACTGTTTGTTTATTTAATGCGTTTTTGTATTTAATTTTATTAGTCAAACATTAATTTGCTTAATTTATCAAGTAAATATGTAATTAAATTAAATGTTAAATAAATAAAAAATATTTATTTGTGTGTGATGAAAGATGTTCCTAGATCATCCTCTTTTTCTGGTCCTGTAACATCCCTATCACAGAAACATGAATGTTGATCCGGGAGAATGTTCTTTGGAAAAATCCCAATACCATGTTAACCACTGATTTAGTATTAAGAATGTTAAGAAACATAAAATACATTTTGCATGTGTAGGATGAAGAAAACAATCCCCTGGAGACCGAGTTTGGGCTGTGCTGTTATAAGGACCACCAGACACTGACCATTCAGGAGATGCCAGAGAAAGCCCCTGCTGGACAGCTGCCACGTTCTGTTGACATCATTGCGAACGATGACCTTGTTGACCGGGTGAAACCAGGTGACCGTGTGCAGATTGTAGGGGTCTACCGTTGCTTGCCTGCGAAACAGGGCGGTTTCACCTCTGGGACCTTCAGGTGTGCATATTTATACTCTTTCCCAAGATCAGGACCGGGATTTCATGTCCTCAGGTGAACTTTGTGATTCTCTGCAGAACAATCCTGTTGGCTAACAATGTGAAGCTTATGAGTAAGGAGATTGTGCCGACGTTTTCTGCAGATGATGTTGCCAAGATAAAGAAGTTTTGCAAAGCTCATTCTAAAGTAAGAAGAGGCGCAAACAACGTTAACTGAAATATTCTAAACTTGGCTGCAATTATTATTATTTTTTTTTATAAATGATAAGCTGGTGCCAATGGTTTCTACTAAGTATTAAGGCTTATGATGCTTTTGGGAAATGCAGCTCTGATCTGTTTCATCTTTGCTACTGTATGCAAGGTAAGTGTATTGGTATGTTTCAGGATGTCTTTGAGCAACTGAGCCATTCTTTGGCTCCCAGTATCCATGGCCATGAGTACATAAAGAAGGCAATTCTGTGTCTGCTGTTGGGAGGCAATGAGACCAACCTGGAGAATGGAACACGCATCAGAGGAGACATAAATATTCTGCTCATAGGTAAGGTGTAAACACGTCATGTTTATAACTGTTATATTTTTACAAAACAATATAATTTCTCTAAAGTCTGGACTTGTTAATCTTAATTTCAGTGTTTTTGTGGTGCCATTTATGCATTAATTCATAGAAATTTTGTCATATGGACATATCATGGAGCTTTTTCTTTTACTTTTTGAGCAAATGGGAATGCCAAAAAAAAAAAAATCCACTTTTATTTGATGTAGTCTCCGGTTCAGCATTATAGAAGTTTTCTTCTATAATGTCTTCCACTTGTGAGAAACCTGGAAATGTAAAAAGGGTCAATTTAAGTTATTTATATATTAATGATAGATTATAAAAAAGTGTGTATTATGTAATTTTAAATTTGGTTTAATCTAAAAATTTTTTAAATCTATGTGATCTATTGATATAAATAAAGTTAATTTCTAAATTTAGTGTGTAGTTGTATAAAGTTTTCATGTTTATAAGATATTTTTCATATAAAAATAAATATCACATTTACCTCTCTATTTATATATATAGTATATATATATATACATATATATATATATATATATATATATATATAATATAAAAACTTCATGTAAAATTATTTAACTGTATTACATTTAATGTATTCATATAGGGTTAATCTTCATTTAAGTAATTTCTGGGCCCATGTGCGTGTTTTCATTTGATTCAGGTGATCCTTCAGTAGCGAAGTCTCAGTTGCTTCGGTATGTTTTTTCACGGCACCAAGAGCAATTCCCACCACTGGACGAGGCTCATCTGGGGTTGGTCTGACAGCTGCGGTCACGACTGATCAGGAGACGGGTAACACTTAACATTTGATGACAAATTTAATTTCATTCAAGTGTCTATGCTGGAAATGCCCATGAGCAGTTATTTTCTATTCATGCTACAAAATTTAATCAACCCAAATCTCTAAATATTTTCCAGAATAGTTTGTCCAAAAAAAAAATCTGACAACAATGTTAAATTAAATTTAGCATGGTGAGATGAAGCTGAAAACCGTAAACTGTTCATTTTATCCTTTGGCTAATCCAGGTGAGCGTCGCTTGGAAGTGGAAAGCCCATGGTGCTTAGCTGACGAGGTGTGGTGGCTGCTTTTTTTTTTTTGTTTTTTTTTTTTTTTTCGGAGTTGATAAGATGTCTGACATCGACCGAACAGCCATCCATGAGGTGATGGAGCAGGGTAGGGTCACCATTTCCAAAGCTGGGATTCAGGCACGGCTTAATGCTCGCTGCAGTGTGTTAGCTGCTGCCAACCCAGTGTATGGAAGGGTAAATATTCATTATTGGCTTGATTAGCAAGATTTAGGGATAACTGGCTTGCTTTGGTTTTTATTAATCCTACTGTTTTCTTCACCCAGTATGACCAGTATAAGACCCCAATGGAGAACATTGGGCTCCAGGATTCCTTGCTTTCCCGATTTGATCTGCTCTTCATAGTTCTGGATCACATGGATCCGGACAGCGATCGGGAGATCTCGGAGCATGTGCTGCGGATGCATCGCTACAGAGCACCAGGAGAACCGGAGGGAGCAGGTGAGACTAACATCTGCTGGTAAAAGCACGAAATGCACTTGCATGTACTGTACAGTAGATCAATGGTTGATTAACTTTTTGTTTAGGTGGTCGTTTTATTTTAACAGTGAAATTAAACTCGTGGAGTGTTAACTGGCTAAGAAGTTGGACCGAATACTTATGCTTCATACACTGATTGATAACGGTCAGCAGGGCCGTTCTTGGCTGACGCGGGGCCCGGTGCGAAGAAAGGGGGGAGGGGGGAATTATCACTGTTTCCACATTTAATATTTAAGAAGCAATTTTTTTTCTTATGTTTTGTTTTAATTAAATCTGCCAACCTGTGGACCACTTGGAATGCTTCAGACCAGTGTTTGAGAACCACTGATGTAGACCATTTCTATGTTAATCAGTTTTCGGCTTCAGAAGCTTTAGTCAGCTGTTGCTCTCATTCTGTCATGTCTGTATCAACAGCAATGCCACTGGGGAGTACAGTGGATGTGTTTGCCACTGAGGACCCGAACATCACCGAAGCAGCCGAGCAGGAGCTACAGATATATGAGAAAAAAGACAATGTCTTGCATGGCCACAGGAAGAAAAAGTATGTATTTCTTACCTTTTGATTTAAAAATCTACTTTGTTTCCTTTTATAGGAGTTGTGTAGAAGCCAGCCTACCATAATTCATTGGGTTTCTGTGATTACCCTTTTGTGAAACATTTTAAAGGGAGAAGGTTGTTACCATGGAGTTCATCAGGAAGTACATCCACGTCGCTAAGCTGGTGAAGCCGGTCCTGACACAGGAGGCATCAGACTACATAGCAGAGGAGTATTCTAGACTCCGGAGTCATGACCAAGTCAACAGTGACTCCGCCAGGGTCTGTAGAGCCCTGTAGAGATTTAAAATCTTTGTACATGGGTGCTTTTCATGTTATTGTTACTCTTGAATTGCTTGGTTTGATAGACTGACTGAATCCATTCCCACAGACGATGCCTGTGACCGCTCGAGCTCTGGAGACCATGATTCGATTGTCTACAGCTCACGCCAAGGCCCGCATGAGTAAAACCATCGATCTGGGAGATGCAGAAGCTGCACTTGAACTCATGCAGTTTGCTTATTTCAAAAAGGCATGCAATCATTCACATCCAGAACTGATACTGCTATGCGTTGTCATTTGTGTCTAATGTAATTTGGCATGACTCTGTAGATTCTAGAGAAGCATAAGAAGAGGAAGGTGCCTGAGGACTCTGAGATGGACATCTCTCAGAGCCAAGATACAGAGAGTCAAAGGAACCTAAGGTGAGTGTGAAAAGGGAGGTTAACGCTACAGTAAAAACAAGTGTTTGAAGTTGCAGGTGTGAGCTAGTTTTGTCTACAGGAAGCGTTCTCGCATCTCTAAAGATGTTGATGATGATGTGGAAATGACTCAAGAAGGAGAGGACTCAGATCCTTATGATTTCCCAGAAGATGAAAACAGTAGGTCAACTCATTCACTTTGACTTCTCAGTGAGCTGTGTGCTTAATCAATGCAGGTTATTTTTCCATTGCTGTATTAAAGTAAATTTAACCAATTTAGTAGTTTTTTTTTTTTTTGCTCTACATTTGAAATGTAATATTTTGAATATATTCAGTGTCATAAATATGATGTTGTCTTAAATGTGTTGTTGTTAGCTCAGCCAAGTCAGAAGAGTAGGCCAGCGTCTCAGAGAAGCAGTCAAAGGAAGAAGGCTGACATCAGTCAGGACCGGTACAACCTGTTGTTTTCCTCTTCAATTTCAGATAATATTCTGGCCTGTGCCAATACTGTGAATTATGCATTATTCCTCCATTACTTGCTTAGATGTTGTGCTACAATGATGGACTGGTCTGGAATGTTTTTCTGTCATGTTTTGTTTGTCAATTCAACAGGCTAACTGCAAAATAGATACGGAGACTGATTTTTAACAGCGTGACCCTTTTGCCTTGACGTTTTTAGATTAAAAGTCTTCAAGGCGGCTCTACTGAAGGCCTTTAAGGTGACCCGGTCTCAGTCTGTGGCGGTGCCTGATCTTCTGACTCACGTTAACAAAGGCCAGGACGAGGAGTTTGACCAGAACGAGATTAACCTTCTGCTGGAGCGCATGCAGGATGACAACCAGGTCATGGTTTCGGAGAATGTGGTGTTTCTCATCTAAAGGAGTGCCAATGGACGGCTGCATCTTTTGCAAATTCAGAAATGTAAATTGCATTACAATTATTTATAATATGCCAGCACTTTGTTGCAGACTATAACAAACCACTAATAAACTGTGTAAGCATGAATGGTTGAGTACTTATTTTGATCAAGTGCTTTTTTTTTTTTTTTTTGTTACAGTATTCATTCCTTACAAAAGGAATGCAAGAAGCAATTTATCTTAAGGAGGCAAAGAATACGAGAAGTGCTAGTAATAAAGTTTCTTGAGAATAGTACAGTAGGTTTGTCAGGGTTTTTTTTTTTTTTTAAATTTGTAAAGGCAAGTTATCATTCAGTAGATCCAGCTCAGTAATGAAGACGCAATCTGGCAAATTCCATAAAGATTTTTTTTTCCTCCATTGAGGCTTCATGATGTATCCTGCATGATGTCATGGGGATCTTTTTGTCCACTGTCCTTTTTAAATGGACATTTGGGGTTCTGTAAGAGAAAGTTCAGTTTAATGGGAGTTACTGTAGATGCATTTATATTTAATAATGGAACAGCAAGACCCAGGAACATGGCAGGTGCCACAAAGACACTTTTAGCCACTGTTGCTGTAGTAGAGCTTCCAATGGCGTCATCGATCTCTAATCGCAGGTCTCCAAGACTCTCTGGTCTGAGTCTCCACGAGTCCAGTCACATCTATTGAAGAAGTTAAAACTCTTGTCATATTTCATAAGAATTTTACTGGTGTGGAATAAAAACTTCCTGCTCACAAACCTTCCAGGGAGAGGAGGAAGATGACATTGTCTCCTTTGAAGCTTCGACTCTTCAGACGATCATGTGTGATGTAACTGCTGGAACCAGAACCCGGCCCCCGGTAGTATGAACTGCCATCTGTGTCAGTGACTACACTTCCTACTTTTCGTGGGTCGTCCCAGAAATACTCAACATTACCCATCGCTGCGCAAGGAGAAAATATACTATTTATTAAACACATTTTATCTCAAAATAATCTGTAACCAAGTATCTAGTAAAAATGCCTCCCCTACTCTTTGTTTGTGTCTTACAGTCAGTGGAGGTCTTGACTGGATATGTAGTGATCATCCTAATGTTGTTCATGCGGTGTTGGATGTCTGGATTCTTCTGAATGAGTCTCAGGGCTCCTTTGGGGTTTTCAGCAGTGTATTCACGCACCCAGATGTTTAGCTGATCATCAGCGCCACCACTGTTGTAGTGATATAACTAACTGCAGGCATTGGGAGCATCTTTTGGGGTAAAAGAGGCGACTTTCCAGGTAAGCTGTGTCACCTTGGGTACCTGTGGCTGTGCTGAAATGCATGAAGAACCCAACCCCTGTAGAAGTATAAACTTTTATTAGATAATAGGCCATTAAGCCAGTCTTCTTGCTTTCTCTTTGGACCTTATAATGGAGTTTAAATACCATTTTGCATGTCATATAGCAATCCTTGACAAGAAATGTCTGAGAAGGTCAAAGAAATTTCCTTATAGTATCAGTAAAATGTGTTTATCATGAAGATCAAAGTGCCACCATAATATCATAAGAGTTATCAATGCAGGATTATGGTCCATACATAATTCAACTTTTTACACAGTGGTGATATAACAATAGTCTTCCATGTGAGTGTCCCATTTAAGGGAGTCTTTGGCCTAACTTGGTTTGGTGCAGACTGCGATGATGCATTTTCACAATATTTAAAGGTATAGTTCACCCAAAAATTAAAATTTGATGTTTCTCTGCTTACCCCCAGGGCATCCAAGATGTAGGTGACTTTGTTTCTTCAGTAGAACACAAACGAAGATTTTTAAGTGAAACCGTTGCAGTCTGTCAGTCATATAATGCAAGTGGATGGGAATCACGGCTTTGAGAGTCAAAAAAACATACACAAACAAAACCAATAAACTCTGCGGCTCGTGACGATACATTGAGTTGGAAAGACACGAAACAATCGGTCTGTGCAAGAAACTGAACAGTATTTATATAGTTTTTTACCTCTGATTTTCACCGCAATGTCCGAACTGTCCTGAGCGCGTTCAACAGCCGCTGCCTGACGCGTCTTCTTCTTCTTGCTTTATGGCGGATCGCAGACTTATAAGTGCATTACCGCCACCTATCTCTCAAGTGGACCATTGACACTCCTAATAGAGATGTAATAAATTATTTAATTCTTGCATGCAAAAAGACCTGTATGGTGACTATGGGGCTATGTAAAATATTTTTTTGCAACTTACTAGGTTTATCATTTGTAATTTTTTTTCCGATAGTGTCGATAATCGTCTGTTACCTGACTGTTGACATCGACATTGTGATACTTATGAGACATCGGTCGATATACAATAATATCTTCATATCGCCCAGACTAGAAGTTTGGCATTTCTCTGTATATTTCTCTCTATATATTTTGTTTCCTCTTTTGTAAAGTAATGAAAACACTGTAGCAGTTTTTTTTCTTTTGCAGTTGACATACATTTTGCTAAAATATTTGCTATGTGAAAAAGTTCAGTATTTCACACACGACTCTCCTGCTTGATGTGACTCAATCCCTGTGTCCAAATACTTCCCTACTATATAGTAGACGAAAAACAGTATGTGAAAAGAGTAGTGTGTCTGAATTCACAGTAAAAGCCTGATGAGCACTTTATTATCCCATGGGGCCACGGGAGAAGATCGGTGAATGGATTTGAAGAGACAGTGACGAAAGTGGATGTAGTATGTCCGAATTTCATTCGTACTACCCGTATTCATACATTAAAAAAATGTAAAACAGTTGCAAAGTAAGTTTCCAGTCAAATGTTTTACCTACTAGACAGTACATGATTCTGGATGCATCACAACCAAGTACTGTATATTTGCGTTTATGTGGATTTTGGGCTGAAAAAAATGAAGGAAAGAATGCTACCTATTTGTTTGAAGAGAATTAGTTAAATTTAGCAGTTTTATTTTGGCGTGATTTTTAGTTCCCAGCATGCTTCGCATATGGCTGGATATGGAGAATAAATATTGAAATTAAAAAGTGGGGTTTTTTGAGTAAAGGGAAACATCTATTAATGTTTAATGTTCAGTTATGTTTTACATTTGAAAGAGTTTCTGTTACATTGATATTTATATTGTTACCATTGTGCAGAAGAGAAGAGCTTATGGTTATGCATAACTGCATGTACTACTTTGAGGCATGATGCTTTGTTCAATCAGCAATAGCTTTGCTAATGCAGAAAAGTATTTTCCTACTTGAGCTGTCTTGCAGTATACAGTCTTTTTATTGTACAAAATAAATCAAAGTCATATACAAACAGACAATGATGCATAAATGGAAACACGATTGTGAAGTTCTCTTATTTCACTTGAAGTTTTATTTGTAGCAGTAATGTGGCTCAAAAATGGCAATTTTCAAGTTAAAATAATGCAAAACTAGTTTGAATCTGCTTTTGTGGTTAGGGGTGTTCATACCTTGACATTGACCCAGATTGGTTTAGTCTGTCTGTGGGCCGCCCTCTACCGTTTGTACATGAGCCCACTTGGCATTTCCCCCATCACCCTGGATCATGCCACAGATATTTGGCTCCTCAAAGTGGCAAGAGTCCAGAAAAGTTGAGGCTGTAGCTGAAAGAATAATGAAAAATGTTTAGGACATGGTGAGTGAGAGAAACCAAGTATTAGTTGAGCAAGCAGTCTTTATCTTATCAGTTAGACTAATGACAATATATTTATAAAAAAGAATGGAGGATTATTCCATCAAGTTCAACCAGGCTTCCACAGAATCTTACTACAATTGTATAGCCGGTTCAGCTTGAGCAGGTCACTGTCACTAAACTCCATGCGTTGACCAATCACATCCAAGAATTCTGGTATCTTGGTAACGATGGTTGGCTCACTGTCTTTGTTGAAGGCTGTCTTACTGTAGTGCATGACTGAACCGTAATCATAGGGCACACCGAGAGAACTTGACACCGTTTCATCATATAAATTGAAGTTGTGTTCTTTACCTAAGTGAGGAACAAACCGCAAAACAGTTTATGAACAAATGGGTTTGTATTAAATATTAATATATAGATTTTAGGAGTTTGGCAAGACAGAATGACGTTATTATTGATGCGTGTATTTAAGAATGCAATAGTTACCGTCTTCAATCCGGTCCCACACAATGATGACGTAGTCATCTCTATCAGACCTGGACTGCTCGTGCCAGAAACCCAGCGCACGCAGGCAGAAACTCATGCTCCACTGTTCCTAAATGATCACAGTTTGCACCAATTGACAACTCTTGTTTCCCCAATTGTCGATTCCCCACCTTTGAGTAACATCTGATGGAACAGAAAAACATCACCTTTTTATCACCATGAATTTCACCTTTAGCAGAAATAAACACCCTCGGATACAGTCAATGCAATAAAAGTCCCAATGTTTGCACATGCCTGAAAAGGTCTAACATGCTATTATTAAACTAAAACATAATTAATAAATTAAAATGATTAAAAATGATTTGGTAAGTTTTGTTTGAAAATAAAAACGTGCCAGCACAGTATGTTACACCCATTAATATAAATGTTGTTGTTTTCTTAGCCGCTGCCTTTAAATACGAAAATGTAGTTTGGCTCTCCACCCGAGTTTGAAGTCAATACAGGTCTTGAGTCTGTATTGCTCAAATGTTTCAATATCTTATTTCTTTTAACCCCTTTGGCATGATTTCTATTTAAAGAGAGAGAGAGAGGGAGAGAGAGAGAGAGAGAGGAGGAAGAGAGGAGATAGGAGAGAGCCGAGGGGGGAGAGGTAGTGGAGAGAGGGGGAGAAGAGGAGAGAGGTGAGGGCGAGAGGATTAGAGAGAGAGAGAGAGAGAGAGAGAAGTACAGTGAGTGAGCAATTTGGAGCATATATTAAGTTAGAATTTGAATATCAGATACAGGTCAAGGCATAAATTCAACTGAATTGAATCAATTATTATATATTCAGAGAGCAAGGCTGCTGTCTAGGACGTACGGCACAGTTGTTGGCCAGCGATACTTTTCCCCCAGAATAGTGTTTCTGCCTTCTCCCTGTTAAATATAAACCAAACATGGATTTAGCTCAATTTATACAACCCTGATACTTGATTTGCAAGCCTGTAAGTTGCATCTGTTACTATTTTATATTTTATTTTATAAATACATTTTGATATTTGTGATGTTTAGTGCTTGAAAATGTACTGTATTTAATTGTACTTAAACATTAGTTTGACCTCCTGAGGTTAATGTTGCATTTTCTGAAGGTTAGAAATGTCCTAAAAATATATTTTATTACTTTTCAGGCCTAGAGATTCAGTGCCTATTTTGTACCCTATTTGTGGAAAGTGGCATAAAAAATATGATCAATGAAAAACTAACCTCCTGCATCAGAATGTCTCCTTCCACCAGCTGAAGTTCTGCCTCTGTTGAACAAGACAGTAGTTAATGCAAAAGTGTTATAGAAATTATGTTACAGATTTAAAGGTGACATACCATGACAATCTGACTTTTCCAGGTTTTAAGTGCTATAATCAGGTCCCCGGTGCATCTTTCCAACCAAGGAAACGTGAAAAAGATTAACCCATAGTAACTTTGTTTTGGTAACTTAAGCCTTTTTCTGCAAGCGTCTGAAAAAACGAGCGAGTCTGATTTCGCTCCCTTGGTGACGTGGCAAAGGGATCTCATTATAATATTACCACCCCTTAATCTGTAAGTTTCCACCCATGGCGCCATCATTTTGATTTCGCAAGCGACAACGGTGTACCAGTTCTAATGTCATGGCAAAAGTTTGAGCAAAACATGCTAACTGTTCTGTCATTGGCTGCACAGACGAGCACAGAACACTATTTAGAGTCCCAGCCTCAGAGGAGACAACAGAGCAGTGGATATATTGATTTATTTACTGTATATTGCTGCTGCCACACAGATCTAAAATAAACATGTGATTTATTTCCCAGCTGTTCACAGACATAACCAACTGTTTTTGTAACTCGTGTGTTTTTAACGTAAACTTCTGTGTGAATGAGAACTTAGTTTAGTGCTCACATGCTGTGACAGCGTTACTTATGTTCCTCCAAGTGTGCTTCGGATGTGTGCGCTCAGAAAACCGTATATAAGAAGTTTAAACTCATATAGTTTAAAACGCATGATTTCAGCACGATAAACATGATAATCAAAACCAAAACAGATGTTTTTTAGCAGGTACGTGCTGTAATGGCTCAGCTCTATTCTGGTAAAGGGGGCGGGGAGCAGAAGCTCATTTACATTTAAAGACACAGGCGCAAAAAAACAGCTTGTTTCTGCTTCCACTCAAAAAAGGCATTTTCAAAATGATATAATAAATGATCTGTGGAGTATTTTGAGCTGAAACTTTACAGACATATTCTGGGGACACCAGAGACTTACATATTGTAAAAAGGGGCATAATATGTATCCTTTAAGACATTATATTAATGTTTCCACAAACCTTCATTTATATCAAATATATCCTGATCTTTTCCATTATCCACATCAATCGCTGTATTGCCTACAAAAAAAAATTCAGAGCATATAAAATCATTAAAACAGTTGTGATTTTTGAATACATCGTTATATTAATGAAATTATGTGATTGTTATGACTCACCTGTGAGTGAAGATGTTGGATTTGAAAGAAAATATTTGAGAGATAAGTGTCAAAGGTGCCCATTTACATCAACAACCTAGTGCAAGCTTTGATATTGTATTACCTGCTATCATGAAACAACCACAAACTATTTCATCGTAAAACTCATTCAGTCTTGAACAAGGTCATTGCTTTTTAATATAACAACAGCTGTGTTAGTTTTGCTCTAAAATATGTTAATTTGCTTTTGTTTAGCACAATATTATCAACACATGAGCACAAAATTGTTGTTTCTATGACATCTGAATTCTACACTTACCAAACACAGGGCTGTGGCACATACACACAGAATCAGCAATGTATGAAGAGACGCCTTGAGACGACTTCACTCTGAGCTGTTCTCTTCAGAATATCAGTGCATTGTGTATGAACCGATTTATAGAACAAAAGAGCTTAGTCTGCAATGATAAGAGCCTGTACCTGATGGTATATGATTTATTACACTAATGGTCAATGTGATATTATTAGACATTATAAACTTATATAAACATTATTACTTATTTATGATGATTTAGCTAAGAGGTAGAAGCTAGTTTAAAGGAACAGTTCACCCAAAATGAAAATCTGCTAAAGATTGAACCCCCCCTCAAGCCATCCAAGATGTAAATGAGTTTGTTTCTTCATCAAAACAGATTTGGAGAAATTTAGCATCACATCACTTGCTCACCAATGGATCCTCTGCAGTGAATCGGAATGAGAAGAGTCCAAACAGCTGATACAATTTAAACAATATTGTTTAGATTTTTTTTTGGACTGTTGTCGCTTGTAATCTGTAAACGGTGCTTGAAAGCAATGATATGGATCGAGTACATGTTTTTAACCAGAAGTGATGGTTTGAAGTTAAAAATGTCTTGATGGATTTTTTTTTCTTACAAACACACAACGTTTCGTACAAAAGTTTAATTGATGTACAGCAGTTGTGTTGACTATTGTGTGTTTTTTTATCAGCTGTTTGGACTCTCATTCTGACGGCACCCATTCACTGCAGAAGATCAATTGGATTCAGCACCCATTCACTGCAGAGGACCTGTTCTGATGAAGAAAAAACTCCTCTATTTTGGCCTGAGGGCGAGTAAATCTTCAGCAAATTTTCATTTTTTGGGTGACCTATTTCTTTAATTGCAAACATTTTCTGCAGTCTGTGATGGGAAATGATCTTTTTTCACAGTAGAATATTGTATTAAAACTTTTAATACACTTTTTTCTTTCAGCATAAATATTTTAACAGATCCTGGAGTCACTTGAATAATTCATTAATACATTTTCCCACAAAGTAAATCCCACAAACAATATCACAAAAGTAAATGTATGTTACATAAATCTTGTATCTGAAAAAAAGTGCAAGAAGAGCTAAAATGTGCAAAATGTTTTTTAGCAGATAAATCATTTGTTTAGTAATTTTAAAGCCACGATCAACCTGAGATGCATCAGATAGAATATGACAATACATTACCTCTTAAAATACCTCTTAATCACATAATCATTTTCTGTTGCTTTAAACACATTTCAATAAAAAAAAATCCAACCACATATTATATTTCACATAACACTGGTAAATTCTTTAATTTTCTTGTACCACATCTTCGATATACCATATCTTTTATTGATTTCTCAGTTGATTATGCCCTTGTGATTCAGAATCTTCTTCCCAAGTAGTTTTATATGATGTTGACTGTGTTGTCATGTTTCTGAAAATGAGGCCTAAATATTTTCCTTATATGATGCTAGAATTGCACACTGAATGTTCAGCTCATCAGTCTGGTTGAGATTCTGTGGATCAGAGAAATAAAGGATTACAGTTTAACAATGTGTGTGTGAGTGTGTGTGTGTGTGTGTGTGTGTGTGTACCTGTTTTTCTATTCTGGTGGGGACTTAAACCTGAATACACACAGACTCATGGGGACTCACGGTGTCATGGTGGGGACCCCTTTGACCACCAATTGAGGTCCCCACAGGTAAACAAGCTAATAAATCACACAGAATGTAGTTTTTTTGAAAATCTAAAAATGCACAAAGTTTCCTGTGAGGGGTAGGTTTAGGTGTAGGGTTGGTGTAGGGCGATAGAAAATACAGTCTGTACAGCAGAAAAACCATACGCCTATGGAGAGTCCCCACAAGGATAGTGTGTGTGTGTGTGTGTGTGTGTGTGTGTGTGTGTGTGTGTGTGTGTGTGTGTGTGTGTGTGTGTGTGTGTGTGTGTGAATATACATTTATTATTATTTATTATAGTTCTTTGCTTAGTGTTCATGTACATGATTGACTTACAGTCATATCATCCAGGTAGTAGCAGTGGCGCAGGTTGAGGTGGCCAATGAAGTTGCGGCTGTAGTACTGTGAATCACCATGGGGCGTCTGCACACACACTGGACACACCTAGGGGCACCAGAGGGCACACAAAAATCTTGAGCGTTTCTCAGCTTCTGATACTATAGCAGTCAGCAATACTGAGTCATTCAAATCTGAAGTGTGTAATTTGGGGATGTTCAAATATAATTAAGCCATTTATAGGTTGATTCCCCCTGAAAAGTGTAGCACTGTGACTTTAAGAGCTATCAAAACATTGCAGTGTATGCATGATCATCACAACCAGCCTGACTTTGCAACATTGGTTCAACCAATAGTGTGAGTTTGTGGTGGGGCAATCTGTTTATTTAGACCAATAATAGATGGGGAGTGTTGTGTAATCAAGTTTCAAAATTGTCGAAACAGTTTATAAATTCAGTTTGGTGATGCTAAAGGTATAAGAATTACTCACTTCAGCTTTAAATATAATTTAAAGGAACTAATTCATGTTTCAAATGAATGTGCTGTAAGTTTAATTCAACACATGATTGGATTTTAGAATTACTCCACATGATCTATACACATGAATGATGACTGACCACACGTTTGCTGTCATTGGCATGATGCTCATTGCAGTGATCAAGTAGATCGAGTTCATCCAGTCCATCATCCTGGCAGTACGGACAGGCAAAAGTCCTCACATTTAAACTGAAAAGAAAAAAATCAGGAAAATAAGTACATGTCAAAGACTGTATTTTTGAGTGTTTTTAGCTAATCGTTTTGCGTTCCCAAAATAATCTGAAGAAAACTTTTTTCTTCACTATAAGAAACCTTTTGTGCAATTGAATGTTAAAGCTTCTTCATGGAACCATAGATGCCAATAAAGTACCTTTATTTTTAATAATGTACTGTATGTCTTTCTAATGATAAGCCAAAAATAAAATAAAAAAGTAAAACAAATTTTGGGTTTTTAACATTCTGAAATAACCCAATTTTAGGATTGTGTAAATGGTGCATTATGTCATGGGAATGTACACTAAATTTTGGACAAAAGTTTGTGGACAAGAAAAATCAGATAAAAGTGTTGTAAGCACCAACTTAGAAAGAGATGTAGTAGAATCTTTTCATTTTCATTTTCACTTTATGCACAGTAAGAGTTTTTCCAAGTGGTTTTCCAAGTACAGTGATCTAGAAGAGGGGTTTCTAAGGTAACGCAACGGGGGTAAATTATAGAAAGAAAGAAAAAAACAGTGTAAAAAAAGTTTAGAAATAAATAAATAATAAAAATAGGATTAAAATAATATGAATAATGAAATATATAAATAATAAAAATACACATTAAAATAAATAATCAAAATTGATTATAAAATAAATAAATAATAAACATGATTAAAATTAACATGCAGGCCTATATAGGTATTTGGATTGGATCTTTATATATGAAAATATATAGCTGATATATAGCTGCCTTTTCAATTTTATGGGAGTCCCTTACATAATGATACTATTTGGCCATCTGTGGCATCTAAAAGATCGAAAACCCCTGTCACTGTGTGTCGTAAGATTAAGAGTTGTTGAATTACTGGAATAACCAAACATGTTCATTAGAATGGGTTTTCCACATGCTGCTCACAGGCAGTGTAGCGTGTTTGATGTCCTCACCCTTGAGGTTGATTCATCTCCATTAGATTGATCTCCGTTTGCCATGGCCTTTGAATGAAACAAAATATGAGTTATCTAATCCATAGTGTCAATAAAATAGTTACTATCTTGATGGGACTTACCAGTCATCCAGCTCAGCCTGTAAATTCTCCTGGGACGGGGCGGGGTTTAGCAGCAGTGGAGCTGGGGCAGGTGGGACTTGAATAAAACCACTCGGAGCAGCATTAATGGGTGCAGGCTGTGGGGCAGCAATTAAATTTGCAGGTTGAGTTCGTGTCCGTGGCATAGGAATGGGCCGTGCAGAGGAAATTAAAGGGAAAGGAGCTTGATTTTGTGGGGCGGGTGGCAGGGCAGCCTGATTGGGTGGACTGGCTTGAGCGGCAATGTCTGCCTGTTGTGCCAGGGAATGTCGAAGTTGGCCGAGGAGACTGTTGGTTTAAAAGAAATTATACATTTTTTAGCATTTGACAGAAAAAGGCACTAAATAATGAAATTTGCCTGATACTTACTTGTGTATGTTTGTGCCAACAGGTCTTCTTGAATTAAATGTTTGAATATTCCCTGGCAGGATTTGGCGCAGATGCCTCCTCCTACCAGGAGGCTGAAACCAAATTATTCATTCATAAGCATGAAGTCCTTGACGACCTCCACGCACAGAGAAACTGATATTTATTACACACTTTAGCAGGGTATTTACTTACTACCAATGGATTATTTGCAGAATCACGGTTGTTTACTGAGCTTCTGCAGTGTGGACAATGAAGCCTATATCGAAAAGATTGACTGAGGCATCGCTGGCAAATACTGCAAGTACAGAGAGAGACAAAGTGTCTAGGTGAGACAGTAAAATAATCAACTACCAGCAACAAGAAGATGACAGATTGGCTGGCAAGGCTGGCAATGTCGGTCAACCCATCATGTGATGGAATTTCCCTTTAGAAATACTTTCGCTTTTTGCTGCCAGTAAATGCTCAGGTTATTTATCAGAAATGATATGTACTTGTGGACAAGGAGAGACTGCACATGTATATATATAGTAGATGAAAACAAAACAAAAAAAGCAAATAACATAAACGTCCACCATAAAAGCTGTTTCCAACTACAAAAGCACTTTTTAGAGTTTGATTTATAATCGCTGATCAAATATATTTTACAAACATACATTTTAGGCATTACTGTATCAAATTGTAAACTATACATTAGCATATGTTAAATTATGCAAATACCTCACAGACCTACAAGTTTGATCCACAAATTTGTTTGTTTGCAAAGTGTCCACATGAAGTCACCAAAATCAACCATCTATGTCAAACATAACCCACACTTACACTTTTCCACAGCATGGAGATGGTTGAGAAGGATTCTGTATGTTTTCCCTGCATACAGGACACTCTTCCTCTGAAGCGGACATGTCTATACCGTCTGCTGTCTAGTCTGTCTACTGGCAGTCTAGTCTCTTCTGATATCTTCACTCTCAGGTTGCACAGCTTAAATACAGCCCAACTTCCTTATGACCATAAAGAGGGAGTATATTCTGTTTGCTTCAGCTGCTGTCTTTTCATGATGGTAAATACAGAACCGGTTTAACCTGAAAGGTACTCATTTTGTAAACAAATCTTGAGTGATGTGACTCTGAGACAGTGGCAGAAATTACCTCTATACTTAAAGATTGTTATGCAATTCTAAGTCTATCTAAAATGAATGAACATTTCTGTGTGAAAGCAACAGACTGAACTGATTAGGAGAAGTGAGCTTTATTGGCATATCAATATACTTGGATTATACATGCAATTTTAATTGTGCCATTTAATAGACAGTTTTATCCAACGTGATATCAATCAATCCCTCGTCTTAGAATAATAGTCATTTTGAATATTGACAGAACTGTAACTTTTGGTTTCATCTATATAATCGATTAAATATATAATCCATTAAATGTAACATCATCGTTTATATATGTTCACAGCATGCCTGTCTGTCAGTCTGTCTTTGTCCATCTTTGGTATCGAAAGTAAAAAGTTATTTACGGGCACCAGGGCTTTTATTATGATAGACGCAGAGCTTTTATGTCATTGCGGAAGTAGAGTCACCTGACCGTCGCTAAGCTTCTCGGGCAAAATCGATCAGCAGGCAGCAGTAGATTTCAACATGTCTGCCGTCGGCTGTCAGTAAAGGAGGTGTTTGTTTTCAACTCAACAGCAGATCCTTTGAGCTCAGTGAAGAACAGTCGAGGCGGGCGCTCATGGCTCAGTGCGTGCAGTCAGTGCAGGAGTTCATCCAGGACTCGTTCGTGCCGATGGTGGCTGTCCTGTACAGCGAGGATGCGGAGAGAGTGACCCGCAAGAACAACCTGAGTTTCCCCGAGCTGCTGCGGCCTTTCTGCCGCCTGACGTCCGAGGGTAAGAGGCCAGCTGAGACAGCCGCGGATCACTCATCCCAACTGATGATCACTAGACAAGACGGTTGTTAGACAGCTCCCTTACACATAAACACGGGCTGTGTCTCAAAACCTAGTGAGCTGTCTGCCTAGAGCCATTAACCAAAACTGTCTAGGTGCCATTAAAACGTCCAGACGCGAAAATATCGTCTAGATAGACAGTTCAGTATAGGTTTTAAGAGACATTCCCAAAAATACTTTCTAGCAAGCCAGCTTACTAAGATTTGAAGGACACTTAAAATGATGTCTAGGTAGGCAGCTCATTAGGTTTTCAGACACACGCCCAAAAATGCTCTTTAGACAGACTGCTCACTAGATTTTGAGTTACACGCCCAAAAGTGCTGTCTAAATGGGTAGTTTTGAGAGACATGCCCAAAAAAAATCTGTTTAGGTTGACAGTTAACTAGGTCTTGAGAAACACACCCCAAAATGCTGTTTCGATAAACACTAAACAGCTAACTGGATTTTTAGTCTTGCAGTGCACCCTAAAATGTTGTCTAAATAGGCAGCTCACTAAGTTTTGAGAGACATGCCCAAAAATGCTAGTCTAGGTTGGCAGTTCTTTAGATTTTTAGCGCCTATTCTTTGTCCAGTGAGGCCCCTGGGCAGACGTCTTTGTAGGACCCCCCAGCCACTGCTGACTGTAGTGGCAGACCTCTTTTTTTCCTCAAGCGACAAGGTCATGTTTTGGTTGCAAACATTAGTTTAAATATAGTTTTCTGGGCCCTTTTTGCACTGCATTCTGAGGGGCCCGGGGCCCTAGTGGTCAGCATATGCCATGTGAACCAAGTGGCTCGGGGTTCTAGTGGTCAGGAAATGCTGTATGCGTTAAGGAACATGGGGCCTTGTGTGCAGATGGGCCCGGGCTTTAGATGTCTCTTTGCGATTTATGCGCTAGGGCTACTTCCTCAAGTTTTGGAGCCATAGAGCTTTTTAGACCCTTGGCAGTGTAAGGCCCTCTGGCCCGTTTCATAACCCAGCTCTGATCTTCAGTGAAATGATAGGAAGGGTTTCAACCTAGATTCATCAGAATTTGATCTCTCTGTTTGTGAAATCTGATCTGGTTTCCGCTCACCTGACCATTTATTGACCAGAGCCTCAGACAGACACAGCACAGATCAGATGCCTCTATTGGTGAGGGTTAGCTTACCACTGGACTGGCGGCGCTAGAGGCCTGTGCTGTTAATCACCAGCCTATATCTAGTAAAGGATATGGGATAATCCTAAAGAGGCAGGCAATCAGATCATCTGGCTCAATTTATGAAGACTGCCGTTGTTTACAGTGACACAGTAGTCAGTGAATGACCAAGATACACTTTCGATCAAAAGTCAGGGTGTTTATTAAAGGGCTTTTTTGTCTGTTTTTAAGATTTATTTACTTTTTGCCTTTATTATTCAGTCTTCAGTGTCACATGATCCTTCAGAAATCATTCTAACATGCTGATTTGGTGCCTAATTGACATTTCTTATTATGATCAGTGTTAAAAACAGTTGCCTAATATATTTGTGGAAACTGCTTAAAGGGGTCATATGATGCGATTTTAATTTTTCCTTTCTCTTTGGAGTGTTACAAGCTCTTGGTGCATAAAGAAGATCTGTAAAGTTGCGAAGACTAAAGTCTCAAATCCAAAGAGATATTCTTTATAAAAGTTAAGAGTTAACCTCGCCTACCTAAAACGTCTCGTTCTAAAATGCCCCCACATGTCTACCTCACTATGTAGGAATATTTGCATAACGCCGCCCAAATATTCAAGCAAAGAAAGAAGGCGTAACTTCTATTCTAGCTGTAGTATTGTTGCTGCCGCCACCGCCATGTCGTGAAGCCACTGTGTGTGTCGTTGTGAAAGCGAAACTACTTTGTTTGGCTTTGGACACGACTAGAAATCAGTGGTTAATTTTTATTTACAACACTGTTCCAGAACATTCAACCCAAATATTCAGATGTGAGCAGTGCATTTTATGGAGGACTGTTTCCTGGTAGAGTAGACTACAATGCCGGCTGTTCTGACTCACAGATGTATGTTTTTTGTACTTAAATAATTTGCCACTGATGATTCAAACGTCGCTCCGGCCTGACAGGGCATCACAGTATGTGAGGGGCGTAGCATTTTCGTCACACGCTTGAGGTATTTGGCCATCACAACGCACTGGATAGCTGGCCATCCAGCGTACACCTCACTTTTCAGACCGATAAGCTTTATAAAAATCGGGAGGCATTTGTACGTATGTGGAGAAATAATGTGGTTTTTTTACCTAAAAACCTCATAAAACACATTTCCTTACACAAATACCCAAAATATGCTCTTTTTAAAGCAACTCATAGACCCTTTAATATATTTGTGTAACTTTCCACGGTTTGTTTTTGTCACTTTTGATCAATTTATTGTGTCTGCTGAATAAAAGTATTAATTTATAAACTTTAAAAACAAAATCGAACAGTAGTTTACATTAGACAACAGATGCCATTTTAATTGGTTCATTAAAAATGGCACTCACTCTTACAAGAAATATTCCTATTAGCCCAGGGTTTAGAAACAAATTAGTTGGTTTTACAAAAAATTATTAACTAATTATAAGCATTTAAAATGCTAACCGTGTTCCATTTTACTATGGAACAACTGAAATGGATTTTGTTCACTGTTTCCTATTTAATTTGTTTTCAGTTTTTGTTCCTTCATTTGCTGTAAATCCTTTTCTGAGCTGCATTCACAGACGGAAATCCCTCTATACCCCATTTATCAACAACATTGGTCATTCAGGAATCATGCAATTGTGGGAAAACATGGCACATATTTTGTTGTTGCACAATAGACATAGCCTTCTCATATTATTTGTTGCAGTGTGTTATGGATTCGTAGAAATCCTGAAAACACAGTTAAGTTGACCCAAATGAAGAGAGTGCACTCTTTATGTGTGTGTGTGTGTGTGTGTGTGTGTGTTTGTCCCTCAGTGATGTGGTTGGATTTATTCAGGAATGCCTTGGCAGCAGAGGAGCAAAGTCTCATCTTTATTATTCATGTTGTGCTTATCATGTGAATTGTGGAGTGAAAACACACAGGTGCATTATGGGAAAGTGTTTGGTAGAGGGGTGGCAACATGTTTGAGCTGGGTGTTCCTGCCATGCATATTGCAAGGGAAGGTTGGGTGAGGAGGTTTCAGATGGGGTCCAGAGGTGCTCAGGAAACCCAGCTGTGTTCGGATTTTCAAGTTGGAAGTCATAACAGATTGTAAAAGATAGAATTAATAAATCCTAAATACTCTGTTGGAGGGCTGTCCACAAGAGAACGGATTGCAAATAATTAATGAAAAGAATTTGTATTGTGCTGATCTCATTTAAATATCATTTAAAAAAGAATTGGCAATATTAATAATCAAAACATTGTATTATATCTCAATTATAAAATCCCAAAGATTAAACATTTTAATAATGATTTATTAAAATAACACAATTTCTGTCAATGTCCATAAGAATTAACAAGTGGCAGAAATGGGGGAAAAAACTAATTTATTTTCCTTGTGATTGTGAGTCCTGTTCAAAAGTTTGGAGACAGTAAGATTCTTTTGGAAATAATTTGATACTTTTATTCAGCAAGGACACAATAAACTGATCAAAAGTGACAGAAAATACTTTTATAATGTCACATAATGCTTTTCTTTTGAACTTTATATTCATCAAAGAAAATGGTAGAATGGTTTCTGCAGCACAGCTTTTTTCAACATTGATAATAATAATAATAAAAAAAACGGATCTAAAAATTGTTATGATGATTTCTGAAGGATCATGTGACACTGAAGACTGGATTAATGATGCTGAAAATTCAGCTTTGCCATTACAGGAATAAATTACATTTTACAATATATTAATAGAAAACTTTTACTTGAAATTGGAATAATATTTCAAAATATTTATATTTGTACTGAATTTTTTGATCAAGAAATTGCGCCTTAATGTCTTGCAGACCTCAAACTTTTGCTCAGTTCCTTTGTTTAAAGAAATTATATTAATACACATTTTTTGATAAAGGACTTGTGGTCCAGGTGGAACCAGCCTTGGGTTCTGGACCCTTTAAGTCGCTTAGGAAAAGAGAAGAATTAGCATCACTATTACGAATTTGACACCAGCCAGTTCAACCTGCTAATTTTCCTCTTCTTTTTTTGGCCGTACTGTAGGTCACCTGCGTGATCCCAATAACCAGGTGGTTGTGGTGAAGGGCCTCCGGATCAGCGTGACTGAGATCAACACACGGCCTCCACAGAGCCCAGAGCTGCACAGACTCCTCAGCCAGGCGGTTTCTGTCTGCCAGCCACCTGAAGGGTCGCCCGCCAACGTTATCACGGCTGGAGACTACGACCTCAACATCAGCGGTAAGTGCTTGCAGAGAGTTTTCTGCTCACTTCAACTTCATATGGGGAAATCCGTAGAGGACCTGATTATGTTACTGCCACATTTTCAAAGTAGGAAAGTGGAAATGGCCTGAAGTGAACCGAAACAGGAACTGAGAGATTGTTTGCTAATGCAGCATACGTTTATGTAGCCCTTGCTACTGTTAGTGAACATTATCCAGTAGCCTGCATGTTTTGTCTATGGATTTACATGTAGGTTACCAATGAATTGGGTGGGCAATATAAGCAATCACAATATTCTTCATTCTGGTTTATAGCAATATATATATATCACAATATACACATTTTTCATAGAACATGAAGTACTGAAAAAGAATCGTCCTAATTTCCAAAGTAATGGCAGACCTTTAGAAAATGTGATTGGATTTTATACTATTTATAGAAATGTTGTAGTATTTAAAGTAATAAATACTGCAGTTAAACACAAATACTATGCTGTTTTATCTTTTTTTAAAATGCAAAATACTGTTTTGTCTGTGTTAAAAAAAATATGATAATAATTATAGACTCTGCAGGGGGTATGTAAACATCTTCGAAAAGGAAAAAGTGTCGTGTAGCTTCTTCTGGACAGAAAAAGGGTTTGATCTCTCTAAAAAAGATAATAATAATCATAGATTCTGCAGGGTGTGTGTGTGAACATTTTAGAAAAGGAATATGAAAATTTACAAAAATGTTATGATCTCTCTCTCTAAAAAAAAAAAAGATAATTATAGGTTCTGCAGGGGTTATGTAAACATTTTAGAAAATGAATATACAAATTATGACTACACTCGTAATTAGGCATGGGCCGATTACCGGTTTCAAGGTATACCGCGATTTGAAAATTCCACGCTAATATTTCCCGTTATACCGTTCCTGCGGTATGCGCTGTTTTTCATGTCACCTCAAAGACTGAAAGTGTAGGAAGCCCTCAGGTTGAGTGCACGTGTATAGATAGCACTACCCGCCCCTCCTGTTTGTGGTGCGAGCGAGCGGTCATCATCGTGTTGTGTAGGATGGCTGAGGACTGTTCCTCTGGAACTTACGCTCGGGGCAACCGCCCCTTTATTGTTTTATTACAGCCGATCTCTGTTGCACAAACTTGCACAAACTGCGTTGCAATGCATATCATTTTCCAAATGTTCTTTAGGGAAATATTATTTCTGTAAATGCCCTGTAACAGAGGCCGAGACCTGAACGTACTACAGAAGCAAATACTGTAGCACGCAGATCACTCACTGTTCAACTTTTGGAAGAAAATCCTCAATATTTATTTGGGGGTTTATATGAATGTGTTTCTGAAGGGAACTGACTGTCTTCATAAACGTTTAGATGGTATTTTCTTTTCATCTCGTCTCTGTATAATTCACATTAAAGCAGTGTTTTCAGCGCAGCTCTGCTTTGTTTACAGCGATAACCAAGGAAAAGATGTATCCATCGTCTTCTGCTGCATAAGGGTGAAATCTGCGTCCCATTCAGAGCTTTCTTCTGTTTGCTTCGTTCAGGCATGTTAGTCTAATTGCATACAAAGCTAGTCAGAACAGTCTGGGTCCTTGGTTTTGCTAATTATATCAAATGAGGTTATTATGAAAATCAAATTATGTATGAATGAAAATTATATAAAAAATGATATGTATAATGAATCTCGGGGCTAACTAAAATTAAATAACTGTACAGATTTAAGATTTAGGTTAAATAAAGATGTCAGTCTTTATTTTCTTCTTTTTAGGGCAGCAGTATCTCTACCAGCAAATCAGCCAACCACATCAAAAGCTGCAGGACAGCCCACATTTCAGAAACAAATCGGTAAGAGTCTGCTCAAATAAACAAATCTACTGGGTTCCAAATCTTCTGTAATATTTTGCTCAAAATATATTGTGTTCAGCGGAATTATTATTATTTTTTTTTTACCCAGACGTTTAAAAATAACACATTTTAGAGCTGTAATAACAATACCGTGATATTTTTGCTTAAGGTTATCATACCGTCAAAATCTCATACCGGCCCATGCCTACTCGTAATATAAATTTCTTTCTCTTTTTTTTTTAAATGAGACCCATTTCAAGGTAGTCTCTCATATCAGCACCTGATGAGGGCAGCAGAGCCCTTGAGAGGAAAACTGAGAATCAAATGTTGTAATTGTCCATGAAATTAAAGGGTTTGGTTTGCATTGCACATCTATTATTTATCGTTTCTGATCTTTTTTTTTTTCTCCTTCTTCTTTTTTTTTTTTTTTTCTTTAATTTTTTCTTCCCCCATTCTCCAACTTCTCCTGTGGATGAATCCTTGGTAAGAGCTCTAAACCTTATGCACACGCTTTCCTTGTGTGTGTGTGTGTGTGCTGTGTGTGTGTGTCAGGTCACACACACGTGTGGTATGCTGTGCTGTTAACCCTTTGAGTAATGGGCGTGAAGTGTTCCCCTCTCAGATCATAGGTTTCCAGTAGAGCCCGTCCCCCACGTGGTCCCTTTGCTTCACCCTTCACTTGGGTGAGCCTAACAACAAACCCCTGAATCTTAGACACTAACACACCTCTACACCAGACATCCTCCCCCCCCCCCCCCCCCCCCCCCCCCCCACAAACCTTTTAACTAATTACTTAATTGTTGGCACCCGCATAGAGAAACCGAGTCAAGATGCAGCATACATCAGCGTTAGCATACTGGTATATGTGAATTTCACGGTTGGTTGGTTTGACTACAAAGCTGACGTCTCATAAACTGCTCTAAATTCAACATGAAATCAAAACTGATCCTATGTACTTAAATGCATTATACATATTCCTGGTCTTATTGTATCAATTATTTTTTTGGGTGTGTGGTATATCTATAATATAGATAATAATATATCTTACTATATAATATATATTTATTTTATAATTATTAAATATTTAAATAATTTAATAATGATTTAACGTATTATATTTCGTTTTTATATTTAGTAGCTTTATTATTATAGCTTTTATTTTTTACTTTTTCGTTTTAATTTCAAGTTTTAGTAATTTTTCCGATTCAGTTTTAATAATTGTATTACTTTTATTTTAAACTTATTTCAGTTAGTAGCCAAGGCAAAATTGCACATTTTCGTTTTTCAAATTTAAGGTTGATATTTTTCATGTAATATTCATATTTTATTTTACATCAGCTTTGTTTCAAATAACAAAATGCTATTTTAATGAACTTTTAAATAGTTTTAGTTAACAATATTAACACTGTATTGCACATCATTTAACAGTGCACATCATTCCAAATATAATAAAGATAACGTTTTCCAGTTCTGAATCTACTTTTCTTTCTAGTGATGTCATCTAGGACTGGTGGGCGGATCAATTAAGGTTAACCAATAGCCAAGTAGCTATTAGGCATTGCTTTAGGCTCCATAAAGCATCCTCTCTGAAATTTTACAGATTTAAATGCAAAATAAACAAATGTAACAAAAATAATCATAGATTTGGGGATAGATTTAATGATAGATTTTTTTTTACCCTTTTCAATGTGTCAAACTTGTTTTGACCATGAACTTGACCTTTAGGCTCCCGATCTAAACCATTATTCCAGTTCCTTGCGGGCAGAGACTTAAATAAAGCCTGATTCCTCAAACTAAATTATCATCCCATCCACAATCTGCAAACTCACTTTTGGGGTTGTGATTGCTTTTCACAATCCAATACATTCTCAATAAAAATAAATAAATAATGGCATTGTGCTCTAAATGTTTCATACAGCATCCTGTTTCCCTCAGAAATGTCACATTATGGAAGGAGAATGGGTTGTGAATGGTTTTTCATGTTGATTTTAAAGCATTGGTTTGCTGTGTGTGTGCTCTACTCACCCTGACCCATAGACTTCTCCAGAAACATCCAACTCCATTATTTTTTACTTCTGCTTCTGCTAGAGCTGGTACCAGTAGTTTGTGTTTTATGTCTGTCTCAAGGACAAAGTATGTTACAATTTGTTCATTGTATGTCATTTTTGAGTTTACTTCGTTATCCTACATTTAATAGATTGCCTTTTCTCACAGCGGGAGGCGCCAATTGAACATACCCATGTTTAAGCTAATCAGGAAAATGGGATTGTAGAACAATGCTCATTTGCTTTCTGGATCTGCAGTACGAGCTTAGTTTAGCACTTTGCAGAAGTTCACTTCTGCAAAAGGAATAGTTCTCAGAAAATGAATATTAAAGAAATACTTCACCCTAGAATCTAATAGTCCAGCTATTTCATCTTGTGAAATAGTTCACAAGATGAAAATTTGCTGAAAATCTACTCGCCTTCAGGCCATTCAATATGTGGATGAATTTGTTTCTTCATCGGAACAGATTTGGAGAAATGTAGCATTACATCACTTGCTCATCAATGGATCCTCAGTGAATGGGTGCCGTCAGAATGAGAGCCCAAACAGCTGATAAAACACTCAATAAACCCACACTAATCCACAAACTCGAAACTGCCAGTAACGTGGAAATGGAATAAAAACCTGCAAAATTGGCTTGCAGCTTAAAAAGAGTATAGCATTTTAAATGCTTTTCCCCAGTGAAAAAGTTGTCTTGTCTGAATCAGGAGAGAAATATGCCCAGATCAAGGAGCGTTTACAACCAAAAACCATCCAGAACAGTTATAGTATGTTGGTGGATTTTGTTGAGCGGACAACAGGGGATGGACTTTTTCACTGGAGGAAGTGTTATAATGGATTACAGACTTGTATGTTGGTGACTGTTTAAAGTTGAAGCGTCTTTTTGCTGGATTTGTTTATTACAAACACACAGCTTTTCATGAGATGTTAACTGATGGACTGGAGTGGTGTTGGATTACTTGTGGGTTATTGTGATGTTTTTATCAGCTGTTTGGACTCCCATTCTGACGGCGCCCATTCACTGCAGAGCATCAATTGGTGAACAAGTGATGTAATGCAAAATTTCTCCAAATCTGTTCTTATAGAGAAACAAACTCGCCAACATCTTGGATGGCCTGAGGGTGCATTTTTGAGTGAACTCTTCCCTGGACTTAAATTTCAATATATCACTCTCTTATGAAATCAATCTTATGATGTATTTTAGCTCCTGGTAAGATCGTAGAAAATCATTGCAGCTATCAAAATTTAGAATGAACAGACCGTTTTTACAAACGTAAAGAGCAATTGGTCTTGACACTTTGTCTACGCACATTGGAGGTGCATCTGCAGGGTTTGGGGTGGGTTGTGTTTTGGTTTTGGATGCGTTACCCTTCTGTGGTTCCTGTTCGTGAGCTTTAACCAGACTGCCTGTTTCTTCTCCTCTCAGACCGCACGGTCAAAGCGAGCGTTCCCTGGTACTCTGACTGGAAAGAAACGCTCACACAGCTGAGCTCGTCCAAGTACTACACAGGTATTCCCTTCCTTCCCCTGCTGGGAGTGTGTGAGAGGGCTTTCCTCAGCTGCCTTCTCCACGTCATTTCCCGTCCCAGCTCGCTCCGTAGCAGAACTGTCACTAAATCTCCTTTCCTCTTTCCAATCCAGCTTCCTCCGCTTTCTCAGGATGTTGGTGGTGGTTCTTTAGCTTTATGTGTGTTTGAGACTCATTGTGCTGAAACTCTCAGTGGTAGATGTGTCCATTGCTTTGTCAAATAATGGATTAGCAATCTCTTCAGTTACATCCAAATAGTTAGTGTTCCAATTGACAATCAGAAAATAGTTAACTATTGTTTTGACTGAAATTTAAGTTTAATTTTATGTTTCAGAAATGTTTGGGCTCAGTTTGGTTGTGAGATTTTAGTTCAATGAGTCATTTTACCCATTCAGTTAGAATGTGCCTCACTTTATAGTCTAGTTTCTTTCCCTCTGTAGATCCATCATTCCTTTTGCTGTGAAGTAGAGATTGACTTTACATGTACTTTTTCTGAAATTCTAGCAGAATAAATCTTAACGTAGTTCATCAGTTTGATTTACTGTGAAATATTGGTTCCTTTCTATTACATTTACAGTAAAAAAAACTGTGACAATGTTTCCAGTATTACTGCTGGCATATTGGTGCCTGTATATTTCTAACTTATAAGTTATAACCATATATTTCATTAAGTGATATGTTCCAATATCTGCTTTTTACCTTAAAATGTATTGAAAACCATGTTCTGAGTGTCTGGGTTCATTGCAAGTGGGATGTCCATAAAACAAGGCCAATTCTATAATCCCGGTAATATATATATAAATGGGGACAGGGTCATAAGCAGTCTTTTACTGCTTTCAACATAAATTGTATAGTAATTTAAAGTTTTTACTTCCAAGAACCATAAATGTAACTGTATTGTACAGTAAAATGACATAATGCAATATCAAACCAATTTAGACCACAAAGTTTCACTGTATATGGCAACATATCTAGCAGTTTACCAATTAATAGTGTTTTTCTGTAGCATATATACAATACTTTCAGTAAACATTACAAGTTTTTTTTTTTTTTCCTATTGTATTGATACACTAATGCTCGTCGAGGTATTCAAGTGTGGAATAAAACTTTGGATTTTTAAAAATAAACTATATTTGTTTGCTACATATTTATTTAGGATGTTCAAAACACATTTTCAAAAATGTCTGGTAGGTTGTCTGAGTAGGAACTATGTATATTTGGTTTAAGGTTATGTTCATGAGACATCAGGCACATTTCTTAGAGATATACTTAATCACTTCATATTATGAATTATGGAAGTTACTTCAAATTAATAATCGTAATTATGATTAACAAAAAGAAACTGCCTTTATCAAAACTATAGCAGTGTTACTGCAGGGGGTGCGCTCATTAATGTTCATTATCCAAAAATATTTTTAACAGTGTTAACTTTTAACCACAGATAAAGCTAAATGTTTCATTGTCCCTCATATGTAAAAATATTAAGTACAATGTACAAGTTTATGAACCATGATGGTTGTTTTAAATAATAAAAGTCTAAGTCAGAACTAAGTCTGTATAAAACATTAGTATGGTACATGATACACATCGCCATAGGCCAGACTACTAATGCAACACTCGGTATGTAATGGGGGTTCATATTTACCTGTCAAGAGGACCTTGGACCTAAAAAATATTTAAAGACTTCTGCTTTAAAGCACAAGTAAAAGTTAAAGAAAAACTATGTAAATTAGCCTATTTTGTCTAACTAGAATGTAGCCATTGTAATCATAATAGCTACTGCAAGCAAGTGATGCGCTTTGTTGATTTTAATGAAAATTATATGTTTTTTTTTTTGTGCTGTAGTGCAGACATGGTGTACAAACTCTACCCAGAATTGAACGTGAGGCTGCCGGAGTGAAGTGCATCATTCATGCTGTGTGCTTATTGTCATGAATGATTCTGAGAGGGCCATTGATTGAGACGAAATGTCAAGGCACTCAACTAATGAAGCTGGAGCATAAAAATCACTACTATTCCTCCTTACCCTCCCTCGATGGAGTAGAATTAAAGGGGTCCTATTATGCTTTTCCTTTTTTCAACTTTAGTTAGTCTGTGATGTTGCTGTTTGAGCATAAAAAAGATATGCAAAGTTACAAAGCTCAAAGTCCTCTTACAAAGGAGATATTTTATTTAACAGAAATCACTTTTCAAAAACTACAATGAACAACTCGTTTGGACTACAACGCATATTTTCCGGGATTTGTGATATCACAAATATCGACGAATGGGACGAGACCTGGTTGAGCTGCACTAGAGAAGGCAACGAGTGTTATCACTATGTCGGAGACACGCTAGCTTTCCCAAGGCAGACAAACTAAGAGTGGTTACTAGGGATGTCAAAACAAAAAAATCAAAAACATTGCATTCAACTTTTAGGTGTGAAATTTTTAGTGGTACACGAAATGCGACGATGTAAGTGTCATAGTCTGTCCATTTGAACCCAGTAGATGCGGTGCTGCTACGTTGTTCATTCAAAATACTGCAGAAAAAAAGAGAACAATCAATGCTGGGAATATGTTGTTTACGTCAAAACCAAAACCAAGCCGTTCACACAGAACACATATTTATCACATTTTCTAGAGGGACATCTATCACCGCGGCACTCGCGTCTTGCACAAGAGAGCCGCATGTTTAGAAAGCTATGTAAAATTAATGTAAATTCAACTTTTAAAAAACATGTCTCAAGACTTTATGGCAGACTTTATGGCAGTTTATTTTAAATATTATGCACTTTTTTTCAAAGATAGTCGTGTTATTTTATTGCTTTGAAGAAATGTGCATTAGTAATATTTTGCTCGATGTGCCCTTTTGTGGCCTCAGGAGAGAAGCCAAAAGCGTTTTTCCCCCTAACTGAAATTATGCCCTTTAAATTCGAATATAATTCGAATTTAATAAAAAATAAAATTCAAATTTATTTTTTCAGCCATTTTGACAGCCCTAGTGGTTACAATCATCCGGGTTTAAATCTCGCTCAGATTTATTTGATTTTGATGCAATATTTACACCGAAGCTCGCAGGCGGCTATGGTAAGGGGCGTGGCATTTCCCGACCAGGCACCGAGTGCTGCCAATCACAACACACACGGCCAGGTAACCAATCACAGCACATTTTGTATTTCAGAAGGCGGGCCTTCATTTGATACAGGAACTATTCGAGCCGTTCATGCCAGACTGAGGAGAGAGGTGTTGTAATGTAAAATATGTGAAAAATAATGGGTTTTTCTAGTACACCCCCAAAACAAAATCAAGACTTTGTAAAAGAGCATAATAGGACCCCTTTAAAGGGGGGAAATTGATCATGAATGCTAATGTGGCAACCTGGTTTGAACATCCTTTCTCTCTTAAGAAAAAAAAAAAGGTTGAATCTGAATTAAAAGTTCAAAGTGATTTAATGTGTGATTACGTTCTATTGTTTGGCGAATTTTTATGGGGAAAATTAGTAATTTAAGAATCCACACAGGAATTTCTTGCGAGGACAAAAGATTTCCCCACACAGATTTTGCAACTGGTTGAAGTTGCTTCCTAGACCAACAGGAAGCTGCTTGGTTTGACTTCAGTGCGTGCGGTGCTTCATACATCACTACACTGTTTACAACAGACAATAGGCTTTTTTGCCCACAATATTTCAATCATGTGACCTTACGTTTATGCTTATTGCAGGATAAGGGAGAGCGTTTTAAGTGCAGCTTTTTTGAAGAACTGTATTTACATTTAAATTAATTATTGAGAAACTATTAGATTGTTGGATTTTCATTATTTTTTTTAAAAACATTATTTAATTTTAGGTCAGCTGTAAAAGAGAAATGTCATCTGTTATAATTTCTTCCAGCGAATATCACATTTCTTGAGGGTTTTTCTATTCGTCTTGGCTTTCATAATGTGCTTCTCTCCTCTTCATCATGCGGCCTGTGATAATCTTATTTCTGAACAAGACAATATTTCTTTGTGTTTAACTTACAGCAACAACACCATGGTTTGAGACTTACCGGGAGAACTTCCTGCAGTCCATGCCAGCATCAGAGCACGAGTTCCTCAACCACTACCTGGCCTGTATCCTTCTAAGTTCTTCGCTCTTCTTTCCTAATAACTCTACCTCACTTCTTTTTCATGCTTGCATTTCTCCTCTTTCTTTACCACAAGGGACGCACCGAAATTTTGACCATATGAAGCGTTCAGCTAAGACTGCTTAAAAATGTCAAGAAGTATCTGAGTTTCTATAGTAAAGGATTTAATAAAAAGGGTCATAAATATAATAATTAGCACTGTCTATTGATGCAAGCCTGTTGATTACCAAGGCTATATATTTTTGTGAAGTACCATCAGTGGTGTATACAGTACCTGAAAGCCATACTCAAGTAAAAGTACAGATATCTTACCAGAAAATGACTTTGGTAGAAGTTGAAGTCACCGTTTAGAATATTACTTGAGTAAAAGTCTTAAAGTATGTGATATTTATTGTACTAAAGTACGAAAAGTATTTTCTTAATTTAAATGTACTTAGTATGAAAGTAAAAGTACAAGTTAAATGCAAATGGAAAAAGACAAAATAAGATAATATATAAAAATTTTAATACACCAGCTTGAGTAGCAAGATTTTTCATTTTTACCTCTTCTTCCATTTTTGGATTTTTGGGTAAGGAATAAGAAGCACTTCATCGACTTAATTGTCTTTCATCAAACATAAGAAATCATTTCTGGAATCTGCATCTGAAATAGCATGTATGCATACATTTAATTAATCTCAGAGGGGACAGGATGCATTTAACCTGCAGTTAAGATGCCTAATAGCTAATGTTGTTTTTAACATAAACCTTTGAATCACTGATATTGAACATAATTAAAACATTGAAAAAAAGTTGAAATGTGAAGTAAAACCAACGTAGGTGCAGGCCTCCCCCAAAGGGCCCCAAAAAAGTGACTGTTAATGAGGTGAGTCAGTGAGACGCAACCGATTCATTCAACGGCTGGCTTCATTAGGAAACAACGCACTTGACTGTTAATGGTGAATAATGAACAGTTTTATCAAACCGATTCGTCAAAAAGCTGCATTCATCAATAAGTAAACACCATCCTTGCTCAGAGACGCAAAACGGTGCTGTGATCTTTGTTTGGAACTATATCCGTTAACGAAACTGAGCAAAAACAGGCAATATCTACCTCTAACATGTAAGTCCCATTGCTTTATGAACTTGTATAAAATTGTTATGTAAATGAATACAGAAAAACATTTTTGCGTCCATAATTTAGAATGCCTGGAATTTTGAGTTTTAATAGATTAATAAATCAACGTGCGTGCACTGTGTGTGTGATTTGGTGATTACCTAGTAAACTAGAAGTTACTTGATAATGTCAGATTGCACATCATTACAACAGTTACCATATTATCATAGCAGAAGATATACTGTATATCGCACAACCCTAGACTCGACTTGAGTGGAAAATCATCCGCGGCTGTGCGCGCACTTGTTTGCACATGAGAAAAGGTGTTTTTATGAGTCTAACTTGCAAACACCATACCACTGAATCGTCAAACCTGCTTTCCTGCAGTCCATATTCTTCTGACTTCTGACTATTTTGTAACGAATATGCTTCGGGTAAATGCATCGGAGTAAAAGTATACATTTTAATTAGGAAATGTAGTGGATTAAAAGTAAAAGTTGGCTGAAATATAAAAACTCAAGTAAAGTACAGATACTCCCAAAAAATACTTAAGTACTGTAACGAAGTATTATTACTTCGTTACATTACACCACTGAGTACTATTACGTTTCACATCATTCTAATATGAGAACTACCCAAACTTTGACCATGGGGGGTACAGCTTTCCACACAAAAATATAAGCAGCAAAACATTATTTGTATCTTATTATTAAAGATCCAAACTTTTTCACCCAGTCCAGCCAGAGTTTTGATTTAATTGGTTTTAAACAAGGTGTATTTTTGTGCAGCACAGTTCAGCAGTTTTGTTCGTCTGTATTCTGTGAGATCTCCTGAACTCGGCTGCAGGTATGTTGGTGGTGTCGTCTCGTGAGGCGGTGCCGACAGAGCAGTTTCTCAAGCTGTCACAGGAACAGCACCGAATCCAGCACAGTGGGGAATACACTCATCCCAAATGGTTCATCCCCAACACACTCAAATATTATGTCCTGCTCCACGATATCAGTGAAGGAGACGAGCAGAGGTGTGTGTGCGCATCTGACTTAGTGTTCTCCTGTACCTGTGTTGCTTGTTTTTGTTGCTTGCTTTTAGTTTTTTCTTTTTCAAACTTTTACACAGCCAAACAGTCTGATGAATAATCATTGATTGACTCTTGCAGAAGCTTCTGTGTTCAGTCAGGGATATTTGACCACTTCAGTGCCATGCTTGAAAAATTATTAAGAAGTTCTTATGTTTTTTTTAATCTCTTAAGAAGAAAATGATGGAAATTATTATAAACAACTCATCGTCCTGTGCAGTGAATGGGTGCCGTCAGAATGAGAGTCCAAACAGCTGCTAAAAAGATGCACAGTAATCCACACGACTCCCGTCTATCAATTACCAATGTGTGAAGTGAAAAACTGTGTTTGTAAGAAACCAATTCATCATTAACACATTTTTAGCTTTAAACCATTGCTTTTGGTTAAAATATGAGTCCTCTATCTATAATATTGCTTTCTTCAGTGAAAAAGTCATCTTGTCTGAATCAGGAGAGAAATATGCACAGATCAAGCATGGTTTACAAGCAAAAACATTTCTAAACAAATATGCAGTGGATTTTGATGTGAGATGACTACAAAGGATGGACTTTTCCACTGGAGGAAGCATTATTATGGATTATAGACTCCTATTTTGGCCAGAAGCGACATCAGGGTGAATAAAAAAAAAAGACAAAATATTTGTAATAACTTCTTGTTCTATAAGTACTTTTGTTAGTGTTATTGTGTGCATTTGCATAGATCTACGTGTGCAAGACTGTGTTCACTCTTGATCCATTGTTACTATTACTAAAAAAATATATTTTAAGATTCTAGCTGATGTTTGTATTTTTATAGAATAAATGGCCAGCACCTAATGAATCATAAATGCTCTTTATTCAATATGCAGTTCAAAGCTTTTGATATTCCGACTGCTTGTTCTGATTCTGCAATTAAATAACCAGAGTTGATTAACACTGGAAACATGTATCCAACCCTGCCTCGGGGATTAAAACTAAAGTGATGTCAGGAGAAAACATTTCTGCTTCCCCTTTGTAATCGCAGACATTTAATTAGAGAACATATTATGAGTAGAATAAAAATTAATCTTAAAAGAAACATGAACTGCATTTGCAACACGTTTTCTATGAATATTAATTTCTGACATCAGCTGTCTGACAGGAATGCTTGCTTTTCTTTCCACTTTCTCCTCAGAGAATTCTGCATGTATATACGTTGCCAATCACGGTAATCGTGTGCTGCCTGCAGCCTCAAGGTCTGATGAATAGAAGATAACCTGACTGTGGGGAGAAAGATTAGGCTGTCATATATATTTATGATGGTATAGAACTATTAATGTCCATCTCTGTTTCTCAGGGCGGACTCTGTGTACGAGGATATGAAACAGCGGTATGGAACTCAGGGCTGCTATCTGCTCAAGATAAACTCCCGGAGTGGTAGCACTGGAGCGGACGAACAGATGCCGGACCCCTGGAGTCAGTACTTACACAAGACCAGCATACACAACCCTGTGAGTGCCACAACCTCACTTCAGGCTCGGAAAAAATACAACTCATAAACCTCTGATTACCATCATAAGGTCTGGTTCACATAGCAGCTTATTCTGGCCAAGAATTAGGTTTTGATCAAGTAAACCTTGCAAATCCAGGGTACAAGTGCAATGCAATATTTTGCTATATTTAATAAATTAAATTTATGGACCATGGTGGAAAAAATTATTTTATATTAACTAGTATATATATATATGATATAGATTTTATAGTGTTCTTCCACCGTGGTCAGTAAAATTAAAATTAATTGATCAAATAATATGAAATATTACTGTAATGCAGGCATTCTCAAACTTTTGTCAGCTGAACCCATTTAAGCTCAAATATTTACTTAAAGTACCCCCTGAGGCTTTAATATTTAAATGTTGTGAATATGTTAATAATTCAATAATATAATAATTTAATTGTTTGAATGTTCACGGCTCTCTGACATTGTTTAATGGTCACATGAAATGCAGGTAAACATAGTTTTTATTTTTGTATTTTCTTTTTTTTCCTCATTTCTTATTCTTTTATTTTCATTTGACTTTTTTATGATAATGATCTTTTTGTCAACTCACAAAGGCTATAATGTAAAGCTGCTATAATATATATTATCACAAAACGACTCTGAAAAACTGTTAGCGTAAAAATAGTAACATCTAAGTTAGCTGGTTTTACTTAATTCAAATGAATCAACATAAGTGCATTAATGTTTTTAAGGTAACAATTGCAGGTCATATTTATTTTACAGTGAATGTGATGAATTATTTTGTAAATTTAAAATAGGTTTTGATTGCTGTGTTAATTGTTTTTACATTAGTGAAGTTAGAGACTTATCTGATGACATGAAAGAATAATAATTACTGAAATTATTTGTTTCCTCCAACATGTATTTGCCTTATAGAATCACTCAGTTATATGACTATGTTAGATTTCTTTGAATTTGAAAAATTGAATTTGATCAGCCAAATTAAATGTTCCTCATCCCTGGTGGTGTTTTATAGGAGCTATATGAAGAATATGCAGTGAGTAATGCGGTTGAAAACAACATTGGTGCAGAGGAAGATGGTCTTGATCCATCCATTAGAGGTTAGTCTGGCTTAGTTGAACCCCATTATCAGGGATTTTGGTTTTAAGCCTCATATTGATGAGAAATGATTGTCTAATGTTAATTAGATGTTCCTCTTGTGTTTGCAGACGGCGTCTCAGAGACTCCTCCTCTGCAGCTGGACCACCCCACTGATGCTGGTTACCCTGGCAACGATGCCAGTCAGTCTGTAAACAATGTGGATGAGACGAGACCTCAAAAACAGGCCAGCGGGACCTCTCACACCAGCCCGACCCCTCGAGGAACCTGCCTGACCCTGAATGACCACGACCACATTCGGCAGTTTATCCAGGAGTTTACCTTCAGAGGATTACTGCCACACATCGAGAAGAACATACGGCAGCTAAATGACCAGGTACATAAACACCAACTCCAACTATATATTACATCTAATTCATCTCAAGTCTCTGTATTGATTGACTCTCTTTTCTTCTCTTTTCCTGGTAGTTGTACATTTTGAATTTGAAGATAATGACAAGTTTGGGTCTTGTCCCATTCGTCGATATTTGTGATATCACAAATCCCGGAAAATATGCGTTGTAGTCCAAACGAGTCATTCGTTGTAGTTTTTGAAAAGTGATTTCTGTTAAATAAAATATCTCCTTTTGAAGTGGACTTTGAGCTTTGTAACTTTGCAGATGTAACTTGTAACATGTAACTTTGCAGATGTAACTTGTAACATGTAACTTTTTTTATGCTCAAACAGCAACATTACAGACTAACTAAAGTTGAAAAAGTGAAAAAGCATAAGACCCCTTTTAAAATAATCGTTTGAAATATGATAAAATTTAAAATAAAATTTTTCTATTTTAATATATATTAAAAAATAATTTATTTCTGTGATGCGCAGCTGAAATTTCAGCATCATTACTCCAGTCTTCAGTGTCACATGATCCTTCAGAAATCAGTTTAATTATGCTGATTTGCAGCTCAAGAAACATTTATATCAATGTTGAAAACGGTTGCATTTTCAGGATTCTTTCATGAATTGAAAGTAAAAAAAAAAACATTTATTAGAAATTAGAACTTAATCTTTTTAACATTACAAATTATACGTCTCTACAGTTTAATCCATACTTGTGACTAAAATATGAATTTCTTAAACAATATTGGGTGTGCAGTAGGCCTGAGCGATAAAACGGTATCGATATTTATCGACGGTACACCTTCTTCGATAACGATATAAAAAATGTTCGATATAGCGCACGATATAGGCACGTGCTAAGAGTGACGCAGTCAGCACACACAAACACGAACATGAGTGCTGTGCCCAAAGCAAAAAGTACTGTTAAATTATACAGTACATGATATTTATTCCATAACTTCTTATACATTAGAAACTCTCAGACAGTCATGTTTTATTTAATATTGGCTCCAATATCTTATTATTTTTATGTTTACCTCCTTATATACATAATTCTTATTGGCTGTATAGTATTAGTTCATTCCTCTATTGTTTTGTTGTAGATTTATTCACTGTTTTCCTATCATTAATATGCATATCTTCACTGCGTTCATACATAATAATGCAGTTTTTATATTTTCAAAATAAACCTCACCTAATAGGCTTAAATTACCCAAAAGTCAAGGGTCTATTAATATTAATTTCCTTAACTTTTGACAGTAATGCAAATATATTTTATATATATATTTCCAACACAGCTTTGGAGCTTCTCTTTTCTATCATTTCCGTCATCTTTCTTTATCTCTCATTCTAGCTTGTCTCAAGAAAAGGTCTGAGCCGATCTCTTTTCTCCGCCACTAAGAAGTTGTTTGGTGGAGGGAAGGTCCCAGAGAAGAGTATTGCTGAACTAAAGAACACCGCAGGGCTGCTGTAAGTGACTTGAAGTACAAATAAAATCGTTTTTGTTGTTCTTTTCTACATCTTATCTGTCTCTTGACCTCTGTGATATCAGATATCCCTCAGAGGCTCCAGAGCTTCAGATCAGGAAGATGGCCGACCTCTGCTTCCTCGTTCAGCACTATGAGCTGGCCTACAACTGCTACCACACTGCCAAGAAGGACTTCCTCTCTGACCAGGCCATGCTGTATGCTGCAGGAGCGCTGGTGAGACGCACACCACAGTCACAGCGCAGCTGCTGTTGGAAATTAGCTCCGCATCCATCATTTGTGGATGATCAGAGTAGTACTGTCTGAACTCGTCTCAGACTGGCTGTCTGCTGTCTCTGTCTCTAAAGGAGATGGCTGCTGTCGCTGCCTTTCTGCAGAGTGGGGCACCCAGGCCGTACCCAGCACACTATATGGACACGGCTATTCAGACCTACAGAGACGTGTGCAAGTAAGAACAAGCATTCGCTTGCATTTGGTTTTGTAGAATGTCACTGCTTCATTAATTGTTTTCTTACCCACCCGTCTTACCCATTTATATACTATTTGGTAACATATTTGAATGTTTTTAGTATTTTAAATGTCAAATTTAAAAACAACATTAAGTAAATATTATGTTTTTAAAATTAAGTTATCGTTTTAGTTTAGCTTTATTTCAAGAATTGTAATTCATTGAGTAACTAACCATTTGAATTATTGCTTCAGTATTTCATACTGAATTAAAACAAATAAGTTAAGTACTTTACTGTGTTTTGTTAAAATTTTAAATCAGCGAATGAATAAAAAAAAAATTGTTAGTTTTTTCTTCCTGTTTTATTTATTTATTTGTTTTTTTAGTTATTTGATATCATTTTATGTGGCTTTTAAAAATGAGCTTAGTTTATTTTTATTAAATAACTAAATAAAATGTATTAATTAATTTGAGTTCTTTCTTACTTTTTTTAGGCCAGACATTGCTTGACAGACATTAATGTGCTTTTAGAAATTAGTTTAGTGTTTTATTTTTATTTATGATTTTTAATGAATAAAGCATTTCATTAATTTTGATTTAATTTGCTTCTTTTTTTAGACCGTACATCACTTTTGTGGCTTTTAGAAATTCAGTGTTTTAAGGTTTATTCTTAAATCACAAATCAGTTCATTGCCTCACTTTTTATTATAGTATTATATATATAAAATATTAATTATTTAGATTATAAAAAATTATTCGTGTAATTTTTTAGGGCCATATTACTTTTTGTGGCTTTAAAGAAAAAAAATATTGCTTTTAGTAGTACTTCAAATAAATAAAATTAATTTTAGTTGTTGCTTCTGTTTTTAGGCCAGACATCAGTTTAAGTTGCTTAAGTACTTGATGGAAAGATCATTCAGATTTTGTTGGAAACCTGCTGCATGCGTATAATGTGTATAAGACTTTGTTTTTGGTGTCTGTGTCACAGAAACATGCTATTGGCCGAGCGGTGTTGTCTTTTAAGTGCTGAGATTTTGAAGAGTCAGGTCAAATTCTCCGATGCTGCCACACTTCTGATCAAGATGACCAGTGAGGTGAGCGTGTCATTTCAAACAGGTGTTCCTGTTTCGAACTCGCTGTTGGCTGAGCCGTTGTTGTCATGCTACACGGTTCAGCCAAACCCAATTCACTTCACTGCCTCTTTCCCTCTCTGACAGGACTCTGATCTGCGGAGTGCACTCCTGTTGGAGCAGGCGGCTCACTGCTTCATTAATATGCGCAGCCCCATGGTGAGGAAGTTTGCCTTCCACATGATACTGGCTGGTCATCGTTTCAGCAAAGCTAGACAGGTATGATGGCAGATGCAAGAAACACACTTTGCTAAAATACACATCTGCCCATGTCAGCATTACATTGAATCACTGAGCATCAAATACTGAAATTCAGCTGGAACTGATGTAGATTGATTGTCTGAAACGCCATCTGCTCTGAAGTGATCAGAAAAAAGCTTCAGATGAGGTCAGGCTGTCAGTTTTCACCTGGATGCTGACGCTGCTTTAACAGCTGTGAAGCTATTGAGTGTCGCAGTAACATAAAGTGAAGCGCATTCTTTTAACATGTCAGTCAGTTCACACTGTCCCTCTCTCTCTCTGTTACAGAAGAGACATGCCTTGAGGTGCTACAGCCAGGCTTTGCAGGTGTATAAAGGTAAAGGTTGGACACTGGCTGAAGATCACATCAACTTCACCATCGGTCGGCAGTCCTTCACGCTGCGGCAGCCAGAGAACGCAGTGGCTGCCTTCCGGCACATTCTCATCAACGACAGCAAACAGTCGGCTGGACAGCAGGCTGCTTTCCTCAGGGAATACCTATATGTGTATAAGGTTAGCAACACACACCGGAATCCCATTACTTATGACTTAAGGCTCATTCACACCAAGACCGATAACTATATTAGTGTCCATACCAACTGACGATAACGTTCTGTTTATTAAGAGAGCGTTGCAGTTATGTCGAATGCCACTTTAAATGTTTGAGCTCCGGCCAACGTTTTTATCGTTCATCAGCTGGATATCAATGTTATAGTTCTTTTGTGTCGTTATCGTTAGAGATGTGGTGTGAACTTCCCTATTTTTATAGAATTAGAGCAGTTATTAAAACATTATAGTTATCTGCCTTGTGTGAACGGGCCTTTAATAAAGATGCAATCAAAATTGACTTTAAAATTTTAAATCATATTTGCTTTTTATAATAAACTCTTGGTACAAGAAAAGTCTCATTGAAGGATGGCGGTTTTGTTAAAATATTATAAATATGAATGATTAGAATGATTAATTCATGATATTTGTACTAAATACTTTTTAACTTGGAATATACACAACTGTTCAAAAGTTTGGGGTCAGTATCTATCTATCTATCTATATATATATTTGGTTTTTTCTAAGCTGTTCTTCTGAACTTTCTATTCATTAAAGATTCCTGAAAAAAAATATTAAGCAGCACAACTGATATCAACATTGATAATATTACGAAAATGTTTCTTGAGCAGCAAATGAGCATATTAGACTGATTTCTGAATGATCACGTGACACTGAAGACTGGAGTAATGATGCTGTAAATTCAGCTTTGTAATCACAGGAATAAATTACATTTTAAAATACATTCAAATAGAATTATAGTAGTTAGTTTAAATTGTAATAACATTTCACAATATTAGAGTATTACTGTATATTTGATTAAATAAATGCAGCCTAGGTGAGAATAAAAACCTCTTCAAAAACACTTACAAAATTTTTCTTTAAAACCTACCCCACTTTGAAGGGAGTGAAGGAATATTGAATTTTTATATTTATTACTGTTTTACTGAGTTACACACATGAGATTTTTGCTATTAATCAATCGTAATTCACATTTAATCCACACCGAACCAGAATTATCTTTTCCTCTCAGAAAGCAGCTCGGACTCTGGTGGTCACATTCAGCCACTGACCAGTTTTTTTTACCACTACAATCAGACTTTTAGCCCTGAGTTTAACGGTACTGTGCTCTGAATGAGATTGCTCGTCGTCATCGTTTGGTTGAGTCTGTTTCATCAACACTCTGGCCTTGGGTGGTTAGGGTCCAAGCACCATTCACTTCAAGCACCGGCCGAATACCTAATATAGAGGAAATGACCAGTTTCTCTTGTTTTGTTCTTAATGGGAGTTTTATGGTGCCCATCTACCACTCCAGAAACAGTTGTGTAAAATATCAGTGTCGCGTATCATTAGACGACAAAGCTCTTTGTGCAGGTCATTGACACAAATATATGATCATTCGCAACTATCTATATAGACCCGTCTGTAAAAAACATTGCCATGATTCAGATTTAAAGAATGAAACTTTCCAAATGTGGTATTTATCAGTTTTATTTTAGTGTTATTTATATACTATTGAATTCTTTATTTTTATTTGTAATTGTTTAGAATGATTTTTTTCAAAATTTGTTTTTTTGTGCTTTTGCAATTTTTTTTTCTGATTATATAGATATTTTATTTAAGCTTAGTTAGAAAAATCACTGTAGTTATCTTTTTACTCATAGTTCTAATCATTTAGGGGCATATATTTAATGTGCAGAAGCACTGCGTGATCACATGAGCTTTGTTGGCCAATCAGAAGGCATCAATAGAAGGGATGGTACTCAGTGAATGCCTGAGTACAACTTGTATGTGAAAAGAAGAGCGGGGGGCTACACGACTTCAAGTGAGTGATCTTGACACTTTTGACTTTTGCCTCAGAGCATGAGTCAGTGGAAGCTGGTGTCACGGTCCCCTCCCGCAAGCTGCCTCTGCCTGCCTGCACAGCTCACAAACAGTGTGTTCTCGGCATGAACGCAGAGCGCGAAGGGAAGCAGCTCGTCTGTCTCACAATTCATGTGCACAAGAAAGTGATAGTTCACACGAAGGGGGAAAGATTGATGAAAAAATATAAAAGTGCGTTAGTCACCCTCATGTTATGAACACAAAAGGAGTATTTAGAAAAATGTTCCTTGCTGCTCCATGGCATACAGTGAAAAGCACCCAAAAAATACAAAATGCATAAAAGTGTCCATACTTTTTTAAAGGAATTAATACTTTTTTTCAGCAAGGATGCATTAAACTGATTAAAAGTGACTGTAAAGACATTTTGGGGTCTGTTCATTATTCAAATAATCTGGTTATTTGAATTTCTATTCTTCGAATCCTGAAAAACAGTTTACACAAACAATTCAGCAGCACAACTGATTCAGCTTCGTTCTTGAGTAGCAAATCAGCATATTTGAATGATTTCGGTTGGTCATGTGACACTGAAGACTGGAGTTTTGATGCTGAAAATTCAGCTTTGCATTAGGGTTGTGACAGTGAGGAAATTTTCCAACCGGTTAATCGACGTGTGACAACACAGATAATACCGGTATCACCGCTGGGGCGGGGCGTTCCCTCTTTTCCTCGCTTTCCTTCGCTTTTAAATAGCTTGTAAAAGCTGCATGCGCATTTTACTTTCACTTTCAAATAGCGGCAATTCGGCGTAAAGCAATTGTTCGTTTGAATTTCCCCTCTTTTCTTCGCTTTTAAATAGTTAATTAATTAGAAAATGAGCGGCCATTCGGCGTCAATTGCTGAATGCAACAACAAAAATACACGTCAAACTCACTTTAGCCTATATATAAAAAAACTGAACTTTTATTAACAAAACAAATAAAATAATACACCATGCTATAGGGCAAGCTATTCCTAATATAAAATAACAAATAACTTAATAAAGTTAAATAGGATACAAAACTGGAAAATAGGCCAAGTAACATGTCTATTAAAAAAATAGATACCAAATAAATAAGAAACGTAGAACGTTTATTAGCAAAACAAGTAAGAAAGCTTGGAGGCGCGGCATACACCTTGATGTAAAAAAAAATTAATAAATGACACAAAGTTTAAATAAAGAAGAAATCAGCAAATAATGTGGAACCAATTATATAAGAAACTAATGTTTAAAAAAACTTTCAAAATCAGCTTAGATAAACGGCAAAAGTAAACAGGCTTTTCAAAATCCAAAATATTGCAAAACAGGCGCTTTTGCATCTCGTTTAGAAACTAAATCACCCGCGATCGTCTTGTTGCCTCCAAATCCAACCCCACTCTTTTGGCAGTCAGGCGACTCACTCTCCTCACTGGAGAGAAATGAAATCGATCTGTGATGTGACGGTCGTCCAGCACGCGCATTGAGCAGATGTGTTCAGTTTTAATTGTGGTGTCTGTCTTTACTGAAAAACTAAATGATTCTTTATGGCTATACAAAAAACAAAACGCGTTGCGGTCGGTGACGCGGTGGGCATGTGACATAACCGGTGTTGCGGCTTAACACAGGTATCACCGTCAGCACCGTCTATCGCAGCAAGCAAGCTACTTGCATCAAGAAACTGAATTAGTTATATTTAAAAATATAGATAACAGTATTTAAATTGTATAGGAATAGTCACAATATAGTGTGACTGTATTTCTGATCAAATTAATGCACCTTTGGTGGGCATAAGAGAATACTTTTAAAAAATATTTTAAAAAATCTTACCAACCCTAAACCTTTCAACAGAATATACCAAGCATTTTTAGGGAACAGCTTAATTTAGTTATTATACAAAAAGCAAGCATATTGCCTTATATGAACTGAACATGACATAATTGACTGTTCCTGCACACAAATAAACATAGCACAGCGCTAGTGTTACAAATGACATATTTTGACATCCACATTCAGTTGCGATGACCTTTCTTCCATCATGCCCACAGTGAAATGAAGATGAACACAGCACCATTTATGTTCTCGGGGGAAAAAAGTAATTTCCTGTGAGAACTTCAAATGAGACTCAAAAAAGAGGAGCAGTGCTAAGGGGCCGCTCCTTACATGACTGAATAAATTACATTTAAATTGAGAGAAAGGACATGGACTACCACATTCCATATCTGCAACAAGCTTTAATTTAATTAAAGAGAAGCAAACAAAAATACACTAATTTCAGGAATATCACGGAACTCAGATGTGTGTTGAAAAAAAATGGTGAGTAAATGATGTAGTGAAGAGACCAGGCCTGAGGAGGTGTGAAAACATTTTTAATTAAAGTCTTTGCCTGGATCTCACACTGAAAAGGGAGGGAGGCTTTAGTGGTGTGTGTTGAATGATGAATGTATGAACCTGTTGTCTCTTCCAATGCGCCTCTTGCCTTAGGCTCTGAATCCCAAATATCCTCTGAGACACCGGCTGATTGGACATAAGCCAACTCTCTTGAGTTTATTTATTCTTGATTTCCATAATATTCCCTTTACGCTTCCATGATTTGTCAATCATATTTGTAAGGAGAGAAGAAATGTGTGAATGGAAACCAAGCGGCAACCTTCCGGTCTTTCTCTTGAAACCAACACGGAAGTGACTTAAACTGCAATTCATCGACTGGCCGCTAGAGGCTGGCTCCAAAAGGGAGTCAATTCCATAGACTCCCCATGTTAAAATGCCCAACTTTACAGCAAAAAAAAATGTTTACAGCCTGGTATAAAAAGTGGTTTTGGTCTATATAGCTAATTTTGCCCTTCATGACAACTGTGAGAGGGTGATTTTTTTTATTTTTATATCTCATCCGTTTAAATTATATTAAGCCTTAAGGTTCTGCATAATTAAGGGCGTGGCCACTTGAGTGACCGGTGGACTGCTGCTGCTGTCACCACTGGCGAGCTAGGTGGGCGTGGTTTCAGCAACCAGCTCCACCCACATCCCGCCTCTTTGCCCATTTTAGATTATCCAGAAGTGACGCTCTGCCAATATGGCGATGGCCGGCTCCGCCCACTTTGGGCTTCAAAAATGCTCTTCAGAAACCTACGGGTGACATCACGGACACTACGTCCATGTTTTTATACAGTCTATGAGGGAAACCCAATGATCTTGTGCTTTATTGGGAATGATCCAGAGAGTCTTGAGCTTCAGTGGAAGCAGAACATATGACCTGTGCAAGGTGTCAAAAGATCAGTGTCACAAATTTCCCTTCCTACCATTTTATAATTTTTTTTATTTTATACCCATTTTAACTTACATTTTTTATATTTCTGCCCATGTTATTTAGTCTCATCTGTATGTGATTACTGATCAGACTGACTGGCATGTACAGTACCAGTTGCGTTATGTAATCTCTTACTTGATTTTCCACAGGTGAGAAACAAGCTGCAACTCATGTCTCTTTGGAGCAGGAGTTTGACCAGGATCTTTCCCAGCTGTGGAGGGAGTTGGAGGAGCGGGTTGTCTCGGTGGCGAATAGAGGGACGGTGCCCATCACCTTCCAGCCCTCCCAATGCTGCCTGAACAGTCAGACGGACAACCTCAGATACCCCCTCGCCGTAGTGGAGGGTACGTTTTCCCTCGTGCATCAACTGCTTTTTAAGCAATTTTATTTGTGCTTTATATCTGGTCTTCCAGTTTTTTATTTGAAGACATCTATACTGCCTTGACTGCTCCATTGACACAAACGCTTGAATTCTGTGGAGGTTTTGATGTGGTTTAGTGTCTTCCTTATTGCATTTGATGTCTTGCGGGGCTGCGTTTTTGGTTTGTTAGTTGTATATTTAATTAGACTGAGATGCATTATTCACCATTTGCTTTCCTCTATTTCATGAGCAACCTGTATTTGACCTGGTTGAATTCTCTTGCAGCCTCATCAGTGGTATGTGTAGTGATGTAAGTAAGACTAGTATTGATCATAGAAATGAATTAGTTATCATAATGGCCGGATATTCACCTGTCGACACCCCCACAGCGAGAGGGGAAGAGTAAAGAGGAACAGGATGAACCTGCAAACACCCTTTAGTGATGCTGCCATCTTGCTACTTCTTTGTATTCCTCATTAGCAAATATTTCAGCAGCATTGCACATCACATGAAGCATACTATTTCTAAACAAAATGATTCAAGAGTTTTTGTGTGTAATTAGGTACCTTTCTAATGATGTATAGTTATATGCTGCCTGCATGTTAACAGGTAACCTTGCAGTTTTTCTGTAAAATAAAATTATTATTGTTATCATTATTATTTTCTAATTATTATATTGTTTGATTTATGCTTAAATACTCTATTTTAATAATGAAAGTGCTATTAAAGGAGTAATATTTCTTAGTTTGTTTAATATTTTTATCTTAGCATAGATTAATAAAAGTATAGTATATTTTTAGTCATATGGTGTTCTTTATATAGGGTGTATATATATATATATATATATATATAATATATATATATAATATATATATATACACACACACACAAAATATATATATATATATATATACAGTGGGGGAAAAAAAGTATTTAGTCAGCAACCAATTGTGCAAGTTCTCCCACTTAAAAAGATGAGAGAGGCTTGTAATTTTCATCATAGTTATACCTCAACTATGAGAGACTAAATGAGAAAAAAAATCCAGAAAATCATTGTAGGATTTTAACGAATTTATTTGCAAATTATGGTAGAAAATAAGTATTTAGTCAATAACAAAATTTAATCTCAATAATTTGTTATATACCCTTTGTTGGCAATGACAGAAGTCAAACGTTTTCTGTAAGTCTTCACAGGTTTTCACACACTGTTGCTGGTATATTTCGGCCCATTCCTCCATGCAGATCTCCTATAGAGCAGTAACATTTTGGGGCTGTCACTGGGCAACACATTTTCAACTCCCTCCAAAGATTTTCAATGAGGTTGAGATCTGGAGACTGGCTAAGCCACTCCAGGACCTTGAAATGCTTCATACGAAGCCACTCCTTCGTTGCCCGGCCGGTGTGTTTGGGATCATTGTCATGCTGAAAAGACCCAGCCACGTTTCATCTTCAATGCCCTTGATGATGGAAGGAGGTTTTCACTCAAAAACTCACGATACACGGCCCCATTCATTCTTTCATTTACACGGATCAGTCGTCCTGGTCCATTTGCAGAAAAACAGCCCCAAAACATGATGTTTCCACCCCCATGCTTCACAGTAGGTATGGTGTTCTTTGGATGCAACTCAGCATTCTTTCTCCTCCAAACACGACAAGTTGAGTTTTTACCAAAAAGTTCTATTTTAATTTCATCTGACCATATGACATTCTCCAAAACCTCTTCTGGATCATCCAAATGCTCTATAGCAAACTTCAGACGGGCCTGGACATGTACTGCTTAAGCAGGGGGACACGTCTGGCACTGCAGGATATGAGTCCCTGGCGGCGCAGTGTGTTAATGATGGTAGCCTTTGTTACTTTGGTCCCAGCTCTCTGCAGGTCATTCACTAGGTCCCCCCGTTTGGTTCTGGGATTTTTGCTCACAGTTCTTGTGATCATTTTGACCCCACGGGGTGAGATCTTGCGTGGAGCCCCAGATCGAGGGAGATTATCAGTGGTCTTGTATGTCTTCCATTTTCTAATAATTGCTCCCACAGTTGATTTCTTCACACCAAGCTGCTTACCTATGCAGATTCAGTCTTCCCAGCCTGGTACAGGTCTACAATTTTGTTTATGGTGTCCTTTGACAGCTCTTTGGTCTTGGCCATGGCGGAGTTTGGAGTGTGACTGTTTGAGGTTGTGGAAAGGTGTCTTTTATACTGATAACGAGTTCAAACAGATGCCATTAATACAGGTGACGAGTGTGCGGGGAGGACAGAGGAGCTCTTAAAGAAGAAGTTACAGGTCTGTGAGAAACAGAAATCTTGCTTGTTTGTAGGTGACCAAATACTTATTTTACGAGGAATTTACCAATTAATTCTTTAAAATCCTACAATGTGATTTTCTGATTTTCTCATTTTGTCTCTCATAGTTGAAATGATGAAACTCTATGATGAAAATTACAGGCCTCTCAAATCTTTTTAAGTGGGAGAACTTGCACAATTGGTGGCTGACTAAATACTTTTTTTGCCCCACTGTATATATATATATATATTGTATTTGGTTACTGTTAATTGATTTTATAAATTGCATTTTAAATCACAAATTGCAATTTTAACCAAAAATAAAAATTGCAATTTGATTTATTTCCCAAATCATGCAGCCCTGATATTAATGTTTTCACTGTAATGTATATGGTAATGTATATTTGAATGCCATAATTTAGGCCTAAACTACATATGATCAGATTGCTGTTTTTGTTCATCAGTTGTTAACAACAATTACAGAACATGATCTTATAAATAGATTAAAACAAACAAATAATAATTGTCACACAATCCCATGCATATATGTGTATTTAAATGTATATTTTTTATGTGACATAATGACTGTATTGATACTTCAGAATTTTTTGAGCCTTTTGTAGTTTTACTGTACCAGCTCAACCGGTACATCCTCAGATCTGAGTCATGTATTGTTCCTGCTTCCCATCATGTCGTTTGCTGTTAATACATTGGCTTCTTTCTTGTTTTTGCATCACAGAGCCCATAATTGTGGAGGTGGTTTTCCGTAATCCCCTGAAGGTTCCTTTGGCTTTGTCGGCTCTGTCTCTGCTGTGGAAGTTTACTCTGAAAGGCTTCTCTGACCCTCAGGGCGGCGCAACCGGAGAAACCGTCAGCAATGAGAAAGAAGTAAGACCGTTAATTGTCTCTCGGCTCTTCGTGCCTGAGGTGCCCAGCTTTGAGTTTCTCATCAGTTTGATTTGAATCCATTCCAGACCACGGCCCTCAAAGACATCATTGATACGCAAGTCATTCCAGAGTTCACCATAAGTCCAGAGGAGACCAAAGTGGTTCGTGCACCTTTTTCTCTTATCTCTTCTCTTCTAATTTCTCTTTTTCCCCATTGCTTTACTTGAATGGACTTTTTGTTCTCGTGTTTGTTCTGGGCTGTCTCTCTCTTGCTTTCTCAGGCCCGTTTGAAGTTGCTTCCTCATAAGACCGGAGAGTTGCATGTTCTTGGTGTGGTGTACAACCTGGGCACTGGAGAAGTGGGCAACAGTGAAGGTGTATCACAAACACTCATTCTTTGATGTTTTGTAAACTCTGAGACCAACAGTTAAAGTTATTTATCTGATGTAACACTAACTGTAGATGTGACTGGTTTGTGTTGCAGGCTCGCTGGCCGAGGATCTGGTGTGTGTTCGTGGACAGCAGAATCTGGAGATCCAGGGACCTAGACTCAATATCACCAAAGAAGAAAAGACTTCTGTCAGATATGGACCAGACCGCCGCCTGGACCCCATTATCACTCCACCTATGCCCTTACTGGAGGTGTGTTTGAGGGTGTCAAACTTTGATTTTGAGCTTTAATAAACTAATGGATTTAGAATGGTCCTGAGAACTGAGAGCAGATCTAGTATAAAAGCACTCGTCACAGTTAAACTGAGACAGTTTAATGATTTACTCATATTGCACTGCAAGGTCTGAGTGATTAATTGAACATTCACTATATATTCAGAATGAATTTGGTGGGGATATGTAAAATGAAGCTATATATTGTGAAAATTGCAGTGATTTAAATAATTTTTATTTAAATAATTTATTAGCGTCTGTTTTAAATGTCTGGAAAAATCAAGTAAGAGCAAGCTCAGTTTATTTAATTTTTTTAATCTGTTCAAAATATCTGTATCACTTGTAGAAATAGTTTATCCAAAATTGAAAATTTACTGAAAATGTACTCACCCACAGGCCATACAAGATGTAGATGAGTTTATGTCTTCATCAGAACAGATTTGGAAAAATTTAGCGTTACGTCACGGGCTACAATCGGGATCTCTGCAGGGAATGGGTGCCGTCAGAATGAGATTCCATGCAGCTGATAAAAACATCACAATAATCCACAAGTAATCCACATGACTCCAGACCATCAATTAACAACTTGTGAAGTGAAAATCAAATCCATCATTTTTAGCTTCAAATCACTGCTTCTGGCTAAAATATGAGTCCTCTATCTATAATATTGCTTTCTTCGGTGAACAAGTCATCTCATCTGAATCAGGAGATAAATATGCACAAATCAAGCACCATTTACAAACAAAAATGGTCCAAAACAGTTCTAAACAAATATATCGGTGGATTTTGATGTGATGAACAGGGATGAACTTTTTTTTTTCACTGGAGGAAGTTTTATTATGGATTATGGACTCATTGTTTAGCCTGAAGCAACAGTATAAAGTTAAGAACATCTTAATGATGAGTTTGTTTATTAAAAACACGCAGCTTTTCACTTTACAAGAAATTAATTGATGTACTGGAGTCTTGTGGATTATTGTGACGTTTTTGGACTCTCATTCTGACGGCACCCATTCACTGAGGATCCAATGGTGAGCAAGTGATGTAATGTTACATTTCTCCAAATCTATTCAGATGAAGGGTGAGTACATTTTCAGCAAATTTTTGCTTTTGGGAGAACTATTCCTTTATTTTAATCAAATTCTGATTCAATGATTCATTTGACTCAAAAATGTTGGTATTATAATGAAGATTTTGGTTCACTTGTTGAAGTCCCAAAATTAAATCTTTTTACAGAAAGATCACAAAAAAAAGACTGTCAAGCTGGCAAAAATCATATGTTCCAATGCTTCTAAGATTCAGGGTGCCCACGTGAGGTCTTCTGAGGAAGTTTTTATTTCAAGGCATTGAATCTCTTTTGAAAAAGATAGTGTACAAAGTCCTCAAGCTTTGTGCTTTAGTTATGTCTGTGAAATAATCAGTAATTACTGATTTTGGACTGAAAGACTTTGACTGAGATCTATGCTCTTATGTGAATAAGTTTGCACTTTGCACTCGATTGTTGTGATAATGTCGATTTCACACATGTAACAAAAAATTATTAATTATGTTTTTTTTACTGTGATTAACTGTGGCTTTGCTCTCTGTTTAACCCTTTCAGGCCCAGACACAATTCCATTTTCAAATTTCAAACATTTGATTTTCTTGGCTTGACTAAGTCAAAATCAGAATGGTTTTATATGCATCATCTCATGTATCATCTTGTGAAAGATTCAGTTCGACTGATAATCTAGTCATGAGGCATTTTTTTATTCTGCTAACACTCTTGAAAAGGTTTTAACAAAGTCAGTCCAGATTCATTTTAAGATCAATTTTTTATTATTATATCACCATGTAAAAAAGCAGTAGAATCCATTATGAAGTTAAAAACCGTAATTTTTCCTTACAAAATACTAATATTTTATTATTATTTTGCATTAAACATTTTGCCTTCAGTAGCACTGAAATTAGTAACACATTATTAACAGAAATTCATATTGTAAGCAGTTTATTTTATTTCTGTTTTTTTTTTTTTTAGCCCTAAATTATTTTTTTACTTCCTGCCCCTGGCAGGGTTAAGTGGCGGTTCTTTGCAAGAGTAAGCTACATGTGCGCCAGACTTTATGCCAATCGTCAAACTATAATCCATGTAAACCATGTAATTACTGTTTCTCTTTCCTTTTCCACCTAGGTGTTTTTCATTAACTTCCCCACTGGTTTATTGAGTGGTGAGATCCGAAAAGCTTGGGTGGAGTTTGTAAATGTGAGTGCAGTCCCTCTCACTGGTCTTCGGGTGGGGTCCACACACCCAGAGTTCTTCACATTCGGCAGTGCCACCTCTGACCTCACCCCAGTGACCCCCACAGCAGCAGAGCACTGTTCCGCATACAAGACTGTGGCCATGCCCCCATCAGTGGCGACTGTGTCGCTCGTGTCACCAGCAGTGTTCGGGGTCACCAGCAGTGATCAGTTGGTGGTGACGGAGATTCCCTTATCACGAGGTGTGTTGGGACCTGGGGAGGCGTTACAGATCCCACTGTGGCTCAGGGGACCTGACCAAGAGGGTGTCCATGAAATCAACTTCCTCTTTTACTATGAGAGTACAGAGAAGACTGCCAAACTCAGGTATGTGGCCATTTTAGCTTTATTTGGACTAATAATGGACAATACAAAGAACTGTGCAGGGTTTGTTTAAGCAGGATTACTCAGGCCTGTGTGAACTGGCCAGGCCAGAACTGATTAATTCACTAAGTGCACTTGGATTTATGTTCAAGACCTTTGTCTATTTCAATTTTGCAATCTAGGAAATAAATGCAACTAAACTTCACATGTAGTATAGCGCCTTATTGTTTTTAAATATATCATTTTTTTTTTGTTTTTTTTTTTCACAAAACTTTAGTACACTTTTTACAGTGTATTGCAATATTTGTAATAGCAAAGAAATATAATGTTCAAATTATATATTTATATATTTATATTATTATATTTTATATATATATATACAGTGGGGCAAATAAGTATTTGATACACTGCCGATTTTTCAAGTTTTCCCACTTACAAAGAATGTAGAGATCTGTAATTTTCATCGTAGGTACACCTCAACTGTGAGAGGCAGAATCAAAAAAAAAATCCAGAAAATAACATTTTATGATTTTTTAATAATTAATTTCCATTTTATTGCATGAAATAAGTATTTGATACAATAGAAAATAGAACTTAATATTTGGTACAGAAAGCTTTGTTTACAATTACAGAGGTCAGATGCTTCCTGTAGTTCTTGACCAGGTTTGCACCCACTGCAGCAGGGATTTTGGCCCACTACTCCATACAGGTGTTCTCCAGATCTTCCAGGTTTTGGGGCTGTCGCTGGGCAACAAGGAGTTTCAGCTCCCTCCATAGATTTTTCTATTGGGTTCAGGTCTGGAGACTAGCTAGGCCACTCCAGGACCTTGAAATGCTTCTACGGAGCCTCCCTTAGGTTGCCCTTCTGTGGGTTTGGGGTCAGTGTCATGCTGGAAGACCCAGCCACGACCCATCTCCAATGCTCTTACTGAGGGAAGGAGGTCATTGCCCAAAATCTCGCAATACATGGCACCATCCATCCTCCCCTCAATACGGTGCAATCATCCTGTCCCCTTTGCAGAAAAGCACCACCAAAGCATGATGTTTCCACCCCATGCTTCACGGTTGGGATGATGTTCTTGGGATTATACTCATTCTTCCTCTTCCTCCAAACACGTCGAGTGGAGTTTATACCAAAAACTTATATTTCGGTCTCCTCTGACCACATGACCTTCTCCCATGCCTCCTCGGGATCATCCAGATGGTCTTTGGCAAACTTCAGACGGGCCTGGACATGTGCTGGCTTGAGCAGGGGGACCTTGCCCACGCTGCAGGATTTTAATCCATGACGGTATAGTGTGTTACTAATGGTAACCATTGAGACTGTGGTCCCAGCTCTCTTCAAGTCATTGACCAGGTCCTCCCGTGTAGATCTAGGCTGATCCCTCACCTTTCTCAGGATCATTGATACTCCACAAGGCGAGATCTTGCATGGAGCCCCAGTTCGAGGGAGATTGACTGTCATCTTGAATTTCTTCCATTTTCTCATAATTGCATCAACAGTTGTTGCCTTCTCACCAAGCTGTTTTCCTATTGTCCTGTAGCCCAGCCCAGCCTTGTGCAGGTCTACAATTTTGTCCCTGGTGTCCTTAGACAGCTCTTTGGTCTTGCCCATAGTGGAGAGGTTGGAGTCTGATTGATTGAGTGTGTGGACCGGTGTCTTTTATACAGGTAACCAGTTCAAACAGGTGCAATTAATACAGATAATGAGTGGAGGATAGGAGGGCTTCTCAAAGACAAACTAACAGGTCTGTGAGATCTAGAATTCTTGCTGGTTGGTAGGTGATCAAATATTTATTTCATGCAATAAAACGGAAATTAATTATTTAAAAATCATACATTGTGATTTTCTGGATTTTTTTTTTCTGTCTCTCACAGTTGAGGTGTACCTTCGATGAAAATTACAGATCTCTCCATTTTTTATAAGTGGGAAAACTTGAAAAATCAGCAGTGTATCAAATACTTATTTGCCCCACTGTATATTGGCAAACTATAAGAAGGTTGTATTTAAGTGTCCGTAACACATTTTTATTGAATAAAAATACATTTTTAATCATTAGACTATACAACAATATACATTTGTTTATTATGAATGTTTAAACATTTACTAATTATGTTTTTTTACATTTTTTAATGTCTTATAACAAAAGTTTATTACTCATAATTATTATACTATATAATTTTGAACAGTACTAAATAATCATAGTAACCTACAAGAATATACTATTATATTTATATATATGTTATTATATCTTATATTAGTCCAATTTTTACTATTAAATATTTTTTATGTATAATATATTTACTACTATTATAATAATATGGTAATAATAGTTAATAAATTAATGTCATTGGTCAACATGCTGGCCGTGGTTATATTACACTAATAATATAGTTATAATTTAATCCTCTAGTCAATATAGTAACACAGTTTTTCTATAACCCTTGCTAATACTGTTTATAAATAGTAATCATATTGTAATAATAGTAAAAATAATATAAATAGTTTTTATACAAATGTTATGCGATTACATTTATGTAATAGTTATAAATATGGAGCAGGTTTTGTAATGTAAAAGTACATTAGTTGTTTATTGTTATCTAATTATTTATACAAACAATACCTGTGAATGCCATTGTTTCCTGTTAAAAGCAAAGTGGTGTAGTGGTGATAGTTGCTATTTTTAGAGACCCAAAAATGGCATCATTTAACACAATAAGTAGAAATGTAAAAATATTGGTTCCTGTGTCGTCTCAACTGTACTAATAAAGGCAGAATCTCCAAAATATAACTTATTCTACATAGAGTGTTAAAGATATTTTCATTTCCTTTCATTGGATACTGCTGATGCTGAGCAGTTGTGGTTTTGTGCTGTTAAGTGGCTGATAATCAAACATAAGCGTATGCTTTTTCATTTGGAAATTTGCTGTCTGCCGTTTAAAGAGGACTAATTGACCTTTAACATCATTTAGAGTTTGAAAACTACCACATGAATTCCAGTGACTCATCTTCGTTTCTCTGAAACTTTTAGTCACAGGGTCCTTCGACACACTGCTTTCATCTGCGCAAGCCGCTCTCTAAGCGTCAGAGCCACGGCCAGCCGCAGCAACACACTGCACGGCAGAGAGAGAGAGACAGAAGAACAGCAAGAAGCAGAGGAGAAAAACGGCAGCATGTTGGTCTTTGTGGACGTGGAGAACATTAACACAGTGAGCTCTTTCCCACACATGGACTGCTCATGTTTTTCTTTTTCATTTTAATACTTTCTGTTCTTGCACTTCATGAAACATGTGAACACTGTCGCATTAGGGATGCACAGATGTGAAATTATGATGTGCTTTATCTCAACTTGTATGCAAAGATTAAAGTTTAGGAGGATTATAATACTAGTATATTATATTAGTGTATCATATTAAATTGACAGTCCAAATCATTAGTTTTCACACAGTCACCATCCATTCCTCTGTGATCTGAGTTGATTTCTCTGTAGAGATCAGTTTAATCTCATCTCTCGTGAATGATGTGTGTTGATTTGACTCTTCTCTCTCTCTCTCTCTCTCTCTCTCTCTCTCTCTCTGTCAGAGTGAAGCAGGTGTTCGTGAGTTCCACATAGTTCAGGTGTCCAGCAGCAGTCGGCAGTGGAGGCTGCATAAGTGCATCAACCCTGTGGGAGATAAAGGTATGAATCCTCCAGTATGCTCTGGTTACATGCACTTAGTCGCTTAGCAGACACTTTCACTCCTCCTGCAGCCACCTGGGGTTAAGTGCATTGCTCCACATTGCTTGGTAGACTGTGGATCGCTCCTTTATTTGGTTCCAAGTAGTGGTCGACCGATATGGGTTTTTTTGACACGAAAGCCATGCCGATATCCTTGGAAGCCAGTTGGAAAACCGATATAGCATCCCGATATAATTTGTTTTATTTTAATTAATGTTTAAGAAATGTGAAATCATTTGAAAATGGATTTAAAATAATTGTGTAAAATAAACATACTTATACTTTAGAAGACAAAGCATTTTCACAAATTAATAAATATTTAATAAAAATATAATTCAAAAGGAAGTAAACACTAACTAGCAGGGCACTCAGTATTCTGGGATGTTTGTGTGCATTAATCATATTTTTTTTCAAATAAAGCCAGGGTAACACTAATTTTACATACAGCACGCAATGAAATGACATGAATATGACAGTGGGCAAAAGCATAAAGCGCAGCATAATTTAAAATCACAAGTTTAAAGTTTGTCGATCACGTGTCTCCAGTGAAGCTGAACTCTCCTCCTGTCAGCATTCGATTTGCACGGACCGACCGTCACGCAGAAAACTTGCGATCATGCAGGATACAAATGCACATTTCACAAGATCTCAACTAGATTCGACTGCAAGGTTTGTGAAATTAAATGTTCAATAGTCATTCAAAGATTTGTTTAAATTAAATAAATGCGTATTTGCTGAATGCTGAAGACACGAGACAGTATTATAATTTTTGCATTTCTATTTCTAATAATACAAAAGCAATCATTATAATACATTTTTGTATACATTTTAATTCATTTGTTTGACAGTTCTATCTGCTTATTAGATTCGACTCCTATCCGTATTGACAGACTGGAATGACACATCGAACAAGTGGGAGATGTGAACTGTGGTGCTCAGGTGCTGCGCAAGCCGTTCCGCCCGTCAAATAGAAGTCCCGCCTCTAACACATCGGCCAAAAAGCAAAACTTTCGCCGTGCTACGATTTAAAAAGTGCAAATATCGGCCAATATATCGGCCTTGGCGATATATCGGTTGACCACTAGTTCCAAGCCAGTATGAGTTTTTTCCTCCATCCAAAAAACGAGATGCATAGCAAAATATCCACAATTCATAATGGTGGTCCTTCATTAAATTATGTTATTTCCACTTGTCTCATCTCAGATTAAAAACAATAGCTTGATTCTTCTTGTTTACACCTAGTGTTTTTTTATCAAATTGTTCTCTACTCTTTGGTAGAGAAATACTTTCTTAAAATATAAAGGCAGCTATATATTTGCATGTATTAAAATAACATTTATACTGTGTAAAATACTAAGTGTACATAAATTGCTTTCTGTATAAACCACCTTTATATTTTAGGATGGGGGTCTCTCGCAAGGGAATTGTCATATTTGGGGGTCCATCTGTTGTTCCTTTGAACCATCAGACTTGATCTGTTTTGAGGTGCTGTGAAAAGAGCGATCTGCCTACATTAATCCATATGTACTGTACCTCCAGCACTGTGAATATTGATGCAGAGGAACTTGATTGCATGCCAGCAGGGCAAGCAGAGTATCAAAAGAAGCTGGGAGTGGGTACAGACACGGGATGATACACTCCATGACCTGCAGCTTTTAAATGGCCTATTGAAAGTGGGTCACATTGCATTTGTTTTGAGTCATCTGTACGGCTGATACCTTAAGAGAGAGAAATGCGCTGCAGAAAGTGATGCCATCCATCAATCCATCATTCCATGGGCTCACGCCCGTTGGTGTCCAATGCCCGTCTGACACTCCATTTCCACTGTGCACGGTCCTGTGCCATCCTGCTAAGAGAGTGGATGTCCCAGCAGCTCTGAAATGCTGAGATGAAATTAGGCCACTTTGAAATTGTGCTGAGTGTGTAAAACATGCAGGCATACGCATTTTAGTGGCTAACTAAATTGAAAATTGAATCCCGTGCATGTGTTCGTCCCGTACCGTCAGCTTGGATGAGGTAAATACATTTAATAATGTGAAAATATGTGGACAAGAACTTGTGGCTTCAATGCGTCTTTAACCGAGCGCACCACTTCCAAAGCTAAATCGGTGTCTGCTTTTTAAGTGTGTGAACTTGTAAAATCAATCTTCTGTTTCATACAGAAGCCCAGCGGCTGGTGTTGTTTATCTGTATTTATGTTTTACGCTACATTGGCTTTTGGAAGTTTTTTTTAATTCAGTACTTTTAATTAATTTATTGGTCTGAAGGAAAAGAGTGACTTCAACCTGAGGAGATGGAGCAGGAACCTACAGCTACAAACAAATGAAGAATACTGCCTTGTCGTTAGTCTTTGAATGCAGAAAAAAAAATTCTATTCAACTTTTGGCTCCAGCCAACCACTATGTTTAGCATCTTAGGCTTGAGACATGAAAGGACACTGAGCATCATGGAATTAAAAGGTCTTGTGTTTTTAAGATCTGGACGAGAAGTGCAAAACAAGTCACAATTCTGAAAACAAAATAACAATTTACAAATGCAAATGCAAGTCTAAAAAACAAAATAATTCAGAAAGCACAACAACAATTCAGAAAACATTATAACAAGTCAGAAAACACAAGGACAAATTCGAAAACAAAATAACAAGTCAGAAAACACAACGACAATTCAGACAAACCGGAAAAAGTAGGTATAGTTTGAGACCGTGCCATTGGTTTGGGATTACTCACCGCTGACTGGACGAGACATCTGTCAATCAACGTATACAGAGAAGAACCAGAGTCGAAGAACAGCAGAGTCGTGGTAGAATGTTTGGAGATGGTATTAAAGTAGCTCAGCTTAATTGTATTGCATGAATTGCCCTTACTATGGAATAAAAAATACGGGGTGTCTATTTACATTTAGTAAAAAGTGGCTGTAAAACATCAGCTCCAGTGGCGCAGATGGATAAGCGCTTGCCCTTGGCTTTTTGACGCGATCGACCCGGGTTCGATCCCGCTTTTTGCCGAACTTTTCAAATCTCGTATCACATCGTAAAGGCATTTATTTTCAATAAAAATTAAGGAAATAATCCGAAAGTTGAAAATAAAGTATCGGGTAGGTGAAGGGAGGAGGGCTTTGAACCAATAAGGTGGCATCCATTTAATAATTTTTAATTTAAATTATAATTTACACTCAATACTTTATTATTGCATACTGTTTTATAATGGACTACAATACTGAGGTGCAGATAATTGCCACTATTTGCAACAAGTAGTATACTTGATAGTAGAAATCCTGCTATTTTAACATAGTGTAACTAGGTATTTGCACTTAGTGTAAATAGCATATTGCTAAAAGTACTGCTATTTTCACTTAGTGTAAATAAAATCCATTGCTAATACGAGATTTGAAAAGGGAGGAAAAAAAAGTTCGGCAAAAGACGGGATCCAACCCGGGTCCGACGCATCAAAAAGTAGGTGAAGCGCTATCCATCTGCGCCACGAGAGCTGATGTTTCACATCCCTTTTTACTAAATAAATTATGCCCCGTATTTTTTATTCCATAGTAAGGGCAATTCATACAATACATTTAAACTGAGCTACTTTAATACCACTTTCTACCATGACTCTGCTGTTCTTCGGCTGGTTCTTCCTGTATACGTTGATTGACAGATGTCTCGTCCAGTCAGCAGTGAGTAATCCCAAACCAATGGCACTGTCTCAAAATATATAACTACCTCTTCTGGTTTGTCTGATTTGTCGTTGTGTTTTCTGACTTTTTATTGTGTTTTCTGATTTGTTATAATGTTTTCTGAATTGTTGTTGTTTTTTCTGAATTGTTATTTAGTTTTTTTAGACTTGCATTTGCGTTTGTAATTTGTTTATTTTGTTTTCAGAATTGTGGTTTGTTCTGCACTTCTCGGCCACCATACAAATGAGATGTATTACACAAATGCCTGATATGCAGTTTATGCAGCTTGGCTCAAAGAAATAGAGACAAACTCACGGAGTCATGTAAATAATCCGCAAGTCCCTGTCCCAATAAGACGTAACTTGCGTGAATTCAATAATATGGAAAAAAAACCATGAATGGGCGTCTATGTTGTAACTAAAAGTGCTGAATTTAATTGCGCTCTCCTGTTGTCTACATGTCATCCCTCATGAAGTTCGATTCACGTAGGAAAAATATCCGTCAAGTCCTCCTCCCCATAAAGAAACTTGCATTCATTCAATACTCGCCTGAATGGCGCAGTGGAAAATACAACGCTAAATTAATTCTCTTCTGTTGTCTAATGCTCATCATTAGTCCTCGTGAACCGTTTTCTACTTCTGTTCACTCCTCGGGTTTGATCTCAAAATCTCCAGCACGGCCACAGTCATGTAACGTTTAACAGATTCACTTTTTAAACACACCCTAAATTGTATTAACCTTTCTATATAACCCATTATTTACTATATAACCATTATAAATAGATACAACTCTATGGAAATTAATTATTTATTATCTCCACGAGCGATCGCAGTTTGAATGTAGTTCTGTGTAAATGCATAGATAAACTGTGCTGTCAGCAGGCATTTCATAATCTAGAACGACAAAAACATTATTAATAATTCTGATATAGCATTCCAGTTGAGAAATGCAATAAAATATGTTTTGTTTGTTATATTCCAATATTCCGGAGAATATTATTCAGTGAATTAACATTGTCCAGTGAATTATTCTTCACTCTTTAACCTATTTAACAGCTTATAAACCTACTAAAACTGTTGTTTAAAATGAAGTTGATATGACTCCTTAACTTTATTTATTTTATTTTCTCCATTTGAAAACATTAGACCTTCTATATTTATTTTGCTTATTGTTAATATTAGTGTTAATGCTGATGCTTTAAATGAAATGTTTTTATATTGTTGTAATGTAACATTTAACATGAAAGACTGCTAATTTTCAGCACTTTTTTTAAGATGACTGAAAGGAGGAAAAACCCAAGGGACGTAATGGACTTACTTCACTCGTCATTTATTTACTTTAAACAGTATAAATATCGGTGCTTGTCGCATATCGGTTATCGGGCACATAAACATGCAAATAATTGGTATCGGTTATAAAATATCAATATCGGTCGATCACTAATAATTACTTTTTGGACTGTTACCACACAAAACTATCATATGGCGTATTAAAATAAGTGTAATTATGACCTGAGTTCACATGAAGATGCTGAGTTCATAAATGCTGTCGCTAATTAAAACTAAAACTTTGACACACGGAAAACAACTTGTAAAATATGGAGCAAGGGCAACAAAACGCACTTTAAAATTCTGACTTTGCTTTGAAGAGTTAATTAACTGGCCTTGACATCTGAACTGTTTTTCTGTATTTGATTATCTGATGTGGGAGCAGCAAAAAGAAAGATTTTCTGTGAAGAAATGGATGGGCACTCATCATCTTTCTTGTTTTTGCCTTCATTTCGTGTTGTTTGCAGACTCTAAGCTGGCCAGCAGGGAGAGAGGGAAGCTGTGCTTCAAAGCCACCAGATGCAGAACGGAGGAAGGTGGGGCGTCCAGTCCACACACATGCACACAAACCCTCATGTATTCTATGTATTTCCATTCCATGCAAAATTTGCACCTTTGCATAAATTCTGTCTGGAAAGACCAAGATGTGAATCTGATTTCCAAAATGCACATAAAAACTCTGTTGAGGTGGACAATTTTCTTATTGAATTGAATAAATTCATAGATGTGACATTGCCTCCACAATCACAGCTGCTCACAGCCAATGAAAACGCAGCAAACTGGTTAACATAATGAAGTTTGAACATACTGACATTTTTTTCCCTCAATGCCTCAGCTACTTCAGATGCAGCAGAAAAATACACCTTTGCCGACCTCAACCTCGGCAACGAACAAGTGAGAATGCCCTTTTGTTCTCACTACTAGTTCAGATCGATACTGAGAATTAAAGGGGTCATATGATGTTGTTAAAAATAACATTATTTTGTGTATTTGGTGTAATGGAATGTGTTTATGCGGTTTAAAGTTCAAAAAACAAATTTTCCACATACTGTACATTATTGTTTCTCCTCTATGCCCCGCCTTTCTGAAACGTGTCGATTTTTACAAAGCTCATCGATCTGAAAAGCGAGGTGTGCTGTGATTGGCCAGCTATCCAGTGCATTGTGATTGGCCGAATACCTCAAGTGTGTGACGGAAATGTTACGCCCCTTACCATACTGTGATGCCATGTCCCATCACGACGAGACAAAACCAATAAAACCCATTATAAATGAGGCATTTGTTGCATACAGCGGGGACATAATTACGGATTATAATGACATACTTATACTGTCTTTTTTTTACGCGTTGCGTTGCATCGTGCTGCGTAAACATAAAGCCATGTCTGCATTGGTGATCGGAGAAATGACAAACTACAAGCGCTACTCTACACTGCCCAAAACTACCGTTTTGAATCATCAGTGGCAAATCTTTAAATATGAAAACGTACCTACAGACTGTGAGTCAGAACAGCCGGCATTGTAGTCTACTCTTCCAGGATCAGGAAACAGTCCTCCATAAAATGTGCTGCACACAAATTAATATTTGGGTTGAACTGTTCTGGAACAGTGTTTGTAAATACAAACTTAAGCACTGATTTCTAGTTGTGTCCTCTTTTGGAAGGCCAAAACAAGTATTTTCGCTTTCGCAATGAAACACAATGCGGGCTATAATGAGCGAGCCGCGGCTAGAGTGCGCGGAGCCGTCAAGCTAGAGTGAGCGTGGTGGGCGTGCTTGAGAACGGCAACGGCCTGCGGATCGACGAAGAGCGGCCGGGGGGCTTGCGGCAGCGACCACATGTGACGAACCCCGGGCTGGCTCTGCTGCTCGTCCACGGTGAAACGAATCCGTCGATCCACATGCGCGTTGATGTCTTTCCTCAGTGACCAGCACGGATCAGCTCTAGGCATGACGAAGCTGATATCGTCCTCTTTTGTAAGGCCAAGCAAAGTAGTTTTGCTTTCATAAAGAAACACACAGCGTCTCCACAACATGGCGGCAACAACAACAATACTACAGCGAGAATCAAAGTTACGCTTTCTCTCTTTGCGTGAACATTTGGGCGGCCTTATGCAAATCTTCCCACATCGTGACGTAGACATGTTAGAATGAGCCTATAGTGACATAGGTATGTGGGGGCGTGTTAGAACGAGCCGTTTTAGGAGGGTGTGGTTGACTCTTAACTTTTATAAAGAATATCTCTTTGGATTTGAGACTTTAGTCTTTGCAACTTCTACAGACTACAGATCTTCTTTATGCACCAAGAGCTTGTAACACTTCAAAGAGAAAGGAAAAATTGAAATCGCATCATATGACCCCTTTAAGCGTCACCAATTATTGTCTTCATTCAGCTTCTTAACAGTCCTTACTGTGTTTCTCTCTCTTTGTCCTTAGATTGTCAGCTCTACCACTCCTTGTGCTGATTTTTTCTTCCGGAGGGGTCTGCATTCTGAAGCCAGGAGAGGTGGCGTGTCCGCAGGCGGTGCTAGTCAAATGCAGAGAAAGAGCCTCACGCCACAGAGCGGGACTGATGACGGTGGGACAAGTATTGTCAAAAAATGCAGCGAAGTAGAGCTTGACATCATCGTCCTTTGGAAGGTACCCTGATGAAATGTTTCAAAGATTTGTGGGTTGCAACAGATCGTTAGTGATGATAATGCATGTAAAGTGCCTAATACTTCAAAGAGCTCTGCCACTGTAAATTTTATATAACGTTTTTTTTTTTTGAGTTGAGTCAATTTTATTTAGTGGTCTTGAGGCAGAAATGTCAGTCATATTTGAAATCAGAATTTATTTTATGTTGAATGTTTGAGGCAGCCATTTACCAAATACGATACGATGGCACATTTGCTAAATTTGATCAAATTAGTGTTTGTTTCATAAGGAGTTCATAAATCATGATGATGATTATTTTAATCTGTTAAAATAACTACTTTTACTAACAGTGAGAAGTACAGTCACAATCTGCATATATTTCTTTGTTCCTCCAGTAGTGGATAGAAAACAAAATTAATTGTCAGCTTTCATCAGTAACTGCTTCACTAATGTAGTTAAAATTAATGGTTGTAAATGGGTTAAATTGGGATTTGTTATGTAGGGGGCTCTGGTTTCAGGCTTTCAAGGACTGCACACGTGTATGCAAAGCCTACAAAATCTTGTAAAATATAACAAGTTAAGAGAGCCCCCTGCTATGAACACTAAAATGCTGATCAGAATCATTATTGATGCTGGCAGTGTGCAAAGCTACATCTGATGACAATGAAATCAGTGCTTTAAGTCTAACGGTAATATTCAGGTACAGAAATGCTACAGAATTTGACTTAAAGTAATCAAATGTAAAATAACACTGGATAGTCTCCACTGTATAAATAAATACAGATGAAACCTTACAATTAAAGTTACAAAAGTCAGTTAAGAGCCGTGAGTGATTTTCTCAGACTTTTGTTGTTTGGTTAACATTGACAGAGACCGCAATCCGTTTAATAGTCTGCGGTCTCTTTACAACCGACATCACTGATCTAGTATACTGTTACACATGCATTTTCTTTCTCAGTTGTTTATGTTCACTGAAGATATAACGGACTGTGCTTACGATAATGCTCACCAAGATGGGTATTTTGACATAGTTTGTATGTATCAGAACATTTACACAATAAGCTGCGAAAAATAACTCAATTCTGTACTCACGCGCTGCATGAGAAGCTGCTTTATGTGCGCGCCTTTTCGGTGTGTGCTTACTGTAAAGCGTCTCAGAAAGTGTGCGAGTATTGAACTGAGTACTCTTTTGCTGCTTATTGCGCTTGAATGGTTTAAAAACCATGAATGCTCAGCCCTGGCCCATTTTAGCCTCTGGTTGTAAAACACTTTGACTGTTCAACTGGCCCCCAGTTAATATCCGTTTGAGATCCCTGATTTAAACCTTATAATTGAAGGTGATTTCTAAAAGCATTACTAGCCAGCTGTCCAGTAACTTGTATTTGTTTGCCAAACTAATTGACCTAAGCATTTGGCACTTTGCAAGGGTTGATTTTGGATGAACTGCACTGTTGTTGATCACTGTCAACATGACTTTTGATGACTGTCGATAGAAAATCAGCACCTCTTAGAAATTTAGTTGTAATTTATGCATGCTGACATTACTGATGCTTTAAGATTTGAGGACAAATATGATTGTATTAATCATATAATGTGCCATTTCAGGCATATGTTGTGGAGGACAACAAACAGCTGATTTTAGAGGGGCAGCTTCATGTTGCACTGCAAACCATTGGCAAAGAGTCCTGCTCACTCTCGCAGAAAGAGGTACTACACATCCACATTATCTCACAATGACTCTCTCTTGCTGTTCAGCTCTTTTCATGTGGGTGCGTTATAAATACATAAATGCAGAGTCACTCTATAAAGATTATAGAGGCACTTCCTCTAGTGGAAGAGACCGCTGTATCTTTTCAATGAGACTTGGTAAGTGTATACTTGAGCAAATAATATTTTGTGTATGTGTTTTGAAGTGTCCGTTATTGATAGACCAAGATGACTTCATCTTAATACACTCAGGTTAACCACTCAATTGGCTGAACACAAAATTTTTTTTTGCTTGTAGCATTCAGTGTGTTAGTAAAATACCCCTCATGGGAAAGAGCCTGAACTCATAACAATCCTCTGAACAGATGTTTTAACCTTAATATGCAAATGTTAAGTTTGCAAGTGTCTTATTCAACCTGCAGCAGTCAATCACGCTCGATAGCAAGGATATTCATTTTAGTGAATTCATTCATCACCGACTGGGTGTGGTAGACGTTAACTCAAGAAAAAGCATTGATAATGCACTTGAGCATTGAACAAAAACACTGAAGTGCCCACTAAAAGCATGCTTTTTTGGGCATTCTATTCTGATTAAATAAATCCGAGATCAGGCCAGCATATGGTGTAAAGAGGTCAAAATGATTTTAATTCAGGGCTGTGTTTATCTCTCACTGTAGCTCAAGTAATGGACATCTGTTGACACTCTCGCTGCAAGTCGCTTTTATGTGTGTCAGAGCCTTGATGCTTTTGCAGGGCATGGGAGGTTATAAAGGCACTTTGAAGAATGTGAGAAACTAATAAATTTCAGTCTCCTGACCTTGCTATATGGGGAAAGGTGTACGTGTCCTCTGACTTTTTTTATGAAGAATGGTGAAGGTTGGAAGGAAGGATTCTTTGGTGCTCACTGCTCAGGGATGGATAAAATGAAGATGGACCTTGAGACTCATCAGTGTGTGTGATTTTATTGGAGACCTGGATACGTCTTCTGGAGGCCAAAAAAGTAGTACACTACATTGACGTAAACAATCAAAGGGTTCATTTTTCATTGCTGTCCAAGGATTTCTTTTTGTCGTAGAACATTTGTAATGTTCAGTGTGTGGTCCCATGCTTCTATTATACAAGACTGATATCACAGCGTATTAAAGGGATAATTCACCTAAACTGAAATCGGTCTCATTTTCTTGTTTCCAACCTGTAAACTTTCATTCATCTTCAAGAAACGAATGGTAATTCATTTTTTTAAATAAACCTGAGAGATTTCTGTTCCACCATTGAAGTCCACACAACCAAAACTTTAACGCTTTCAAAAAGTTCATAAAGACATTGTAAAACTAATCCATGTGAATCAAGCGGTTTAATCTGAATCGTCTGAAGAGACACACACATGCTTACGTGACGCATAAGATTAATTCTTGTTAGGTTTGTTCTTGTGTGTCAAGCAAGTGTGGTTGAGCGTCCGCTTACCATATTTGATGTGCATGAAGTATGTATGCATGTTTATCAGTGCTTATATGCAAGTAAAAGTCTAAATCTGTTCTAAATCTGAAACTAAATCTGTTCATCATATAAAGTGTTCATGTCTCTTCAGAAGACATGGATTCATATGGATTACTTTAACGATCTTTTAAACTTTATCAAGCGTCAAAGTTTTGGTGGAAAGAGCCTTAAATGGAAGGTCAGAAATCTCTCAGGTTTCATCAAAAGTATCTTCATTTGTGTTCTGAAGATGAACCAAGGTCTTCAGGGTTTGGAACGACTTGAGGGTAAGTAGTTAATTTTCTTTTTTGGACGAACTATCCCTTTAATGTGCTTATGTTCCTTGCAAAACCTGTGTCATTCAATAAACTAAACATTCTGTGGGTTTTAACATTTTCTTAGATTTCTCAGTGGTTCACTGGAATATGAGTGCTACAGACAAACCCAGACCCCTCTAAGGCAAACTGATCTTGAGAGTTTTGGCCATTGCATCACATGTCTTTTCTTAGTGTCTAGCACCTTGTACTGCGTGTTTATCCCTTTCTGTTTTTTTACATTTGGATAGTCTGTTTGCATTGTGAGGTGTCTTGCCTCGAATACAAGCTAAAAACACACAGTCCTCTGCGCTGGCTCTCGCTCAGGTCTTCCTCTCATAAGTCGACTTTCTATTTTCTCCATCTGAGACGGCGTGCAGGAGCAATGTGACTTTGAGGGCATTATAAGTGAGTCCTGCTCTTTATGAAGATGGATGCATCCTGAGGTGCTTTAAACGGTCAGAGAGCCAGACAGCAGAGACTCTGACCTTTGTGTGTGTCTGTGTTTGGATCTGCATGTCGCCTTTCCAAACTAGTGGCTCCTCTTTTTGAATGTATAGATTATTATTCAGAGGTTTAATGTTTTTACAGCACAGAATAATCTTGCCTGTTGTAGGTCTGTAATGGTGAAAATAAGTAGCAGAAAAAGTGGGACTGTGTGGGAGTGTGTATGTGTGTGTGTTTCTCACAGGGATTTAATATATAATATTAACAAGGTGAAGGAATCGGAGCATTCTCTGTGGGTGTTTTGTACAAAGTGACAGCTCTCTGCTGATTTGACATCTTCATTCATTTAGATTCATTTAGAAATTACTGTTCTGTCATTTACTAACCTTCATGTCATTCCAGACCCACACTACCCCTTATGAAAATTAACCATGGTTTTACCACAAATAAAACCAAATAGTTAAACCATGGTAACCACAAATTAACCATGGCTTCTTTGCTACACTAACCATAGTTTAACCATGGTATTTGTAGTAAAACTGTGGTTATTCAACTGGTAATCAATACGCCAAAAAAACATGGTGGTTACTACACATTTACTACAATAAAACCATGGTTAATTTTCGTGTTTAAAAGATTATTTTTAAAGAAATCAAAACTTTTAGTGTAAAAGTTTGTAAATGTAAGTTTATGTAATGTAAAGTCACTTATAATCAAAAAGTTTTTGATTTCAAATAAATGCTGTTCTTTTGAACTAACTTTCTGTTCTTTAGAAAATTCATTATGCAGCACAACATTGACAACGATCAGAAATCTTTCTTGAGCAGCAAATCAGCATATTAGATTGATTTCTGAAGAATCATGTGACACTAAAGAATGGAGTAATGACTGCTGAAAATTCAGCCTTGCCATCACAAAAATAAATTACATTTAAATCTGTTAAATAACACATTTTTTAAATTGTAATAATATTTCACAATATTGCTGTTTTTACTGTATTTTCGATCAATTTAACCCTAAAATGCATGGATGTTTCGCCAATCATTATTACATATTCAGGTCTTTAGCCACCCGGACCTAGATACAACACGGATGGATCTCTAACTGCTGCTATAGCATAAAACTCTCCTGATATTTTAATAACAATTACAAATGAATAAAATAAAGCATATTTTGTTACCTTTTGAAACTTAGTAGGGTTCAATTTGAGCAGATGATTTTACCATCGCTGTCATCGTCAGAGCGCACTTCCCCGGTACATTCAGCATCTGCCTCATATTCACGATCTCAACCATATTCTCAAAACTTTTGTTTACAGTGACTTCAAAATCCATATTTTGATTGCTGGCAGCTTATTCACCACATCCAACATAAAATGACAGTGACACTTATATTTCATTGTGTACAGTAATTGGTCTGCAGTAAAGCCATTCAAGCCAATTCAGTTTATGCTGATGATATTCTATTGTTTTATGCCTGCGGTAGGGGTGTGCGATATTGACAAAAAATATCTCGATATTTTCTGGGGTTTATTCGGTAACGATACTTGACGATATTTAGCGGAGTGTGTTTTGGCGGTACCCTTAAGGACTGCCAAAGACAGCTGACTCCTAAAGTTTTTGATATTCTTCATTTTCTGTGTGGTCAGTTCACAGCAGTGACAGAAGTTAATCTTTTCCAGCAAGTTTTAAATGATTTTTACCCTTTATGGGTATTTTTACCTTTGTAAAGCCATTTTTTTCTAGAAGTGTCCATTTATCTTTTGAGTCAAATTCTTACATTAAATCAATCAATTATAATAATAATACATTTAGGCTGATACTAAACAAATGAAATCAAACACAGAAGCTGCATTTACGCTGCATTTAGATGTATTTACGCACATGTATTTTGTTTAATGCAAGACACGAATGCTTTTAACCTGCAGTTACAAATGCATAGATAATGTTTTGATATTTTAAACACAAAACGTTGAATACTGATATTTGAAAAATATATATATAAAACATGAAAAAAAAACTGAAATTTGAACTAAAAACCGCCAGCAGGTGGCAGCAAGTTACTGTTAAGTGAGTCATTGCGATTGACCCGAATCATTTAAAGGTTGATTCATTCAGGAACGAAACACTGTCATGTTCCTCAGAGATGCAAAACAGTGTTGTGGCTGTGTTTGGAATGATTTTTGGTTGGCGAAATAGAGCAAAAACAAGCAATATGGTGTTTAAAACTTAAGTCTCTTAATTAACTTTGTTTATTGAAATTCAATGTCACATTTGTAATCATGGTAATTTTGGGAGAAAAACGGCACTCTTCGTGTGAAATTGAATAACTATATGAAGTGGTATAAATATATACATTTTCTGCCATCATGTCTTGAATTTGTGATCATTCTAAATGCATTTTAATAGACTGAATCATGCAGTGAAAGAAAACACACTAAATGTGCACGCGCACTAGTCTAGACTTCACGTAATGTATGCGTGCGCTCTGTAGGGATGTTTTGAATGGTTTTTGCAAAATACTCGATAATGTCAAATCGCACATCGTTAAAACAACAATTACGATATTATCGCAGACGATATATATCGCACACCCCTAGCCTGCGGTAATTATGATTGAAACATCACGTCATCGTTGTCTATTAAACAGTGCCACCTTGAGGAATAAAGGTGAATTTCACTTTTTGAGTCATCAGATATTTAATTATTGTTGCGTAGGAAAATTATACTTACACTATTACATACCTTGGGTGTCAAAATCAAAGCAGCTAGTGACCCTATAAATAATAATAAAAAAAAATATTTCTCAGAAAACATTTTATAATTGTTTTCTTGTTATATTGTTTATAATGAATAGATTGAAGAACAGAGTTGGGTATAACGCGTTACTGTAATCTACTTTTTCTGGTAATGCAGTAATGTAACGCATTGCATTTTAAATTTGTGTAATTTGATTACAGTTACTAAAGTCAATATAATTAAGTTACTTGCGTAAACAAATGTAATGTTAAGAAAACAAAATATTTATATGCCTTTTTAAAATCACGTTTTGCATGGGGTCGACGGAGGCGCCACCACGATCACTTGCATTTTTTCCTGATAACAGCGAAATATAACTTAAAATGCTCCCTCATTTTTGATCGTACATATAAGTGTAATACATCATTTGAATCTGTGAAGGGTCTAGTTTTATTTGTGTACACTCACAATATCAACAAAAGATTGTGCTTTTGTAAAACAAAAACTAACAGGGTGCGCTTTCTGCCGTCTCAGTCTCCGCAAACTTCTTTCTGAAACGCGTCACTAAAATGAACCAAAACTCAGAGAATACTTCAGACACACAGACATGAGAAACTTATCTATGGAAAGCTTGATGTGTCTACTTTTAAATGAAGTCTTATCTAAAACAAATATTCTCTGATGAAGTAATCCGTATGAAACCAACACGAGGTCCAGTCTTTCCTGTCTGAGCTCATTATCTGTAATGTGATCACGCCCCTCCCGCAGCGCGTGCTATTCATACGGTAATCATCCACGTGAGACGCGCGAGCCTGTAAACGCCCACATCACATCCATAAACAAAGCAGCAAGATTCCTTTTTAGCATTCAAATATGCACTGTATGTTCATCAATACTGTTTTCAAATGTTATCAGAACCGTTTTCAATTTATTAAGGTTTTTTCTGTCTTTAATACTCACATTTAAACACAGTTAAGCCAGCATACACATACCCTACACTAAGCAAGCAATGTTGTATATAAAACACTGTGTAGGCACATTTAAAGATACATTTTTCATTGTTAGGCAGGTTTATACTAAGAAAGTTTTAGAAATGGATTAAATCTTTGTCAAGTTGCTGTTTTCATACCTTTGTAATATGTTTCAGTCAATATTAAATTACTGAAAGAACTACAATTTTCACTTTTTTAAAGTTTGATATGTTTTCAAAGTAACTTGAAAGTAAAGTAATTAGTAAGTAACTTGAAAGTAAAGTAATTAGTAATCTGATTACTTTTTACATGCAGTAATCAGTAATGTAATCAAATAAAAATTTTCAAGTAGTAATAAGTAATTTGTAATCAATTACTTTTTTGAGTAACTTGCCCAACACTGTTGAGGAATACTAAGAAAGTTGATATCTAACTTTAAAAAATGAAGGAGGAAGAGGGTAGTGAATGACATCCTGGGTCACTAAAGACCCAAGGTATGCATTTTAGGGTTAATGTAGCCTTGGTGAGCATAAGAGACTTCCTTCAAAATATCTAAAAATCTCACCTAACCTTCAAACTTTTGAACGGATGGTACTTTTCTTCAGTGGAATGCAAAAAAAGACCTCTCGCAGAATATCCTAGCAGCTCTTGTCCACAGAACCAAAGCAGACAGTCACCAAGGAGCTGTCAAGCTACAAACAGCACTATAAAAGTAGTCCAGTCGCATGGCATCTTTCAGTGAGGATCAAACTGAAATGTATGTCATTATTCACTGAAAATGGTTATTCAAATCAGTGACACTAAGCATTGGTTCGCACATGCCTTTTAACCAAAAATAACATGCTGAGTTTGAATATATGGAAGTGCAAATTAAATTTGAGAATTATGGTACAGAGCCAGACTACATAAGATTATAGTATGCTAGGTTTGCCAAAGCTAAATAACGGTTTTATTTTTTAAAATGTTATTTATTCCTGTCATGACAAAGCTGAAAGCTTTATCATTTGAATCATATGAATAAATAAGTTTCAAATATATTAAAATTAAAACTGTTAAACAGTTATTTTAAATTGTAATAATATTTTACAATGTTACTGTTTTTATCATCAAATAAATGCAGCTTTGATGAGAATTCTTTCAAAAACATTAATCTTACCAACCCCAAAGCTTTGACAAAGGTATAATGATTAAACTAATCTAATTTTAAAATGTTATTTTATTGTAGTTAGTTTTCAAACTCATTTTGGTGTAGTTACAGTAGTTTTTATTTTTATTTATCTTAATAAAAATGTTTTTTTATTTATGATTTAGCTGGACCTACGAAAAGTCATATAGGTTTGAAACAACATGAGTGAGTAAAAACTTCTGAAATTCTGTCAGTGTTCAAACGGTCTCTTTTGGTTTCCAAATGTCCCTTCTCCATTTCAACTCCTCATTCATTCACTTGTTTTTTCAGTTGTTCATTTGCTCTGTAATCCATTCATTTTTTTCCTCCGTTTCCATTCTGCTGTTGGGCCTGATTCTATTTGGTCTGAAATCTCTCCCCTGCACGCCGTTGCATAGCAACACTCATTCATGGCAGAGGAAGTCCCTCACGTGAGGGAATGGCATCACACATGTTGATCTCAAAGTCTTTTTATAGAAACCCTCACGTGAGCTCCTGCTTTTCTCCCTTTTGCATTTTGCGTCTCATCCACCCGATTCCCCTCTCTCAGCCATGCATGCACTTTAAACCGAATGAAAAACAAAGCAATTTCCTCTGCTGGAGCAATTCCCTTAAGCTTTCAGAATGAATGAAACTTATGCTTTTTGTCAATTAGGAAACTCAGGAAATGGTGCTTCTGAAGTTCAAGCCTGACGTTCCTCCCCCTGTAAGCAAGCCCTCGCTGGAACAGCTTTCCCACCTCATAAAGACCTGTCTCCACTACCCAGAGTCTTATGATCATCCCTTCCCACAAAAGAGGTAAAGCGCACACAAACAAACACTTTTGAAAAGCTCAAAGAGACCTGAATCGGTTAGCCGAAATCCGCTGACTGTGTTTCCAAGGTGACAAGACTCACGCAGACGTACGGTAATGTTCACATGCCCAGTGACGCCCACAGGGAGCGCTTGTCTGGCCTAGTTCTGCAATGGTGCGTGGAAAGTAGGTGTGTCCATGTGAAAGATGGAGATAAACTGGACCGCGTCGAGCTGATGCATTTCCTAAAGCGTTCAGTCATCACTCATATCCTTGGGTTTGTGTGAATGTGCTCTCATAAATTTGTTTGTTCTGAGGAACAAAGGCCAGTCCTCAGTCGACAGCTAGAAAACTCACTGAAATGCTAAACACATTGTCACCGTTCTAGGAGCACACAATCAACGCGAACAAACCCCATTAAGGTTGACATGAATTGGAAATTCTCCCTATTTTCGAAATCCATCTTATTGATCTTATTGCAAACTATTTATCCATGCATTTCATATTTTGACCTAGTAATATTTAATCCAAATGTCATAACTGGATCTTCCTTGTGAAATCAATAGACTTCTCCAACCATTTAGTTTGCTTAAACTCTGCCCCTTTCTTACAGTCAGCCTCAAGTTTGCATTCAGATCTGCCTCCATCCAATCAAAAACCAATGGATAGAACCACACCCCTCCCTACATTTTTACATTTAATTTTCGATACTAGAATTTACATCAGTACAGTAGAAAAGATGTCGCTATTTCAATTACATTGCAACTTTAAGCACTGATGCCAGAAATCAGTGGTGGTAATGAGGTGGTAATATGCAAACTGCAAAACAAAGGTCTAGTTAACAGGCCGGTGATGAGGGAATGCATAATCATAAAGAAACATACCAGAATGTCTTAATCAGATTGACAAACGTGCCAATGCTAATCTCTGACTCGGTATAGTAGGTTTGCCTTGAATGATCACAAGCTTTAGGACATTTTGTTGATTTGTTGCACTTGGCTTGTAGCTGGATGTGTTGTGTCCGGTCAGGACAACACACTATCTATAAAAAAAATAAAAAAGTTGATATAAAATTAAAGTTTAAAAATAACCTGAAAATAGTTAGACATCTAAAGTGGGATGAAAATGAAGCAGTGACAGATCCTTTCTTCCATATTGTGACATACATCAGAGTGTAACAGATGATTGGAAAATAAGAAAAGGGGGAAATTGGTTATATTGATCCGGTTGTTGATTTGATTTTGAGATGTGGCGGTTGCAATCAAAAATTAGCCCAAGCTTGCAGTCGATTGTGGATGGACGAGGGACTAAATGATTATTGCAGTCTGACATTCATCATCTGAAGTCTGTCATTTTTACCAGAAAAACATAGTTGTGACATTTTGATTATATGTTACAAGGTAAAAAAAAAAAGAGAAACCGATACATGAATAAGTTATGCAAAATAACATGCATTTACAAAATAGGGTTTATTTTAATTTCGTGACAACTTTAAATGTTTAAAGTCATTTTTTAAATCACTGGAAATTATTTTATTTACTGTGATTTTAATTTTAGGATATTAGAATTTGGGAACAGTATCGAAAACCTTAAACCAGGCCAAACACGTCTTACTGTGCAACAGCACAGCCATACAGAGCTTAAATTAACCAGGAAATTGAACCAAACATCTTGTAGCATGAGGAGATGAATGTTCAAGAGTCAGGGGTTAGTCCATCCATATTTGTGCTTCAGGACAAATGACTTAAAGTTGCTGCACACCACAGTATGGGATTAACAGAAGTTATGAGACCCATTGATCAAAGTAATATCCAGATGAAAGTCGAGTGCTCTATTTTACATCGCAAAATTGAATAATAAATTTTTTTCTGGCTTGAAAACTTGGGCGCATGTTTGAGTTGTTGCGCATGTTCCAATGCAATGTCATGAAGAGACGCAAGTACTGATGTTTTCTATTTTAACTGAAGAATAGACTGTTTGATTTCGGTTTGCTTTTGTGGAGGACACACAGAGCATTGCATCAAGAGGAGAAATTTCAAGAATTAGACCTGTCTGAACTAGAGGTCTTCTCGGGCCCTAAAATCTGTACCCGACCCGAATCGCTTCTTACCCAAACCCGACGTGCATAAATATTTTTTTTTTAAAGAAAAACCCAACCTGAGACAGACCCGATAAAATTAATTCAGAGCCCGACAGCATTTATTTTCGAACCCGAACATAAACGGCATTGACGTGTATACAGCCTGCAGCCCCGCACTCAGTAAAGAAAATCACGGGTTTTTGCCTGCTGGACTGATTTGGCCATTTCTCCATTACTTTGATTTATTTAACATTTATTCAATTTATTATTACTTTATATTATTGCCTGCCTGATGGATAGGCTACAAGTTATTTCTGAGTTCAGCTTTAATTGGGACCAGTGGCTTGAAAATAAACGGATAGTGTGAAAAAAATAAATCGATGCCTAATGTTTATATGTGTGGTCTGAAACTATCTGGCGACAAGGCTTTACACACAAAACGAAAGATTCGCAAGAAACGCGAGCATAATGTGAAGAGAGTGGATTTTCCTGACAGCGCTCATACGATCAGATGATGTCTGTGTGCGAGGATTAGGAACGTATGCTCCTTTTCTATGTGCGTTCCACACTTAACACAAGTACACAGATAGTTTAACACTACAGGGCTGCCCAAACTCGGGTCCTGGAGGGCCGGTGTCCTGCAGAGGTTAGCTCCAACCCCAATTAAACACACCAGAACCAGCTAATCAAGCTCTTACTAGGCATACTAGAAACTTACCAGCAGGTGTGTTGAGGTAAGTTGGAGCTAAACTCTGCAGGACACCGGCCCTCCAGGACCGAGTTTGGGCAGCCCTGGTTTAAAAGAATTCAGGTCTTATCGGGTCCATTTGTAAAAAGCACTTTTATTTTAAATTACCTGAGACCCAAGACCGCTAATACCGAACCCGACCCATGTCCGAGACACTTGTAGAAGTTTTGGACCCAAACCCTCTCGGGTCGGACCCAAGTGGACCTGTGAAGACCTCTAGTCTGAACCCCATCTCCAAACAATCGATGTTCTTGACATCTTTTTTCCTTCCTTAGTTTATGTACGGTTCCAGTCACCCTGACGTTGTCCAACTGTTCCTTGGCTCAGGTAGACGTCATTGTTGATCTGCGGCATAAAACGACCAGGTACATCTCAGGTTTTCCTGATCCCTGATGTCCAAATCTTCAAAATATGGAAAGCATTTGGACTTCAAAGCAGTCTCATACTCTTGTTGTCTGTCTTTGCAGCCCGGAGTCACTGGAAGTGCATGGGTCTTTTAGCTGGCTGGGCCAGACCCAATATAAGTTGCAGCTCCAGGGTCAAGAGGTGTACAGGCTTTTCTTGAAAGCTTGTTTCTTCCAGGCTGGAGTTTATAATTTGGGCACACCGCGTGTCTTCGCCAAGTTGGCACAGACCAGCGCTATGTGTGAGACCAGCCAGCAGAGCGCCATGCCTGCCCTCATTATCATCAACAGCATTTGAGTAACTCCGCAACGTCGATCCAACCTTTCTTCAAAGTTCTTGGCCCACCTAAATAAATGAAATGGACCGGAATCCAAGATTTTTCTACTACTTGCTAAAACAAAATCTAATTGAGAGAGATAATTAAAAAGACTTGAACACATGTTTCAAATTAACACTGCATCTGATGTGCTTGTATGGTCTGCAATGGTGAGCTGAACACAAACAGACTTTAGATGTTTTGTCTTAAATGCACCTGAAGCGTGACTAGATCTGTTTTTTTTCCATGTAAATTTATCTCTCATGTCAACCATGTATCTATTGAAGAATTTTGCTTTTGTTTTATGAAATCTTTTTGCTTTTAGAACTAATTTTGTCAAGATCCCCAAAATGTGGTAATGTAAATGGCTATGCATCTCTGCCTCATACTGCCCTGCCGGCTATCTCACGGTTGTCCACTGTGCTCTGTTGCCACAGTAACAAAAAAATAACACCATCTTAAAACCAGAAGATGAAACACAACACTGTAACCTGATGAGCTGTGGTTGAAACCATTGCAGCTGTTGAAAGGACAACATATTTCTGCCTTGTTCGGGCAGGCTGCAGATGTGGCGTTAAATGGAACTTAATATCAGCTTGAGAGAAGCCAGTGGAATCGATGAAGTCCAACAAAGAGCCATCTTAATGTTCATACCCCAGTGAGGAAATGGCCAAATCCATGTTGCCCAGTCAAACAGCATAGATTTTAAGGACCTTTAAGGACACCAAAAGGGGGTAAAAGTCAGTCTGAGGGCATATTTCTGTTTGTGCATCTTTGTGTGGGTAGACTGTGCTGTTTTCTCCGGAGATGTTTAATTTTCTACAAACCAATCATCCTCTCCCACCACCTCAGCTCTCATTCTGTCATCTCCACTACTATGATCAAACTGTTATTTAAATGTATCTACATGACTGCTTTTCTGAAAAAAATGATGTATTATATTTATAACAAATTCCTGTACATAGAATAAAATGTAACCAGTAACCAAGAACCCGGCTGCCTGTTGCCTTCTTAGTCGTTTGATTTATTTTAGAAATGGAATTTGCTATATTTATTGAGCAAGTACCATCTACTAGTTGCAACACACAAGTGGAGCGAATTAGCTCATGGGGAAATATGAATAATTAACCATAACTAGTTATGATTAATTATGAATATTTTAGATCCGCTGTAGATATTTAGCTGACCTCTCAGGGTCAACTGTCTTGTCAATTCTAAGAACTTTAATTTCCTGGTTAAAGGAAATAAACTTTTACTGTACAATTCTATAAGTTGTAACGTAAATCTGCATGATTATTAACTCCGGTTATGAGTAAACAATGAACAAGTCAAGTGTGATACAAGTAAGGTTTTAACAACTACATAAACACTTAAACTAGTCCAAAATACTACATAAACACATAAACTGGTCAAACATACACACACACACCCAACCATTACAGGTGGCTATAGGAAGGTTCAATTAACACTAAAGAAAGAGACATAAGGAATGACAAAACCATTTGCATATTCAGCCGATCTAAGCCTGAGGGAAAACGTCAGATTCTTAGTTCTCACACACCTTTGTAAAAAGGTGTAATTGATACTTAATGCATCAATTAAATCGAATAAGTTTGATACTTGCGTATGTCTGAACAAGATTCCTGATGCAATCTTAAGGCCCCACGATCTTGCTGAAGTTGGTTGATTAGAAAGAACCAGTTTTGAGTCAGAGAATCTTGATTGAAATGGAAAGGATAAGGCCGAAGAAAGGCCTGGCACAAATGCTTTGGTATCCTGAAGCGTTCTCTCACATCTTCATCTGCATCTCACCGAACCACCGACTGGGCGGTCACATGGTGTGTCAGCTTTAAGGTCAGAGAAGATCCCCGCCTCTCAAGATGGGCTTATCCAATGAAAAAAGCCGGAATCCCAAGTGGGCGTTTTTAGATCCTGTGGAGTTTATGACTCTTTGTGTGGAAACATGGTACTTTAGTATCTGGAACTTGAATTGAAAATACTAAAGGTTCTCAGGGCATTAATATATTGCCTATGTACCAACATATTATATACATTCTTGTTTAGATCATCAGACGGCGAATTCATAGATACTAAACAAGCTATATGTAAGGTTATATGAATGAGTGGTTTATCGTAAGCATGAATAAAATATTCTATAATACAACAGATTAATACAAGACAGCAATAATATACACAATGGCCTGAAGAAAATGTGTGTTCGTTCAAAGAAAGGTTTTCCTATTAATTAATCAGAGAAGAGTCAATTTTTATGGGCATTATGTGTCTTTCTTATGAGGGAAAAGGAAAATGAGTGAGTTTCTCTGCCCGCATTCCTTTGGGCAATAAAACCAGTGATGTCAGCATTGGTTACCATGGAACCAGAAGCCTGTTCTGCCCTCCTGAGGTGTTACACATTTCGGGGGAAGGGTCCATAGACCCTCGTAATTGGCCCTTTGGTTAGGTGAGGGGGCATTAGATATTATTTGTTAAATATAACAAAAAGTTGTGTGTCTGATTGGTCCAAATGCTACACAAGTGTATTCTGTAATATGCAGTTCCTAGGAAACATGTTATTGAACATGCTATGGCAAATGATGAATGTGAGGATTTTAATTAGTTTTTAATAATAGTAGTTTTCTTTGTGTGCCTGGCTATTTGGTTCTTACATTTTTTTAACAAATGCAACACAAAACAGAGTTTCAAAATCTTGCTAGAAATGCCTTTCTTGTCTTCTAAGTCATTCATTCAACACAGCTGGTTCGGTCAGTGGCATTGTGCTTCATGTAAGGTTGGATTGCTGGAGTTAACCACTAGGTTTGTATAAAATGTTATGCGTTTTGTCCCTGAAACAAACAAAAGCATTCTGTTGATGTTGGCAGCTGAACATCAGTGAAAAAAGAATGTGAGGAATGTCACAAGCATATAGACATAACGGCCCCAAAGTATTTGAGTTTGGTATAATTCAACTTAGCTTCTGTGATAAATTAAGCCCCCCCCCCCCCCCCCCACCTCTGTGTTTTATCATGGTATTGTACACTCATCTGAAATGATCAACTGAGGTTTGAGATTTTGTTTATTATTTATTTATTATTTGTTTTTTACCCCAGTAAAATTACCCACTTTGAAAAACTTTCTCAACTACAGAAGTTCCTGTAGATTTCCTCTTTCCTGTATTTTCGTGCATATGAATATTCTGATAATAATCCAAATTTGGTTGATTTTCTGTGTATGCATCATTAGCATGCAGACATTATACCACATTAACCTAAATGCCATAACCAGATTAAACCAACATTTTTCTTTGTAGAAATCTGAAAACGACAGCTGGTATTTGTCCGTATTAATTTTGTTGCTTGTAAACATTTTATTTTACATGCTATTTGTATTCACCATAACTGAACATTCATTTGTATATGCTTGTGACCAAATGAAGGCCAATCTGGGTGATTAGGCTACAGACAGCTGTGAAAAGTTAAGCTAGTACTACTTAAACAAACATTTTTGAACGATTGCTTAACTAGCATTAGTTAACTAACATTATTCTTTTAATTCACAAGCATTAAAAAAACAATGGTTTACACAATGGTTGACATAAGTAATTTGTAAAAGTATTCTGAATAAGTAAACCTTAAGTGTTTATATCGTTGTAGCAAATACAGTTAACTATAGTTTTCTCTAGATGTGTGGTTCTCAGCAAAAAATGCACATAATACAAAGTGCAAATTTCTTGCCTGTTTTTATGTTACCAAATATATCCACATAGCCTACATGTTTTCTGTCCCTTAAGGTGGAAATCAACTCGCTCATACTTTTTTAATCTTACTTTGCTACAAATGCAGCAAATTGCTTTTTTTTCTGTTGGGAAATATTCAGGTAAATTGTGAACGGTAAAATGAGGCTGTAGGGAAGGGAAGGACTGGATGGCTAATAACTGTAGCCCCGCAGCACCTCAGACGAGCTTCCAGCCGCTGGATCATTTCAAAACAATTAAAAGTCAGCCTGTCTAAATTTGGAGTTAAACTATAAAATACAGCAACAAATTCTTTTCAGACCTTTTAAACTCAAAGGTACATTTTGTTAACAAATGGTGTGTGGGATTAAATGGGTTAAGATCTCTGATTATCCTGAAGGGTTCAGGAAGTGTTATTCATTAAAGGGGTCATATGATGCTTTTTTTAAAGATGCATGATTGGTCGGTAACAGAATGATGTGTGACATTGCTTAAGTTCAAAAAACACATTATTTTTCAAATACTGTACATTATTGTAGGTCCTCTATGCCCCGCCTCTCCCAAACTCATTTATTCTGTTCCTTCGCTTTTTTTTCTCTTCCAATCCCCTCCCCCCCTACACTACCTTCTGTGGTTACCTTTCTTTTCCTCTTCTGTCCCTTCCTCCCAGTGTTGCCAACTCATTTTCAGGGGAAGTTGCTAAAGGAAGGTCGATTTGTTGCTAAAAGTTGCTAAATGATGTTGTGATGTGAAGCAAAATTGTCATACATCAAATCTCAGCAAAAATATATTTGGTGTTAATGTAGATTTGCTCGTAAACTAATATAAATGCATAATATAATGTTAAAATATAAATAACTTTTTATATACAACATTGAACACTTTTCAACGATTGAATTTTTGAACGATTACGTTTTTTTTATTAGCTAGTAAACTAGTAAAACTACACATTCTGAACAATTATAGTTTTAAGCAGTGTATTAGTAGTCAGTATGCTACTCTCTAAGAAAATAAATCACAGGTTTTTACCTGCATTTTAAATTACGCATTGTATTTTGTGTTTTCGGGTTACAGGGTTACAATGGATAATTGATAATGGATAACGGATAATGTCCTGGAAAATAACTAATACCTTTTTCCATTTTTCTAGATATTTTTCTCACAGTGTACTAACTGATCAACAATCGCAAGTACAAGCTACTAACAAGGTGTATCATAAATGAACAATTGTATTATTTATTCAAACAATAAATTATTATTGTTATTATCAAACTGAACAACTGCAAATAGCAATAACTTAATTCATGTGATGTATGTACTTCTAGGCATCTTTGGTTTCCTCTTTTGGAAATTTAGATGGAAAATGTGTGACTTTTTATTGTTTGAGTCACTTATCAAAAGTTGCTAAAAGTAGCCAAATAACATTAAAAAATAGCTAAATTTGTTGCTAGGTGCTTTTGGAAGAAAAAGTTGCTAGGGTAGTCTGAAAAATTGCTAAATTGGCAACACTGCTTTTTTTTCTCCATGCCTTTTTTCTCTTTTTCTTTGCTCTGCTTCTTTTAATATTTTCTCATTCTTATTGTATTGGCTAATTCTAATTATCCATATCTTCGATTTTAAAAACAAAAACACGTCTTAAAGCATTAATCGTTTTGCACCTGAACGCTAAACATGCTGTCCCAGTAGAATCCAGATCTAATGTAATGCGTGTTAAAGGCACGAGAGGCTGCATTAGGCTACAAAAACACGCGCTCTTGTCAAAGGTCGACGTGTTTCCAAACTCACCGTTGTGCGCGTCAGGCGTTCAGTACAACTGCTCTTTTATGGAAAAGGGAGGTGGGGGGCATTCACAATCACAACTCGCTGTCAACCACTCGGGAACACCTGCACGTGCATTTGCGCACAGTCTTGCGCAAAAACTCTGATCAGCACCGGCAGGTCTGATATCTGGTTTTTAGTCTCCCACGCGAAGTCACTTGACTGCGCGTGCCCCTGAGATGTGGGTCCGAATTACGAATTGACGAATGATCACGGATAAAGCGGAGGAACCCCTTCGGCTTCCCGAGGAGAGGCGAGGCTGACGGCTGTCATGGTAAGGAGGGTGCATGATGTTGGAGATGTTGTGTGGAAGAGATCAATCGGCGTTGTTTGAACCCACTTTGCATGAAGGAATTTTCTGAGCGATGACATCGAATGTGTCCTAGCGAGCAGGTGCATGTGGATAAATAGCGCACAAATGGGGAGGTGTGGACACCAGAGTTTGGTGCCAAAGAGACGCGCGCATGAAACCCGAGTGTCTTGCGATTATTTTGGTGTCTCGCGATGGTATTCTTCATGCATAGGCATTCACTTGGTGATTTGTTCTAATCCATCCAGCTAATTTTCCCTGGCTGGCTTTGGGTTTGGTCTTATTAGGGAATGAAAGAAGCTGAAGGCTTGTGCGCTTATTGGCTGAGGGTTGCGCTTCTCTTCGCACAAAGTCGAGGAGTGTTGTAACACGTTTTTTAAACATCTGTATTTCAGTGTTATTTTGGACTGTATGATTCGATCTTTAATAATTCATTTACATGTTTGTCTGCTACAAACGAATGCAGTTTATAAATCTGCAACTTATTCCTAAACTGTGTAAATTAATGTCAAACAGTGTTGTTACAGTCTATGCCACTACTTGGGTTGTTTGTAACACCAATTCAAATTTACAGCCAATTTACTGTATTGTGGTAATCAAATATACTTTTTTAGAATAATTAAGAGTTTCCTCAGCTCATTTCATTTTAATTCCAAATAGTAAACAAATGGGAAATATATCGATCATCTCTAACAACAATAGCTACAGTAACAAATCTATATTTGGGACAAATGTGTACCCAGAAATGAGCTGTATCTTACATAAATCTCACAAAAAAAACTCCTTTTGGGCATGTTCTTATTTGCAAAAACTGTAAAGTAATATTGTAAAAATGCAGAAGTTTTTTTTTGTTGTAAAAATCAGTAAAAAAATGCATGGAGGTTTCTGTTAGGGTTCAGTTGAAGTATTTATAAAAACAATAGAAGTATGGAATGTTCCCATTTAGTAAGTAAGTAGGTGTGTGTGTGTGTGTGTGTGTGTACTGATTTATATATTCTGGTGGGGACTTAAACCTGACCACACACAGACTCATGGGGACTCGTGTCACGGTGGGGACCTAAATTGTGGTCCCCACAGGTACAAAAGCTTATAAATTGTACAGAATGAAGTTTTTTGAAAATCTAAAAATGCAGAAAGTTTCCTGTAAGGGGTAGGGTTGGTGTAGGGCAATAGAATATACGGTCTGTACAGTATAAAAACCATTACGCCTATGGAGAGTCCCCACAAGGATAGCTGACCAGACGTGTGTGTATGTGTGTTAGTCATTTTGTCCCATTCTGTAAAATCTTTGTGGATCCAGAAGTACATAGTAAAAAGTGTTACAACCCATATCCCCCCCACCCCCCCCCCATGATTTTATCAGGATATTTAAAAATGTTGTTTAACATGTAGATGAAAAGCTTAGTTATAAATTAACCTGCTGGTTCAGATGAAGTCAGTTGTCATGGTTTCTCCCCAGATGTAGCTCATTTCTTATGTTACAAGTACAACCCACTGCTGCAACAGTCGAGCAGTCACAGATTTTAATCGCGTTACTGAAACAGAGACAACAAACCATATATGATCATTTTTGTTATTACATTGCTTATATTAAGGTTTAAAATATTCCAGTAATTCAAAAAATACCTTAATCTTTATTTAATGCCCCTTCATTTTAAAAATGAAGTTTTACTAGTGCATTTACTAAAGTTCATTAATAAACCCCTCTTACTATGCCTGAGGTCTGAGCCTGGAGTCTCTTATGGTTCTCAGATTCAGCACCCATAGATGGAGAGGTCTGGCAAGGATGCATGTAATGCCTTCTTTTCTCCTTCACCTGTCCCTGACTGCAGCCCCTCCTGCCATTAATGTATTAAATTGACATACATTCTTATTGTGCTTTAACAGTTCATCCTATTACTTAAGTATTACGCTGATGCATTAATGAAAATGCCATAAACTGGGGCATAAAAAACTGTCAGGAAAGCAAATACAGTTTTAAAACTGTCTGTACACAGTTAATGCAGTCAGTTTGTGTGATTATAATCAGGAATGTTTATGACATCTGGTCTAGGCGGTTTCTGGTAAATCTTTTAAAAACACATTTAGGAACTAGTGATATAGTTAAATCAAGCTTTGATGCTTGATTGTGTCTGTGGTCCGAGCAATGGCAATGACTGACATTCCAATAAGCTGTTGGTTTTGTAGTTCATTCTAAAACAAAGCTTCAGTCTTTCAGGACAAGGCCGCCTTAGTACAAATAGAGACAGAACAGAAACCTTCTGTTACATATTCCATAAACTGAGTATACTGTATGATTGATGTTGTATTACAGTTATGATGCTTACATTGCAAAGAATGAATATAACCATTTTTGATGTACAGAATTGCTTTTCATTATATTTTCATTTGAATTCTTCATTTTTAATTTTATGAAATACATTAATGTGGGTGAGTCGGGACATTGAAACATTTAACTTAAATTTGCTTCATATCTTTAGCTGTTGTAGTATTGCTTTAATATTGTATGCCTGTCTAACACCTGTTTTTATTTCTTTCCCATTTTCTTTTTTTGGGGGGGGGGGGGGGGGGTCAACAGTAATTGGCAGACCCCCGGCTTGCAGTTATGCAAAATAGAAACTTAAGGATTCAATGTTAGCAAGTGAAGAAATTAAGTCATAAGTATAATTTTACTACTGCACTGTTAAGTAAAAGTATTAATATAATAAGACATTCATTATTATTTTACAGTGCAGTTGTTACAATAGTAATATATATCTTAGACCTAATCAGTTAAATAATTACTTTTTGTATTTTTACTGTATATTTTATATCAGTTTTACCGCATTTTGGTTACGTCTACATTGTCTTTCTACATTAAAATTATAATTATGACATTTTGTTCAAATGATTACCTCCCAACCCCCTCTGGATTTTTAACAAATCACATACTGATAATTATTAAATTCAGATATTTTGGCTTCCTAAAACACCAATGTGAATGTTGTAGACTAAGACACGATCACAGCTAAAAAAGGGGTTTGAGTCCACTTTAATTCCCAGGTGAAAGTCAATACAAAGACCTTTTTAATTTTACTCTGTTCAATTTGTTCAGTGAAAGAGGTCTCTTAATTTTATCTCCAAATTGATGCATTTAAATGTAAAATGTACAACATTTTACATACTGAACTCTGAGAGGGTCCGAGGTCCACATACCATAGTCTGTATTAGTAGTCCAATCATACCATAGTCACCCTGTGGGGAACACTGACTGATATCTAAATATTATATCTATCTAAAGTCTATTGTGGCAAGTCTTTCTGATATCATATGACTTCCACAAGACTTACTTATATTTACCGCTCATTTTTCCTCATTAATAAACCCCAAGAATATCCTCAGAACTGTTGTTTATGATCTCATGGTAAATTCAGAGAGACGTGAGGTGAAGTTCTCATTTTATTAGCAGACTGAGTACTGCATGTGACAACAGTACAAACAAATGACAACACACACTTTCTTCTTGAAACCAACCTCAAACACAGAAGGATTTCGATTCAGTGCAGCTGACTGATATAAATGCATGTCCTGTAGAGAGTGGGTTAGAAAACATAGATTGAGTTATGAATGCATATCTGGAGACTCGAGACAGCACTGTGGTCCCTCCTCTATTAAATCACAGATAGCTAGACTGAGACATTTCCCTTGTGAATGGCACTGCATTCATATGTACAGGTACATCTCAAATTAGAATGTCGTGGAAAAGTTAATTTCAGTAATTCAACTCAAATTGTGAAACTCGTGTATTAAATAAATTTAATGCACACAGACTGAAGTAGACGGTTCTTTTAATTGTGATTTTGGCTCACATTTAACAAAAACCCACCAATTCACTCTCTCAACAAATTAGAATATGGTGACATGCCAATCAGCTAATCAACTCAAAACACCTGCAAAGGTTTCCTGAGCCTTCAAAATGGTCTCTCAGTTTGGTTCACTAGGCTACACAATCATGGGGAAGACTGCTGGTCTGACAGTTGTCCAGAAGACAATCATTCACACCCTTCACAAGGAGAGTAAGCCACAAACATTCATTGCCAAAGAAGCTGGCTGTTCACAGAGTGCTGTAACCAAACATGTTAACAGAAAGTTGAGTGGAAGGAAAAAAGTGTGGAAGAAAAAGATGCACAACAACCGAGAGAACCGCAGCCTTATGAGGATTGTCAAGCAAAATCGATTCAAGAATTTGAGTGAACTTCACAAGGAATGGACTGAGGCTGGGGTCAAGGCATCAAGAGCCACCACACACACAGACGTGTCAAGGAATTTGGCTACAGTTGTCGTATTCCTCTTCTGGTCACTGCTGAACCACAGACAATGTCAGAGGCGTCTTACCTGGGCTAAGGAGAAGAACTGGACTGTTGCCCAGTGGTCCAAAGTCCTCTTTTCAGATGAGAGCAAGTTTTGTATTTAATTTGGAAACCAAGGTACTAGAGTCTGGAGGAAGGGTGGAGAAAATCATAGCCCAAGTTGCTTGAAGTCCAAAGTTAAGTTTCCACAGTCTGTGATGATTTGGGTTGCAATGTCATCTGCTGGTGTTGGTCCATTGTGTTTTTTGAAAACCAACGTCACTGCACCCGTTTACCAAGACATTTTGGAGCACTTCATGCTAATCTGCTGACCAGCTTTTTGAAGATGCTAATTTCATTTTCCAGCAGGATTTGGCATCTGCCCACACTGCCAAAAGCACCAAAAGTTGGTTAAATGACCATGGTGCTGGTGTGCTTGATTGGCCAGCAAACTCACCAGACCTGAACCATAGAGAAAATTTGTCAAGAGGAAAATGAGAAACAAGAGACCCAACAATGCAGATGAGCTGAAGGCTGCTATCAAAGCAATCTAGGCTTCCATACCACCTCAGCAGTGCCACAAAATGAATCACCTCCATGCCACGCAGAATTGAGGCAGTAATTAAAGCAAAAGGAGCCCCTACCAAGTATTGAGTACATGTACAGTAAATGAACATACTTTCCAGAAGGCCAACAATTCACTAAAAATATTTTTTTTTATTGGTCATACATTTATTGGTTTGTTAAATGTGAGCCAAAATCACCACAATTAAAAGAACCAAAGACTTAACTACTTCAGTCTGTGTGCATTGATTTATTTAATACACGAGTTTCACAATTTTAGTTGAATTACTGAAATAAATGATCTTTTCCATGACATTCTAATTTATTGAGATGCACCTGTATATTCTTGTGTCCTTGTGTGTGTAATCAATGGAAGACTGTTTGGCTGACTGATCCTCATTTCTAAGCTGAGGTTTTTATAGCACTGATGGAGCGGCAGGTGAATTAGAGGTGTTCTCTGATTTACCGCCATCTGTGTGTGTTTGGATGAGTGTATAACCTCAGAGTTATACAAACAGTCACATATGCCACTTTGTGCTGTGAGCATTCATCGTCTCACCAGAATCGTCAGCATTGCTAGTACCTGTGCTGATTATTCATTAGTTTGCATCGGCCTAAAAACATCAATTATGCTTATTTCTAAGATTTTACGGACCTATGTTAAGAGCCTGGCAAACTAGGGCTAGCATGCACAGTTCCGCTTGTCTTTGTGTCCTGTTGTCATCTTAAATAATACCATAACATAATATTGTTCTATGCCAACATCTTCCCTAGCAGGTTAATAGGCATAGTTCACCCCAAAATGAAAATTGGTTGAAAATTACCCTCAGGCCATCCAAGATGAGTTTGTTTCTTCATCAGAACAGATTTGGAAAAATACATCACATCACTTGCTCACCAATGGATCCTCTGCAGTGAATGGGTGCCGTCAGAATGAGAGTCCAAACAGCTGCTAAAAAAAACATCTGTCACGGAACTGTGTTGTACGCACATGAAGATGAAGGCAGAAGGTAGTTTTTAATAATCCCACAGGCAAATAATCCACATACAGAGAACAGCAACAACACATCTAACCTAGATGAGACCAGACAACAATAAACAGAAACAGAGCAACTTAAATACATGAGCAAACAAGGATAATTAACAACACATACCTGAACTGAATGACGATATCAAATCAACAACCATGACAACCAACACAACAGGGAAAATGTGCAAACTGAAAGTCTAAAACTAAGACAACATCACAATAAACCACAAGTGATCCACACAACTCCTACCCATCAGTTAACATATTGTGAAGTGAAAAGCTGTGTGTTTGTAAGAAAAAAATCTATCATTTAACTTTAAAATGTCACTTCTGGCTAAAATAACAGTCCATAATAAGGCTTCCTCCAGTGAAAAATGTCCATCAAAATTCACAGACATACTTGTTTAGAACGGTTTTCACTTGTAAACAGTGCTTGATCTGTGCATATTTCTCTCCTAAATCAGACAAGATTACTTTTTAATTGTAGACAGCAATATTATGGATAGAGCTTCATATTTTAGCCGGAAGCAACGATTGCAAAAACTCTAAATGATGAATTTGTTTCTTACAAAAATGCAGCTTTTCACTTCACAAGATGTTAATTGATGGGCTGGAGTTGTGTGAATTACTTGTGGATTACTGTGATGTTTTTATCAGCTGTTTGGACTCTTCATTCTGACGGCACCCATTCACTAAACAGGATCCAGTGATGAGCAACTGATGTACTGCTAAATTTATCCAAATATGTTCTGATGAAGAAACAAACGCATCTAAATCTTGGATGGCCTGAGGGTGAGTAAATGTACAGCAAATTTTCACTTTTCTCTATTCCTTTTAATACGAGACGGCTGATAGTTATAAAATGGCATTCATAAACTCATCGCCCCCCCCCCCCCCCCCCCCCCCCCCCCCCAGACAGATAAGATATGTGACATATCACAGACACCAAACACTCCAGGCTGTGGTATTTTTAAATAATCTTGTAGTACAGGTGTGGAGTGAATTCATTTTGAGAGCAAAATCTAGTTTTGTTAATTCATTTACTGGGTTATTACGTTTAGCAGGGTTTAAGGAATGCAAACCCTAGCAAGCCTTTGGCAGTGTGAATATTTGGCCTAAGTAATAACATTTCAAGACTCCGTAAAGATGAATATATGTGTGTGTGCGTGAGAAGGATGTCATGTCGAAATGGCATAATAGAACTTAGTGTTCAAAATGATGTTGTGATGATATCTGTAAGTTTTGTGCTCATTCATAAATTCCAAGTCATGAGGAATTTGTTTGGTGTTACTGTACATACACAGAATATGGTTCATGGTTTGAGACTCTGATTGTATTTGTAGCTCAGTGCAAATGAGGAAGACAGTGGCTGGGAAATATTAGGTCATCAGTAAAACAGTGCCTTTTTTCCCTTTCCTGCAGGTTTTATGGAGTTCTTTGATTAATTCTCTTAAGGGAGAGATGGCTGTTTGCTTATATATAAAACATTAAAGCTCTTTTACTCATAGAATGAATTTGCGTAGAGGAACGTAGTGTAGGTCTGGGATTATTGATCTCTGGAGATGTTTGAGTGTGCAGACTCAGCCTTTAGCTCCACTGCTGCTCAGTATGCTGCATGTGTGTGTTTGAGGGAAGTAGGTAAGGAAGTAAAGAGAAAAAAGAGGGAGACAGATGGAATATTTATACAGATGTAATTTAAAGAGGCTGGCAATCAGCCTAATGAAAGTTAAAGGCTATATACACAGTTTTTAAAGAATTATGCACAGCTGTTACTCTCAGCAAAGCTGGCAGACTGTTCAAAGAGATTAGAGGAAATACTTGCACGTTTCTAATACAAATTCTGAGAAAAGATTTATTATGTGTTCCAGATTTACTGAAAATGGGTTTACTGGGAAGGATGCCTAAATGTTTTTTTAAATAACTGTACAAGATAAGGCCATGCGATTGAGGGATAACTGTAGCACTGTCAGCAGATATTCACGTAGACATTCACTGCATCTCCCTCTCCCTCTGTCTGAAACTCTGTTCCCAAACAGGTTAAAGGAACAGCTCACAAAAAAAAAAAAGAATCTATCATGATTTGATTTTATTCCGACTGGTTTTAAAAGCCAGATCAACTTATCTCATGAACATGACAAGGGTAGATGTCAGGATTAATAACGTGTCTGTGAATAACAACTTTAATAGACCTTATAGTGTATGGAAGCTTGTTTCCGCCATGGGATAAAAAAAAAAATGCTTCTCACAGTTGTGTTCTAAGCATTATATAAAATTTAGCAGGTAATTGCAACATGTTATACAATGAAATTCAAGGTCTGTTGTGTTTACGATTATGCATTTGTCAGATGCTATATCTACACGTTTTTTTTTAACTTTATGGATTCCCTGGGATCCTGACATTGGCGATGCTTGCACTATGCTCTGATTGAGCTTGGGTCTGTTTATTTGAACAGAGGACCTTAGAAATGCATAAAGCATTTACTTAGACACTGAAAGCTTTATATATTAATTTCAATAAAAGCAATATTTAAAAGATTAGCATTAGCATTATTTTTATTTATTTATTTATTTTTGTATACTATTATAATGGACAAAGATATTCAAATTGGTTGACATTTAAAAAAAATGATGCTAAATTAAAACTAATGTTTTAATTTAGCTTTTTTTTTCTTTTATGCACTCAGTCAAATCCATTATACAATGAGATTCAATATCTTGTAAATTATATCAATAGGAAGTTATGGTGACACAAATGGCACCGTTTCATGACTCATTCCCAAATACATCAAAATGTACTCAAAGAATATTGAGGCAATTCATTATAAACCCATAATATTTCTTCTGAAACAGACATGTCTATTACATTTTATTTTACAGTATGTGCACTTACAGTGTACTTCAGTGTATTACCTAAGAAAATACTGGTAATATACGGCCTACAGTTTGTTGGCTAGCTATGCCTTGTATATGCATATTACCTGGTTGCGATAATTTACAAAACAGCTTGGTCTCCTTATTTAAATGTATTTGTATTTGACAGTTGAGTGAGGCGGCAGCTTTCCGGCGAGTGGGCTCGGTTTCAGCGACGACAGCATTTGAGAGCAGAGAATACTGCTTTTTTTCAAGGTTTTGATAACTTATTTTATTTACTTAGCGTTTTTTGTATCATATCATTTGGCTGGGTGGTTAATAACACGTTTTCCTATGTTGTGACAAACTCAGAACACATTTAATATTGCTTACGGACTTAAGTATTTATTATTATTATCATTTTATTTATTTATTTATTTGTATTTATTTAGATTTTCTTTGGTGTCACAATCAATCCAGCTCTCTCTCTCTCTGTGTGTGTGTGTGTGTTACAGATGCAAGGACTGAGCAACAGCACCTTCCAGTCTAACATCCCAGTGGCTGCTGACATCACAGTGGGCGTATTTTACTCCCTTTTTGGTAAGAGTGAGAATTCATTTATTTTTTCATCTGCATTCTCATCAACTTTGTTCTATGATCCATAACAGAGTTACAGGTTTTCCGTTTGCTTCTATTTAATCCACATATACATAGCACTGAAAGCAAGTGCTGACTGCACTGCTCTGATCTGATCTTAACATAAGTGCACAGATGTACAGTTCTGCACAGTGTTTATATCTACGATGCTGGTTGTTTTTGACGGCATATGTTTGTTAAACACATGCAGGTGATAGTGATACAAATTAGGTTTGTGATTGGGAGTTTGTTGGGGGAATTCAAAAAGAAGGAAATGTGCTGTTTGCACATTTGGCTGTGTTGTTTTAATGCTCACTGAAGGAATTTTGCAAATCAGGTAATGGCACAAACAAGCCTGTGGAATTGGGGCTCTTTGTGCAATCTGATTGCACTTTGAATGCAGAGCAATTTGCTACAAGGCAACATACAAATAGTACTGAATAAATGGCACATATACTCAGATATGCAATACATACGTATATGTATTTAAAAATACATATAGTGTGCTTTGTCTTTCTACAATTGATAGATGCATTTAACAATTAATTTAGCAATTGCATTCTTAATTAAGTCATTCATAAAATCTATTAAATAGCCTAGCCTTCATCAATCATACTGTTTGTTGATACTGAATGTCTGATATCTGTAACACTCAATGTTTTGTCTTACCAAATACAGTATGCTGTCAGCAATAATTCACTTGCTGTTTTCATGCATCTTTCTGATTAGTTTAAGTGCCGACGATGCAGTTGTGTGGGGCTGCACCCATGACCCTCACTAAAAACTCTCATGCACAATGAACATTTAATCTAGCCAACTGTCTAAACTGAATTATACAATCAGTCACTCATGCAGAAGTGTTCTGCTGCTGATTTTTCTTTTTTTATCGCATATGTGCTTCAAATTCACAAATGTACTGAGGTTACAGCCATGATGCACCTGCGCATGTGTTTATATGTAGAGAGAAACCAAAATATTCTAATAATTTACTAAAGAAATATTCTAATAATGTTACTAAAAATAACTCCAATGATATTAGGAGATAATGAACTGAATGAAATGAAAATATGATATATAATAATATATAATAAATTGATTATTTATTCATACATCATTTATAATGTATACACCTCCAGCCAAAAGTTTGGAATAATTATAATTAGTTTTATGTTTTTGAAAGAAATCTCTTATTCTCATCAAGGCTGCATACACGCACAAAAGATACACATTATACACACACAATGAATCAGTTTCTGCCGCCATGATCACTAGGAAATGCACACAAGGTCCCTTCTAAATAACCTTTTTCATAAACAGAGGTTGAACTGACTAAAGTAAAGCTAGAAGTTATGGCAGTTTTAAAAGCAAACTCAAAGTTGCTTTCCTGCATCAAATGTTTTGCGGTTTTGATACGTGTGGTTTTTGCGTGTGCATATGCTACATACTTTGTGTTGGCTATGTGTGTGTGTATCATAAGTGAAACTCTGATGTTTATTCTTCTTCTTCTAACAAAGATCTCTGCAAACATTCTTTCTCTTTAATGAATGCTTGAACTGAATGTAATGCCTAGCCCTGCGCACAAAGCTTGAACACAAGTAGGCATTTTCCATGTTCAGATTGCTTTTCATGTGCTGTCCTCAGTTTGCTTTGGTAGAAAACGCTGAAGTGTTATAATGTTTCATTTGAAATGCACTGTGGATCTCTGCAGTGTTCATTGATTATTTATGTGAAACAAACTGTCTGTGGAGCTCTACAGAACATCTTACAATCCTCCTTGGTCTAATTTTTGTTGTTGTTGTTATTTATGATTATGGTTCTTTGCATAGCTCGCTGCAGCATGATTAAAATAATTAGACATGTGGTTGATGAAAGTGTTCACTTTCAGCATCGTAATTACTGATGTGTTGGGTGCAGAAACAATGGAAGTGGATTGAGTGTCAGAACACTTGCATGCCAAATGCTAACTGGCTTTTTCAATTGGACATAAAGAGCACTGACCTTCTTCTTTATTCTGTCTCTCTTCTGTCTCGCTCTCTTTTATTCATTGCCTCTGTACCTTTCCTCTTGTCCAATGCATTTCGGGAATAAAAAGGCTTTAACAAAATGTGTTTTTTAAATTTGTATCTAAACTAGTTAACACTGCTGTGATAGGGTTAAAATAACGTTTCTGAGGGTGTGACTGATAATTTGACATATTTCTTTACTAGAACTGCAATAATCCATCTCTCAGCATTTTTTTGTGCTCTTTTGAAAGTCTGTGGGATTACAGTAGTGGAGTAATGTGAGAAACATTCATTAGTGGAAGCTTTATATCAGAGTTGCCCCCAGTTTTTAATTAAGATTTTAATTAAAGGGGTCATATGATGCGGATTTCAAGTTTTCCTTTCTCTTTGGAGTGTTACAAGCTGATTGTGCATAGATAAGATCCCTGAAGTTGCAAAGACTAAAAGTCTCAAAACCAAAGAGATATTCTTTATCAAAGTTAAGACTCTGCCACACCCCCCTAAAACGGCTCGTTCTAACACGCCCCCACATATCTACCTCACTATGTGGAAATATTTGCATAATGCCGCCCAAATGTTCACGCAAAGAAAGAAGGCGTGGTTTCAGTAACCGCAGTTAGTGTCGAAGCAGCCATGTCAGGGAGACACTGTGTGTTTCAGTGCGAAAGCAAAAGCACTTTATTTGGCCTTACGAAAGTAGATGCATTTAGGAATCTTTACGATTACTTACAACAGAACAGCAATGCATTATGGACGACCGTTTCGTGAACCTAGGAGAGGAGGTAGTTCTGACTTTGCTATTACAATCTGGCACTTATTCAGAATCAGCTACTGTTTTGTATGTTTAAGGATTGCTATGACTGTTTCAAATGCGGAGTTTTGTCATCGGGTGTGTGTGTGCGTGTGTGCTGAGCGACTGAGCAGAGACTGAGCGATGGAGAATGGCTGCGGACACATCACAGTGGAGTCAGCTGTCTTAACTGTGGCTTTGTTGCAAACACATATTCATCACTGGGTCTGTCACGCGACTCTGTTCCCCTTTCGGGCTCTGTCTTTACATTTATTTTGAAAGATGAAGCTCGCGATTATGGTAAGGGGCGTTACATTTCCGACGAATGCTTGCAGTGTTCGGCCAATCACAAAGCACTGGATAACTGGCCAATCAGAGCACTGCGCTTGTCAAAGGAGGGGGCTTTGTTGAAAACAAGGTTTTTGAGAGAGGCGGGGCATAGAGGACCCACAATACTGTACAGTATTTGAAAAATAATGTATAATGTGTTTTTTGATCATTAAAGCATGTCAACATATTCTGTTACACCAAATACACAAAATAATGATCTTTAAAAAAGCATAATATGACCCCTTTAAATTAAGAGCCGAGGGCCAAAAGTAAATGTTGTATTGGATCTGATCAATAAATAAATAATTAAGCAAAAAATGTAAATACATTTTTGTAAATTATTCACATTTTAAATTTAATCAAATTTAATTCACGTGTGTGTGTGTGTGTGTGCGTGTGTTTTACACAAGAATGTCAAAACTTCTTCTTTTTTTAAAGATCATGGGAAAGCTTTGGTCCACAAGCCTAGTTTGTTCGTACCTGCTTAAGATATATTTCAAGTAACGCAATATTTCATCAATACATCAATATTTAATTTCCATTTATTTAAGAAGCCATGTACCAAGAGAGATTAATGTCAGTCAGTCTGAAATGCACCTTGACGGGACCACCCTGTCAGGTTTATTTACATGATCCCTTTCATGGGAATTTGATCATGGTATATTTTATTGATGACAGAACTCAGTGTTTTATGCATTACGGCTTATGTTTATCGCTATAAGGTATTAAACCAAGATCTCAGCCTTCATTTATGTGTGTTGTTCCTTTACAGATCGCCTCAGAGCATATCTGAAGCTTAGGCACTATCGGTGTAAATCTGATTAGATTTCCTGACAGTATATAAGGCTCATGATCTAAAGGGCGATTGCTGTGAAAATTTCTGTCAGATTGCTTAATAGACTACATATACATTTATGATTTAATTTCCACCATGATTTCCATCAATCTAACCAGCTGAGGCAGTTTGTTGTTATCCAATCTGAAGCCGATTTAATAAAACTGAAATCCGACAGGCAAGGAATAAACTGTAATTGTTGTTTTGCAAGTAAAAGTCAGGTTTTAAGCTTTAGAGCCTTAAATTGAGTCTATATGATATAGAAAAGCCTGAATAGCTAATACAAAATGTAGCCATTAAGATCAATCCAAATATTGTTACATCTAAAAAAAAAAAACAGTCTAATCTTACCAAAGTTGGTAACACTTCAACTTTCATTAATACCGGTAAATCATTAACAAACTTACTGTATAATGCTTAACAGATCATTAGTTAATATGTTCACATAGCTAGAAATATGAGATATATTTTGTTTTTGCTGGTAGTGTTTACTAATAAACTTATTAAACATGAATGATTAACATATTGTTATTTAATTTAAATTGAAATGCTTACAAATGTCTTAAAACTTTGAATTCACAAGATCATGCACTTTTTTTAAAGCCCTTCAAATGATTTTGACAGATGGTTTACAATAATTAAAAGCTATTGTACAAATGTCATTTTTGCTAAAAATGCACTTTCGCTAGCAAAGTAATTAAACGTCAGTTCTTATATTACTAAAGCTCTTTTGTTACATTTACAAATGTTGTGGAAGAATAGCTTAATTAGTTATTTTAAGCACTTCACAAACAATTCATGTTCACTAACTCGTAATCAGTCAGTAAATGTCACATATTTGGTCTTTGGTGTGAAGACCCTTGTTACAATACTTAACAACCTTTAACCTACCCAAACCACCAAACCTGTCTTTACCCGTATCACACCTCAATAGCAGAAAGTGTTGTACATTAACACAAGATTTTAATAATTTTATAACATCTGTTAAAATAATTAAGATTTTCAAGAAGTACATGATCATATGAATTAAAAGTTTAATAACATTTGTAAGCATTTTAATTTACATAAAATAATGATCTGTTAAACATCTGGTTAAAGTTTATAAGTTTATAGTAAACATAACACAGCACCATATCTCACGTTTCTACACTCTTAAAAATGCTGGGTTGTTTCAATCCAACATTGGGTCAAATATGGACTAACTCATCTGTTGGGTTAAATTTTTTAATTACAATTTTAACCCAAAAGTTGGGTTAGTCCCTATTTGACCCAAAGTTGGTTGAAACAACCCAGCATTTTTTTTAGAGGTAGCTGTTTGAATGCATATTAACTAAGATCCGTTAAGCATTATGTAATGTTTGTTAATAACGAAAAATGTTACCCATACTGCTGTTAACGCTTTCTCGGAAAAGCTGATGGTCGGGTGACGTTCAACATAAACCCCATTGCTTTTATTCTCCACACACCGGCTTGCATGCAATGTCTGGCATGCAATGAACATTGGGCTAAAGACAGTTCTGTTAGAAAATTACTTGATTCGAGTCGTTAGCTCAAGTCCAAGAGACATGACAAGCATAAAGTCAAAGTTTCGTTTCAGCTGTTTCAAAACTCATGTTTGAAGTATGTGCAAATCTAAAAACTCCTGAGGGATCCTATCACTACAAAATTCTAATTCTCTTCCAGCTTTTGGGACTACACACTGCACTGCCAAATATTGTTTCTACATCTCTTCGACTTTTATTAAGAATTTACAAAGGAGAGTGTGGTTCAATTCCAATGTGTCGGTGGATGAAAAATTAACTTTCAGAAACAATCTTGTGGAACTTATCACCACATCATATACCACCAATTCATCTTACATTTTTGGAATTGCAGGTGTTTGTTCGCTCTGTGGAAACAGTATGCTGCTGTATGTGTCCTACAAGAAGAAGCACCTCTTAAAACCAGCCGAATTCTTCATTGTTAACCTGGCCATCAGTGACCTGGGCATGACCCTCAGCCTCTACCCCCATCAGTGACCTGGGCATGACCCTCAGCCTCTACCCCCTCGCGGTCACCTCAAGCCTCGCACACAGGTACCACAAAGACATAAAAACTCCAAAAGAAAAAAAGACAGGAAAGAGGGAGAACAGTTAATAAACCAGCATGCAAGCAGTCCTGTAGTGTAACTGCAACAACAGGACTCTCTCTCAAAGAGATTCAAGACCCCTACATTTTTATATTGGGGGTCCTTGGATTGTCTGAGTCTGTAAAGGTTTGTTTTTTTCTTTGCCTTCCCTTTCTTTCTCTTTCTATCTCTCCATATCCTACATACACATACCGTATAACTGTCACTTCACTTCAGCGCATCATGTTTCCAAGGCAAAATGGTTCATATAATCAAAAACAAAAAGGCACACACACATTCAGTTCAGTGCTACATCAAGAGGAAACTGGCCGGCAAATGCAAAGATAATGATGATGTGTGAAGACATGGAAAGAATACAGAAGACAGACCAAATCCAGTGGCTCCTTTTGCACAGAGCGACTCTGTGTCACAGATAGAGCACATCTCGCACATAAATCCGGACCACAGCCATCAAGGTTAAATGTCTCTTTATTCCACACTGTGGTTAAGAATGACAATTGCAATCACTAGCTTGTGTGACAACATGCTGTATTTGAAATGTAGGCATGAAGACACACCTGAATCCTTTACAAAAGGAGAATGTCCTTTATAGGGATGCCCTTCAAATAATTTAGCATACATTTGTAGGGTATGCGATTTCAAGACAGTGGAAAAAAATGCAACTAATCATGTAATTGTGCGTTTCAAACTAAATAGGCTTTTAAACTTGATACCCATATCCTTTGTTGTGGACATCAGGGGATGTGTATCCAGTCAAACAATCAAATCATTTTGGCACTAATTCATCTCTCACTTGGTCATGTGGATAGTACTGAGACAATATTTACCCCATGTTTGTTAGGCTGGTAAATTACAATGTACTGTTGTTTATGCATTTATAAAATTCAGTTTGTCTGTTTTTATCCAAAGATTATTATTTTTTTGGTTAAATGTTTCCTAGGAATTAAACCCTTGACCTTGTAGTTGCTAACGTCGTGATCTAGCAGTTGAGAAACAGGAATGCTATTTCAGAAATTTCATATATTGTAGGGCACATGCAGTTAATGGTAGTTTTAATAAACTTCTTGATCTTGCTTTTTCTTACTGAGTGCTGTTTCTGTTTGCAGATGGCTTTATGGAAGGACAGTGTGTGTGATCTATGCCTTCTGTGGTGTTTTGTTCGGGATCTGCTCTCTGACCACTCTCACTATACTGAGCACTGTTTGCTGCCTCAAAGTCTGCTATCCACTTCACGGTACCCTACATTATATTTTCTATTATGTTAAATAAAGTCTGAAAGTTCAAAAGTGAAAATGCTTTCATTTAGAATTTACTTATTTATATAATATGTATATATATAATAGTGATGTTTCATTCCTGAATGAATCTTTATTGGTTAGGTTGAGAGAATAATTCAATGACTCACTCAGTCACTTGTGTTGCTCCTGCATGAATTAGTGCTTTGACAAAATGATAGAATGAATGATTCAATGACTCACTCATTAAAACTCACTTATCTTTAAATAAAATTAGATTTCTATTTTATTTTATTCCATATTATTTTGTCGTTTGGGGTGTGGTTGTGTTGTTTTTTTTTGTTTATTAAACACTGACAGTTGGGTTGAGAGAATAATTCAATGACTCACTCATAAAGATGGTCACTTGTGTTGCTGCATGAATTGAAGTGTTTAAAAGATTTTTAAAATGTATATGTGTGTACCTGTAGGTAATAGGTTCACTTATGAGCACGGTCGTGTGTTAATAGCATGCGCGTGGGCCTACGCACTTGTGTTCGCATGCTCCCCCCTCACCCACTGGGGGCAGTACGGTCCTGAACCCTATGGCACAGCTTGCTGTATCGACTGGGCCTGGTCCAATCAAGACTCAGTTGCTCGCTCCTACACCTCTGTGCTCTTCGTTGTCTGTTACCTGCTGCCGTGTGGCATCATCATCGTCTCCTACTCACGCATACTGCTCACGGTCCGAGAGTCCCGCAGAGCAGTGGAGCAACACATCTCAGCGCAGACACGCATGGGAAATATCCAGGCCATCATTGTGAAGGTACGATGTTATTATTTATTCATTTTTTATGTCTTTTGACAAACACATCCTTTATGTAGTGAATGTAGTCAACATTAAAACGACAATGAAAATACATTTTTTTGTTGATGAGAAAAATGTAACTATATATATGTATATATATATATAATACAGGTGCATTCAAGAAATTAGAAAGGCGTGGAAAAGTTAATATTTCAGCAATTTCAACATCAAAATTGTGAAAAACTGTGTATAATAAAGTCAATGCAACAGAACTCTGAAGTAGTTTAAGTCTTTGGTCTTTTAATTGTGATGATTTTGGCTCAAAAACCCACCAATTCACTATCTCAAAAAAATTAGAATATGGTGACATGCCAATCAGCTGATCAACTCATAACACCTGCAAAGGTTTCCTGAGCTTTCAAAATTGTCTCTCAGTTTGGTTCATAGGCTACACAATCATGGGGAAGACTAATAATGCTGATCTAACAGTTGTCCAGAAGACAATCACTGAAACCCTTCACAAAGAGGGTAAGCCACAAACATCCATTGCCAAAAAAGCTGGCTGTTCACAGATTGCTGTATCCAAGAATGTTAACAGATAGTTGAGTGGAAGGAAAAAGTGTGGAAAAAAAAAGATGCACAACCAACCGAGAGAACCGCAGCCTTATGAGGATTTGTCAAGCAAAATCGATTCAAGAATATAAGTGAACTTCACAAGGAATGGACTTAGGCTGGGGTCAAGGCATCAAGAGCCACCACACATAGACGTGGCAAGGAATTTGGCTCCAGTTGTCGTATTCCTCTTGTTAAGCAACTCCTGAACCACAGACAACATCAGAGGCGTCTTACCTGGCTAAGGAGAAGAAGAACTGGACTGTTGCCCAGTGGTCCAAAGAAACTTTTCAGATGAGAGCAAGTTTTGTAATTCATTTGGAAACCAAGGTCCTAGAGTCTGGAGGAGGGTGGAGAAGCTCATAGGGCCGAAGTTGCTTGAAGTCCAGTGTAAGTTTCCACAGTCTGTGATGATTTGGGATGCAATGTCATCTGCTTGTGTTGGTCCATTGTGTTTTATCAAGTCCAAAGTCAATGCAGCCATCTACCAGGAAATTTTAGAGCACTTCATGCTTCCTTCTGCTATCAAAGCTTTTGAGGATGCTGATTTCATTTTCAGCAGGATTTGGCACCTGCCCACACTGCCAAAAGCACCAAAGCTGGTTCAATGACCATGGTGTTGGTGTGCTTGACTGGCCAGCAAAATCACCAGACCTGAAACCCCATAGAGAATCTATGGGGTATTGTCAAGAGGAAAAAATGCAGATGAGACGGAAGGCCGCTGTCAAAGAACCCTGGGCTTCCATACCACCTCAGCAGTGCCACAAACTGATCAACATCCATGCCACACCGAATGGAGGCAGTAATTAAAGCAAACGTATAAACCAAGTAGTGAGTACATGTACAGTAAATGAACATAATTTCCAGAAGGCCAACAATTCACTAAAAATTAATTTTTTATTGGTCTTAGAAGTATTCTAATTTGTGAGATAGTGAATTGGTGGGTTTTTGATAAATGTGAGCCAAAATCATCCACAATTAAAAGAACCAAAGATTTACTTCAGTCTGTGTGCATTGAATTATTTAATACACGAGTTTCACAATAACAGTTGAATTACTGAAATAAATGAACTACGACATTCTAATTTATTGAGATGCACCTGTGTATATATATATATATATATTTCCATCCCCGGCTCCGATCCTTGTCGCACAAAAATATATAGATCTATATATACTGTATATATATAAGTATTTTAACCCTCCCTTTTGAACATGAAAAGGCATTATCTGAATTTAAATGATTGTAATTAATGAATGCCTTGGAATCACAGACCAAACAGAAGGTTGGTATGTTTTAAAGAAATACGATCAGAGATTATGCGGAAGTGAAAGCATTTTTAAAAAATTATTATCCGAAAGAAAATGTAATGTAGTATTTTTTAATTTTAGATAAAATAAAGCTTTATAAAATATGTGAGAAACCGAAAATTGCTATAACAATCACAAGCCATATGTATAAACCAAAAACCGAAGTTATGTGATATTATACAAAAAATGTAGGTTCTTGTGAGAATTTGTTTAGGGGCTATGCAAAAAATAGCCACGAGAGTGACAGTCAAAATCCACTGAATTTTTTTTAAGCTTTTCCTGTCAAAGGAATGTGTAACACTTTCTGCACACAATATTACTTCTATAACAAAATAACCACCAAATATAGAATGCTGAGACTCAGACCTTTCCAACAATATGCGTTTTGTCAAGATTATAAAATGGTTTTATTGTATACATATTTTGTAGTTATATGACTCTTGACACCGTCCACTAGGGGAGAGAGCACGCAAAAGGATTTTTAAATACATTTCCATGGTAACACAGTGTTAGATCTCAAAATGGTTTCAAAATGATCATCGAATTTAAGACTTGCAAAGTGACTATCTAATTATATCATCCTGTTAACGCGATGCAACAGTGGGCATAATAGGTTAAAATTGCCTATATCAGTGGGTTAGTGATTTGGGGGCCCTAAGCAAAATCCAGGTATGGGGCCCCAACACAATAACTCTGTGCTCTTTTACGCCTAACCCTTATTTTGCACGCTCTCTCTTTATAGTTTATAGTTTATTTATCCCTTCAGAAATTGTTGATTGGATAAATTCTCCAGTCATCTGATTCGTGCATTTATTTGAATGTGTGGCAGTTCGCACCGGCGCGCATAGGAAAGCTGTCACTAAATTCTGTCACTCACTTCAGTTTATCGCGATCTCACAAAGTTCCATTATAATCAACAAAGCCACCTACACTGCACAATGAATCTCTTATTTACCTCGGATATTCCAGTGGGGAAAAAAGTATTTGAGCAGCCAACAAGGTGCAAGTTCTCCCACTTAAATAGATGAGAGAGGCCTGTAATTTTCATCATAGGTATCTCAACTATGAGAGACAAAATGAGAACAAAAATCCAGAAAATCACATTGTATGATTCTTAAAGAAGTAATGGTAAAGTCCTCTGTAAAATAAGTATTTGGTACGTACAAACAAGCAAGATTTCTGTTTCTCACAGACCTGTAACTTCTTCTTTAGGAGGCTCCTCTGTCCTCCACTGGTTACCTGTATTAATGGCTTCTGTTTGAACTCGTTATCAGTATAAATGACATCTGTCCACAACCTCAAACAGTAACACTCCAAACTCCACCATAGCCAAGAACAAAGAGCTGTCAAAGGACACCAGAAAAAAATTGTAGACCTGCACCAGGCTGGAAAGACAGAATCTGCAATAGGTAAGCAGCTTGGTGTGAAGAAATCAAATGTGGGAGCAATTACTAGAAAATGGAAGACATACAAGACCACTGATAATCTCCCTTGATTTGGGCTCCACGCAAGATCTCACCCCGTGGGGTCAAAATGATCACAAGAACTGTGAGCCAAAATCCCAGAACCACACGGGGGGACATAGTGAATGACCTACAGAGAGCTGGGACCAAAATAACAAAGGCTACCATCAGTAAAACACTGCGCCGCCAGGTACTCAAATCCTGCAGTGACAGACGTGTCCCCCTGCTTAAGCCAGAACATGTCCAGACCCGTCTGAAATTTGCTAGAGAGCATTTGGATGATCCAAAAGAGGATTGGGAGAATGTCATATGGACAGATGAAACCAAAATAGAACTTTTTGGTAAAAACTCAAATTGTCGTGTTTGGAGGAGAAAGAATGCTGAGTTGCATCCAAAGAACACCATACCTACTGTGAAGCATGGGGGTGGAAATATCATGCTTTGGGGTTTTTCTGCAAAGGGACCAGAACGACTAATCCGTGTAAACGAAAGAATGAATGAAGCCATGTATCGTGAGATTTTGAGTGAAAAACTCCTTCCATCAGCAAGGGCATTGAAGATGAAACGTGCTGGGTCTTTCAGCATGACAATGATCCCAAAACACACCGCCCGGGCAACGAAGGAGTGGCTTCGTAAGAAGCTTTTCAAGGTCCTGGAGTGGCCTAGCCAGGCTCCAGATCTCAACCCCATAGAAAATCTTTGGGGGAGTTGAAAAACCGTGTTGCCCCCCCCCCCCAGTTTCATTTCTATTCTTGCAAAACATTACTGCTCTAGAGGAGATCTGCATTGAGGAATGGGCCAAAATACCAGCAACAGTGTGTGAAAACCTTGTGAAGACTTAGAGAAAACGTTTGACCTCTGTTATTGCCAACAAAGGGTATATAACAAAAGTATTGAGATGAAATTTTGTAATCGACCGAATACTTATTTTCCACCATAATTTGCAAAAAATTCTTTAAAAATCCTACAATGTGATTTTCTGAATTTTTTTTTCTCATTTTGTCTCTCATAGTTGAGGTATACCTATGATGAAAATTACAGGCCTCTCTCATCTTTTTAAGTGGGAGAACTTGCACAATTGGTGGCTGACTAAATACTTTTTTTCCCCACTGTACACTTTTAATGAGACGATTCGTGAGCTTGCAGAGCTCAGCACTGGACAAAAACTTTTGAGCAGTGAACGATGGAGCTTTCTGACTAGAAAACACAATATGACGGGTCAGAACAGCAACAGATATGCGCCAAGGATTGGTTACATGTTCCAATCCCAAATGCAAAAACACACTGTAAATATAAACATTTGACGCTCTCCAGAACACAAATACACACTGGAGCGTTTGCCGAATATGTTTCGCCAATGTAAGATGGGGCCCCCTGATTCCTCGGGGCCCTAAGCGGCTGCTTAATTCACTTATTGGTATATAAGTCCGTCACTGCATATATTGAGTTGTAAGACCATGTTGTATTAATGCAATAGCTTGATAAAGGTCTGTGCTGTCTTTTAAGATAAATTCAATGTGTTCTTGCTGAATAAAAGGTATTGGTTTTTCTCAATAAAAGTCTTGCTGACCCAAACTTTTGGACAGTATCATATATACTGTATAACTAACTAAAATATGAATAAGGAGTTAGGGTTTTTGATAGTGTAAGAACAGCTGCCAAGATGTGCCCAAAAACTCCTAATGTTAGAACTGATATACCATGATGGCTCTCGTGAAGTGCTGCATAACATCTCTATCGTGCACTTTCTCTGTCTTTCTCCAGCTGAGTGTGGCGGTGTGTATAGGATTCTTCACTGCATGGAGTCCATATGCACTAGTGTCTATGTGGGCGGCATTTGGCCATTTTGAGGACATACCGCCCCTGGCATTCGCCATCCCTGCAGTTTTTGCCAAGTCCTCCACCCTTTATAACCCCCTTATCTACCTCTTGCTCAAACCCAACTTCCGCCACCTCCTCTGCAAGGACATGCGCTCCCTGCGAGGGGTTTGCATGCACCACTGCCTGTGCCAGTGTTTTCCCCACTGGAGCTACCGCCCATCGCTAGCCCTCAGTCTGCGGCGTCGAGGCCAATCCATCTCAGAATCAATGGGGAGGCCTGTAGGTCTGTTTCATTGCCCTTGTGAGAGGTGCAACGACCCGCCCCCCCCACGTAACGCTATGAGCAGTTTAAGCACTACCCACGCTGCTGTCCTGTCAACGTGAACACTGTGCAGTTGTCTCTGCAGGACAGCACCGAGCTCGAATTGGAACCGGAGCCGGAACGAGAACCTAGAGTGATAAAAGAGCGCAAACCAAAGAGCCAGTCAATTGAGTGTAAGAAGTCTGTGCGGGTGATCGTGAGGGGGCGGAAATGTTCTGAGATTGACAGTCTGGAGATCACCTTGGAAACAGTGTCTGTTCACGGCAAAGCTGCCAAAAACGCCAAACTGTAACACGTGAGCCTATGCATGGGTGTGTGTTTATACACAAACGGTGCATGTGTGCATTAACTTGTCTCAGAGTGGAGTAAATTGACTTTTAAATATGCCTCAATTAAGACTCTGACAACAAATTACTTTCTGAACAAAGTATTGTGTGTGTTAATTTGTCTGTAATGGAGTGCAATGATTGTTTTTTAAATTCATTTTTTGTAAGAAGCGTTGTCTCTTAACGAACAATGAGGGGGGGGGGTTGGGGGGGGGGGGGGGCACTAATATTGTTGTTTTTTTTAACTCATTGAATTTTTAAATGAAGTGTTATTCATGTCTTATAGCTACCTGCTGAGGGAATGAACACATGCATTCTTGAAGTCGTTTTGATCAGTGTACCTCCTTTAAAAATCACTATGGCTCACACACTTGAATGCGAACCCTGGGTTATGATGTCTAAGACCCCTGGTAAATGAACCTGGGTAATTGCTTCCTGGTTAGTATTGTTATAATTACCTGGCGTTGGGAACATTAACCGGGGCGTATTCTGATTTCACCCCTAACTATCCTAAAACCCCAGGTAGCACCAGGTTAATGTTCTTATATGCATATTTGCCATGTCAGTGTCACTGACTGGATGAATGCAGCACTCGACCTGTTTACATAACAGCTTTAGCATTGCGCATCTTCATGTTATATATTGCAGACTGTACTATTATGTTTTTCCTGAATGGACTTTCAGACTTGTACAAGGTCTCTGCAATGAAACGCGTCTCTTGTCACACAGAGCCCTTCGTGTTGTACAATCTGTCAGAAAGCTTGTAGGCCCTGACCTTGACGCCTTGCTGCCTTATCAGGCAATGACTTTGCAGGCAGTTTGTGCATGAAGGTACCTCACGAAACTGATTTTGAAATGACATCCATGAGGCAGCATAACAGTTTAATGATCTAAAACAAATTAGAGAGAGCTTTGATGATAAATAAGCGAATATTTAATTATTACAATACTAATTTCTTTCTAGTAATTACATCAAAAATGAAAAAAGTTGGATAAAAACCTACATTTACATGTAGACTGACCACCAACCACAACTTTCAGATGGTATTTTTATTTTTTAGCTTAGCTGTCACAGAATCAATTGCACAGGATTGTGGGATATCAAAGGCAGCGAAGGATACAGCATATGCTGTTTTCAAAAATTTTTCAGATAAAGGCATCTCAGGAGACAGGAACAGGAATGCCCTAATTGTGAACTGAGAGGACGGACGTACCATGATTACTTTTTTTTTTTTTGGCTTCTAGCCTGGACAGGTGAAGGCACACAATTGGGTGTAGATGCTAAGCATCTAGCCGTAACATTCTAACACAGCATCATTTCATTATTTACTCGTTTGGCACCAACAATGTGGGGTTAACATCACAAAAGCATTGCTAACCCTACTCCAGAGCAGGGTTTTATAACGCCAGCTAAAAAGCAGTGTTAACCCTGCTACTAAAGTACAAGTGTGAAACATTCCTCTACCAGGGTTAAAAGCTGGGTTTAGAATGACGATAACCTGGGGTTAGATGCAGCGTGAAAAGCCCTATTTAAGTGACTAACTGATATACTTCAAATTTTGACTATATTAACTTTAATTAAAACAGGTTGATGTTAGTGCCGTTGGATGGATGTTTTGAGGGTTACACTCAAGAATCTGTTTCAGAACTGCTAAACAGTTGAATGAGACTCAATTCAGACTGACGTTCATGTTTGAATTCATTCACATTTATGTAGTTTCTTAGTTTTTAACTACTTTTTGTTTCTGGCCCCATACAAAAATTTTGAAAGACTTTCAGATAACACTTAAAAATAAATTAAGAGCTGCTACATGATAAATATAAACAAAATCTAAAAATAAATAAATAAATAAAAGCAAAATACAGTTTAATGGATGGTCTCAACCAGTGTTTCCCAACCTTTTTTTAGTCGCGGCACCCTTTGGAAATTTTAACAAACTTGTGGCACCCTACAAAATAAATTTAGTCACAATATTTGAATTTCTAACTTCGATATGATAATTTGAAAAATAGATATTCAGAACAGCAGGGAAGAACTGCAGAATATAATGTCATGCAAATATTTTTAATATTATTAAAAAAATGTGTCCATCAATGGTGGCAATCAGAAGGCTAATTTCTAATGAAGAAACCAATTTATATGACAGATTTTAATGTAGGCTTTTATACATATGTAAACATTATTTAATTACCATTATAAATAGCGTACAGACGCACAAATTTTTGCTCACTCAGTGTATTTTTGATTTTATAGTTGGGTAATTTTGTTGCAGTAGCACGTGATAGCTTGATTTCAAATTTTGAATTGAATTAAAATGACAAGTAAGCAGTCAGTAATAAAATAAGAACAAATAAAGAAAATAATAATGATAGCACAAATAAAAAAATAACGACAGGCCTTCGAATTAAATAAATTGCTTTTTAGTTTTTCAGGTAGGTCTAACAGTAGGGTTAAGATATTTAACTTTTTTTTTTTTTTACCAATTATCCAAATAATGTTTAGTCCTAGAAAGCTATTATTATCAGAACACGTGAGCATAACATAGCGGTTAGCAGATCAATGAATTAGAGGCCAGCGTTACCAGAGTTGCCCATATACCACACCATGTTACAACACAGTAGGGCTATTGCAGACAGAAACAATACTGTACTACATCAATGTTTCCTGTCAGCTCGATTTTTGAGTGGACTTTGCTGTTCCGATTCGCATGAACGGTATACGAGTGAAGCGACTGAGCGGAGCACACACGCATAGAGCGGGATAATACGCAGAGCGTCACACCACGTGAAAGTGAAACCTGAGCGGTGAACTAATTTTCGGCAGCCGAAATTTTAGTGCATCTCTAATTATTGGCGACATCAGAAATGGATATTATATAATAGATGCTTTTTTGAACATTTTAGAAATTTAAAAATATTAAAAAAGGATTTTTTTACACGGCACCCCTGCTCTCGACAGACGGCACCCCGGTTGGGAAACACTGGTCTAAACTATTTATGGTAGACTGGTAAAAATCTCTTTTGTGTGTATCATATGTGATTGCTACAAGAATCTGGGTGCTTGCTTAGGGAAACACTGAGCTGATATCCAAAACTAATTTGAAAATGTGAATTATATATATGTGTGTTACAGTTGTATGTGTGTTGGATCTCTCGAGTTATCACCCTTGTACATATTTATAATCTCTCTATTACAGAGTCTTTGTACAATTTGTATTGTATTGTCAGCTTCATTCAGTGGCCAAAGAAGAGCTAATTTAATTGACATGGGCTCTTATTGTAAGATGTATCATATGCTTTTTTATTTATTAAAAATGTATTTGGATATCAGTAGCTATTTATTTAAATGCATTGCATTTGCATGTATGTAATTAATTTATTTATTTTTTCAAGTCAAATATATCTGGGGAAAGCAACCTTCATGTAAAAGATCATTAATGCTCATACTTGATTACTTAAGTATTTAATTACTTAAGTTAAACCCTTTAATGTTTCTGAGTGATGTTTATTGCATGATTGGAGGAGCATAATTTCTTTCAACTCCGTGTTCTCGGTGCTGCTAATGAAAGTTAAAACTTGGCTATTTGTCACTACACTTGCAAAAACTAAAACTGAAGTTGTTGCTTTTTTCAGTTAAAAAGGAGAGTAAGATAAAATGGGGGACGAATTCTATATAATGCATTTCATATCTGTTTTTTTCCCCCATTGACACAGCCAAACAAAACACAGGTACATACATGACACTCCCATAAGGAATACAAAAGAGTAAACATAATTATTCAATCAACTTTAAACTCAACTTCAAAACTATAACTTACTAACAAGTCAATAAACATGAATTGGCTGTTAGATATGGATATTGAAATAGCGAGGAACTAAGATGTGGCAAACCAGACGTGAGCCTCAGTATTGTGGAGGTGTTTGGTTTGATCATCTTTTCAGCACGCTTTTGAATTGCTATTTTTAGTAACCTTGTCTTTCTTCTTTGCATCTGCCATGATTTGATGATTGTTGACTGACAGCTTGCATGTGAAAGCTAATAAAAGTGCTTTTGCCAGTGAATTTCAGCTGAGTGGGTCAGAAGTATGTGGCCATGAGCGCTTTGAGCACTGAATATTTTCTCCATAATCACTATATTTCATATCCATAAAATACTCTCAAAATCTAACAGTTTTTATACTAAGCTAATGATATTTTCTATCCTCTATAATGTAATCTTACATTTTAGCCCGTTAATTAACATCACCATCAGTTTGATCTTATATAAATATTTACAGTCAAATGCATATGGATTTCATGTATGATACCTGCATATTTAAAGGGTTAGTTTACTTAAAAATTGAAATTCTGCATTTACTGGCCTTCACATCATTACAAACCCAAAAGACTTTGGTTAATCTTCAAAACACAAATGAAGATATTTTAAATACAATCTGTAAAGATAATGCCCCTCCATTGAAAGTCCAGGTAACCAAAACTTTAAATGTTTTCAAATGAATCAAGAGGTCCAAATCTAAGAGATACAATCACTTTATACGATGAACATATTTAATGTACTCTTTTATTTGGAGCGACGTGAGGGCGAGTAAATGAAGCCAGAATTTTCATTTTTGGGTGAACGAACCTTTTAAGGTTTATGAAAGATGAAGAGAGACCCATTGCAGTTTGCTACCAAACCAAGGCCAGTGCGACAAGGCCATTTTAGTATAAAGCTTTTAAGTAATGATAAGGATATATAACATTAGTAATACTCTAAATCTGCAGAATATCTCTGTGAAGTTCTAAAGCTGTAATTTGTACTATCTTAATCCTGCCACATATAGGCCTATGCTGTCAGCTCCTGACATTGCATTACATTCCTGGCCCACTTCATTTGACTTATGACAGTACATAACTTTAATGTGGAGTGAGAGCTGTGTCAACATTTAACTACTGGATGGAGTCAGCAATTCATAAACTATAAAAACTTTTAATTGCACTTCTATATTGGATTTGATTTCAACATCAAATAACTGTAGACAAAGGCTGTATACTCTACCATAAGGACAGTTTTCCATTGTGTGTGTGTGTGTGATTGGTGCAAAGCAGACATCTGAACAGCAAACATCGAAAGACACTGATGCATGTGGATTTAAGGTGTCATCACCATGGCGACCAGGCTGTTTATCTGCATGTGACATTTCTTGCCAAATCTGTAAGACGAGAAGCAAACACACAAACCCGGAGGTCCATGTGCATCCTGATTCAGTTCCTAATTTAAACCTAAACCAGACAGTTGGATTTCTGATCTATAAAATCAATTTCTTCAGTTTGCATTTTCTGAATTTCAAACCATTTCCTTTATAAATTCACATACAGTAACACTTTACAGAGTCTATGCTACATATAATGCAGGTAAATTAAATTAATTGCAATATTAATTGTAGTTCTAAAAGTGCTGTTTAATGTAAACATGAACTCTAAAGAGTGATATTCAAAGACAATCATTCCAGAGACCAACGGGTGTGGGGTGTGTGTAAATGTTTGATGGCAACTGTGAGACAAACATGTGTCATTGGTTCAATTGATAAAATGCTCTCAACAGCAGCATGCGCACTTAAGCAGCCCACACATGCACACACTCACGCATATAGCAAGGAGTGCTGCACTGCGAGATGGAGCAAATCTGTGAGGATCAGAAACTAGGGATCAGATGCAAAGCGACACAGCGTTGGTAGAGAACAATTATGGACCTGGTCAGGGAAATTCATTAAAAGCACCAATGACTTAAATCAACAAACTAAAAACTATTTGTATCTGCTCCAGCATGCCGCGCTCGCTGGCCACAACCTCCAGGAATGTCAGATGCTTTGGATAAAATGTATGTAGGGCTCCGGCTAGTTGTGACAGCACAATGGCTGTTCCAAAGCTAGCTATCCGTAAATTATGCGCCTACTAGGACAGCTGGTTTTAGTCAGATCATAGGCTTGCACTGCAATGTCCTGTACTGGCAAGGCAATCGCCACGGGATCGCCACCCAACCGCCACTATGGCGTATGTGGAAAAAGGAAACCCCAATAAGTTGTTAAGAGAAATGTTAATTATATTTAAATTGATATTTTCATTTCACGTAGTGAAATGTTAAAATAAAAAAAGGAGTTTAACAAAGTGAGGAGAATAGTAAATAATGTCATAATAAGTATTTAAGCTTAGTATGTTTGCAAACATGCTAATGGCAAACTCGTGTTGAAACTAGTAATGCTTACTGTGAAACTTGTAATGATCAGTGGACAAGAAAAAGATTTATTTTTTTTACAAGGAGCAGCTCTGTTTGTTCAATTCTTTTAATTTTTTATTTTTTTAAATAGACAATATTTCTCCTTCACTTTTCAGACAATAAGAGCACGTTCACACAGAACACATTATTCCACTGCACTGCTTTTTCATTGTTTTTCTATGTAAACACATTTTCTTTAGACTGTTGGGGTTTTGCTGGCGATTTGTGCGATCGACACACCATTCCACTAAAAACCATACACACTTTTTTTCCGCTTCACCCGTATTCTGCCTTGTTCTGTTTGTGACACGGGACCTGGTAAACTTTTTCCTCGCCACACAAAACAGATGTCGCAGAGGCTTAGTATATTTTTTACTGCAACGAAGAATGGGGCCTACGAAGCCTGAGAAGTATTTTGCTATTATCTCTATGTGTGAGGACATGGGGGGGCAAACCCCCATCTCGATCTGGATTTATAGAGAAGTAGTCATTGTCTAACAGTAATATCCTATAGTATATATATACTTCACCCCTACCCCCCGACCCCCCTACTACTACTATATTTATTTACTCAAAGAAAGTCGATTAGGCATATAACACACTCACACTGTAATAGTTAATCCGTTGGTCAGGAAGTGGTAGTAGGATTACATTATGACGATTCTGCGGAGGACGACCACAGTACCGCAAGTACATTCAGGTAATAACATATCCGAGTCGTCAGGATAGGTGCCACGCTATGCCAGCACTATTCCACGTGCGGCCCCACGAAGTTGGTAAAACAGTGTATCGATATCATATTCTGATCGCTGCATTGTAGCAAGGATTGACAAAATTCACCCAGCAACGGGTGGGATCGCAGTACCGACACCGCGCTGAGGCTGAGAACACGCGTTCGCGAGGAGCGCTCACTTTATAAGTAACAAAGTGATGTGGATTAATCTCACTTACTTCCTAATGTGTAGTTTGAAGCAATTTGGTAGTTTTAAAGTTGCGTGCTGTGGTAAACCGCGATCTACGAAGGGTAATGATAATTCATGATGTCATTTAATCAAGGAAATACTCACAGACGAGTTTTGGAGAGAAACGGTAATATAATTTATCGGATTAAGAGGGATGTGGCCGTGGGCAGTACGCCCATTACCTGCCACAAAAGTAGGAGTAAGCCTAATGCCACAACATCCATAATGCCACAATTTACACATCGGTGTTAAGATCATCTTTTCTCCAGCCAAAATTAATGTAATGGCAACGTTGACGCACGTGCCCCAGTTGCGACACGAAGTGTAGTGATGGTGAAGGCTAAAGTGATCGAAAATAATCTACGGGATTGTTGGATTTCAAATCAGTAGGGGTTGAGGCATCAAAAGTAACGAGCTGTTTTATCGATGTTATCTGTAATATTATTAATGAAATATTATTAATAATTAGTTACATTAGGCTACTAGCTACAGCAAAAAGTAATATTGTTACTGTAGCTACTTAATAGTTACTGCCCAAAACTGATGTTTTTTTTAAGTGAAACTTTTAACTTAACACCACAGCTTAAAAACAGCACTTGTGCATGATATGCTGAAAAAGTAAGGAGAAACGTCGTCGGTCTACCTCACATTTAAAAACAAATAAAAAAGCAGCAAGGCAGATTAAAGAATGCTCATGAGAACTAGAAAATTAATGCATTTGTGATGTTCATGGGCGTGAAATGATTAATAAGAATGCAAGTACGTCAAAGGGTGACGACGGAGAAAAGTCAAAAAGAAGGGCGATGGAGAGGAGGATGGAGCGATAGGAACGGGGATATTTTTAGAGCAGCGTTACCCCACTGTTTCTTTCTGCCTCACGTGAGGCTAAATGTAGATTGGCTGTTGGCGACAGAGACCAGCACGGAATACAAAACAGTTCAGACACAGTCAAACAGAGAGAGAGAGAGAGAGAGAGAGAGTCCTCCAACTCCAGCACATACTCGTTCATTAAAACGAGCTAATCAGGGTCGGACTGAGCAATATGGAAGTGAACCAGCAAAACAAGATGTCACAGACGCTAGGTGTGGGCGTTTTCATATTTAGTGCAGTGTTATAGTCATATAACAGGGTGACTGACTGTGTGTGGTCCTAACTGTCGCGGTAAGTAACGTCTTCATTTACTGTATATCCTTATGTAAGACCTATGCTGTCTGCCTCTCTCCCTTCTCTCACGTGGCTCATTGTTTCACTGCATCAAACTGAATTTGTGCTTGTTGAATTTTGAGTGTTGGTTGCACTCAGTAATTTTTGGTAATTAAAAAAGTTAAATAGGCCTACATAAAGAAATGAACTGAACTAATTAAATGACAAATGTCATTAAAATGTTCATTAATATTAGGCCTAGATGAAAATTTGAGGCCTATAGAGAACAGCTATGTTAACATAACATGACCAACATTTGTCAAACAGTGACTGGTTATTACTACTAACAATACTATAAAATAATAATAATGATAATTTGTGCTTAGTACGTACAGCAGTATGTGCAAATCATAAGTTCAGTTACATAGACAAACCAAACAATAGACTATAACAACACAGTATATTAAATATAGTCTACAATTACTGGTACTACTGAAGCAAATAAAATCACTAGTTTTAATTTCTGTATGGATGTTTGAGTTCTGTTTTTTTCTTCATCAATTTTTCATTTTTTTTTTTGCAGTGCACAGTTGAAAGTCATGCAGATTTTCCATTAAACAAATGAGAAAAAAATAGATATTAAGATATTCCTGCAATGTCACATACGCCTGTTTCTGAAACTGCAAAAATTTTTATATTTATAGCTGTACCATAAACAGGCCTAAAGTGACCTAAAGACTAAAGGAGATAAGTATTCAACATGATGTGCTTCATGTCACATTTTTTATGGGAAACACACAGACCCTTAGAATAAAACACAAAAAGGATGACAACTGACTAACCAGTCAACAGTCAGCTCAACAATCTATGCTGATCTTATGCTGCTGCTGCTGCTTCTGTTCCCACAAGTTTAATTTCCTGTAGAGCATGGCTAGGCCTTGCTGCTCCCATTAACCTTGGCACAAACAGAACTTAGGCAGGGGCTTTTCTGACTGAGTTTGTTATGGAAGTGCAGTATTTGCTGATTGAGCGCAATCCTGTGTGAGAATCATCATTTACCCTCTGTTTCTTACAAACAGTGAAGATCAAGGACAAATATGTATCATTTAATGCAGTGCTTCTCAGCTGCTTTTGCATCAGGCCCATTTTGCAAGTTGTGATCACTGTACATATAAAAGTAAACAAACATTAATAAGTAATTGTATTATGATAGATATTTATTTATGGAGCCAATACTTTCCCACATATCAAATACATTATTGTGATCACAAACTATATCAATCCTGCATTAGAAACGAGCATGGTGAGGAATAGTTCTGAAAAACAATAAAAATGGGAAGACTGCTTGCTTTTAAAAGTTTAAAAGTGTGTTATGCCATCCATAATGTTACATTATTACAGATATATGTAGTTTGAATATAGCAAATTACTAAATCCATGATGAGCTTCTGAAAACCACTTGTATAATAGGGGAGAGATGAGATAAGAGTTATATTGAATTGAATGATTATAATATATAATGTATATGAGAAGATATATAACGTCAAGAATTTAGAATAATATTTATTTGTACATGGGAAAATGTTTTAGAATGTTGTTTGTACATTTTATGTTGTAAACTGTTTTAATCAACTTTGTATTAAAAAAACATTTCCATAGTGGTGTGACATTTTACAAGAATTATACAGTTATTGGGGGAGCTTATTGATATAACAGGCAAACACAATTTGACTACAAGTCAAAGACGAATTCTGTAAAATATTACAAACATCATTAAAATATTTCATATAAGACTTTGAATAAACTGCCAAGACCAAAATAAGTAAGGCTTTGTTTTAGGGTAGAGATAAAATCATTCCTAAATTTCTGTTTGATAATGCATTATGTATGCATTAAATATGTAAATGTATTTAATACTTGTGGTAGGGACCTAACGTTATTCTAATTTATGATACTAAAATACTCTGAGTGTGTAAAATAATATTTTCAAGAAAAGAAAAATCTAATTTTATAATAACTTCCTTTCACCACATCAGGCATACCAAATTGTTTAGAGCAGTTTTAAGTCCTGGAAGACAAATAAGACTCGTGTTAACTACTTCTAAATAGCCTACAAATACCCATAGGAATGGACCCATTACAATACTTTTTTTTTTCTAAATAATCAAATAAAAGTCTTCATTATTAAACAGCCATCTCACTATTAGCAACCCATTCCTAAATGAAATATCAAATATTTGCAACATTGTTCCATACAGTTGTTATAAATAAAAATCTTTGGGAGATAATGGTTTTGTAAATAAAAATAAAAACATACAAATAAGAAGGCTCTCTTTATTTATCAACAGAAATGGATAGCCTCTTTTCACTTCTTGCTAGTGATAAGTCGTTATTCGCGCTGTCGCATGCAGCTTACTTGAGCTGTGAAGATTCACCCTCCCAAGCTGTGACAGTGCACTCTGCATTGCCATCAGGACAGATATCAACCCAGTCGCTTAAAAATACGTACCTCTGGGTACTTTTCTGCCACACCGTTTTTAAGTACCTTACTGCACGTTTCGCCTCAGTTTCAAAGAGAAATGTCCACTGAGTGGCGCTAAAACACGGGTTCAATACGTCAACACTGGCACGTTTTTATTACGTTGATATAGGTACGTATTGCGTGTTTTTATTACGTTTCTTCAGGTACGTATTGCGGCAATTCAGAATTCAAATATCCGGGGACTGTCGCTAAAAGTTAATGCTCTATCATGTTGGAAATATGCCCTACACCAAACCCAACCCTAAACCTTCCCGATAGTGTTAACAAATGCAAAACTGATATAAAAGCTAATTTTTTGATGCAAACGTGCCATTTTAACTTCCTTATATGCAGATTCGCAAGGTTTTGTCGAACCGTAGTTACACAGGATTCGAACCGGAGCTCCTCACCTCTCAAGTACGTCTCCGTACTCCGTGAGCTACCGAACAAACCTACCATCGATGAAAACCCATTGATATGAAGCTGGATATGTGCATCTGTGAGTCTGTACATTCATCGGGGGTAGGCCCATTTTCTCCAGACTCTTTTAGAGATAGCAGTGGCTCATTTGGGGCTTGACAAATCGCCTGTTCAGACCAACGTGTTTTTAAGGCAAACCTCTGATGCTAATGCGTTTACCAATGCCAGCTGCTGCTTGCTGGAAACACCACCTTAGGCTGCATTTTCACTGGCACAAAAAAGTCAGATTTTTTGCTCACATCTGACTATCTTGAGCACTTATCTGACCCTTCTAACAGCTCAGCTGCCAAGGTATGGCTTGCTCAAGCGCAAGATTAGGCCGAATCATTGTAAGAAGAGTACGGCTGATGGAGACTGTCAATAGTGCCCGCGGAGGCACTCTTTTGCCCCAATGTCTCTGAGGTATTAGAGAAGAGAATGATGTTGTCCAAAGCCACACGACAGCTGACTCAGGCCCCACGGGCACCCTCTTTTATGGTGCCACTGTTACCCAAAAAGCCCGAACGGAGCCTCGCCATACCAGCACTATTGCAATTGCAACGAGCAGTGACTCGCGCCGCACGCGACGCCATACTTTTGCAACCGCAAAAAAGATAGATCCACAATGACAAAGAGTGGCTGAAGAGGCCCCAGGGGAGCGTCGCCCTCTGGAGGCGAGGAGTGGGATTATCCATGGCATGCATCCGACCCGCCCGCACACATGTACTAAAGGCAGAAACCAAAAACAATGAATTTCGCAGGCGGTCGTTTCTCAGTGCAACATCTAGATTACTGGAGAATGTTAGTCTCCGACCCCTAGGTTCTGGCAACTGTGAGAAGGGGATACACTTTGCAGTTTTCTGACATCCCACCAAGCCGCCATCGGCCAATTTTCAGTATATCGCTTGCCGACAGTTGTCAAGTTTCCGACCAGTTCTATGTCCCTGTCACTAGAAATTTGTTCACTGTTGCAGAAAGGAGCCATAGAAAATGTCCCTCCCCTCAGTCAGAAGGACGGGTTTTACTCCGTATGCTTCCTTGTTCTGAAGAAGGACAGAGGTTTTCAGCCAGTTCTAGATCTGCACCTCTTAAATGTGTTTCTAAAGTTTCTTCCTTTTCGTATGTTACGCACATTCGACGTTCTTCAGTCTATGATGGAAGGAGACTGGTTTGTGAGTGTGGTCTTGAAGGATGCATACTTTCATGTCCCCATTGCTCCCCACCAAAGGAAGTTCCTAAGATTCAACTTTCAGGACCAAGCATACCAGTTCAAAGTTCTGCCATTTGGTCTCTCTCTGGCCCCTCGTGTATTTACAAGATGCATGATTGCAGGCCTCTCCTCTCTGGTCCAAATTCATGAGGATCCTTCCCTATTTAGACGATTGGTTGCTTTGTGCCCCAACAAGGCAACATGCTCTACACAAGACCAGGATTTTGCTGGGACATATTCAGAGACTGGGTCTTACTGTGGATGAAATAAAGAGGCATTTGGTTCCAGTACAGTCCATAACGTTCATCGGCATGACATTCAACTCTCTCACAATGTCTGCCACACTGTCACATGCTTGGACAGACAGAATTCGTCACATACTGACCCGTTACCGACTTGGGTCAAATATTTCTCCAAAAATGTTTTGTTCTTTTGTGCAGTGGCTCAAGAGATGAGTCTTAGAGTCTGTAAAAACATCATCAAGCTGAAAAAATAAAACAGTTTTTCTTAAAAGGTTTTTTTTTAGGTAATGTAATCTTGTTAAAAGAGATTTCATAAAACTGGTATCGAAAAAAGTATCATTCAGGAACCGGTATCGAAGTCAAGGTATCTGTATCGTTATCGATATCGAAAAATGTTGAAAGATACCAGCCGTTGGTCACCAAAGGAAACCTTGAGGCATATCATTGTCCTGGAATTGAAAGCAGTGTGCCTAGCGCTACAACACAAATGCACTGATGCAGTGACCAAATATATCTGCAAAGAAATGGTGTCTTTCTGCACGGTTGAAAAACAATCTTTCAAAAACCTCATAACCACACTCAACAGCCAGTATGAATTGCCTGGGCGTTCATATTTCTCCAAAACAGCTATCCCACATGCCTACAAAACAAAAAAAAAGCCAAGAGTACGCACCACTAATCAATGTCCGAAGAATCCTGAGAGGGCATTCAAAACCACCGTCTAATTAATTTCTTTCTCGTTGTCTTGTTCTACATATCTCCTAATATAGGTCCTAGACCTATAACACCGAATCATTTTTCACTCACAACAGACATGTGGTCGAGCACAAAAATGACACCTTACATATCACTGACTTTCCATTTTATTGACACGGAATGGACACTGGTGTAAAAATGCCTGCAAACAAGTTTTTTGCCAGAGGACCACACTGCCGCTAACTTGGCCGATGCTTTGCAAGAGGCTCTGCATGACTGGGGATTAGAAGAGAATGAAGTGTCTTGTGTCACGACGGACAGTGGAACTAAATTTAAAGCGGCTGTTCGTAATTTAGGCTGGCCCTGGTTAAGCTGCTTTGGGCACAACCTGAACCTAGCTGTGTCCAACACTACTGAGAAGATGGAGAAAGCCCACACAGACCATGACCTAGCAGTTTGTCGTACAATAAATGGCATGTTCTCTCACAGCTGGAGAAGAAGAAGGCAGCTGCAGAAAGCCCAAGTTGAGCTTGGCCTCCCAGAGCACTTGCTGGTGACAGTAAGTTTATTATTAGTTCTTCTATTGTATAGTAAAGTATAATAAAACCATACGATTATAAAACACTAAAAGGCAGTTTACTTTAAAAGATATTTGGCAGAAAAACACATGTTTTTGTTTTGCTTTGTAGAACAGCTTAAAGAGAAAGTTTGATATTTTCTTGTTCTTGAGACACATTTAAATGATTTAATATAATTTATAATAAATCCTAAACAAATTAAATGTTCGATGCCTTTTTACTTTGATGTATTTAGTATTAGGCTATAATACCACATCTTATGCAGTTTTTAATTATTATTTTGATAACACTTGTAGCGTCTCGACCAATCTGACACACTAATTTTTATTTGATTTAACAAATCAATTATTCATTAGATTAACAAATAATCACAGACCCCTCACCCAATAAACTAGGTGGCAGGATTTCTGCTGACACCAGGCTCACCTTGGTCACCATGATCAACTAATCATGGATATCACTGGTTTTATGCCCCCCAGGAATGTGAGTAGAATAACCCACTCATTTTCCCCATAGGAAAGGCAGAGTATAAATTGACTTTTCTACTAATTAATTCATAGGAAAACCTTTCTTTGAATGAACACACATATTCTTCAGGCCATTGTGTATATTATTGCTGTTTTGTATTAATCTGTTGTATTATAGACTATTTTATTCATGCTTACGATAAACCAATCATTCATATAACCTTACATATACCTAACTGCGTGTTTAGTATCACTATAATTCGTCTTCGCCTTCTGATGATCTAAACGAGAGTGTATATTATGTGTTGGTACATAGGCAATGTATTAGTGTTCTGAGAATCTTTAGTATTTTCGATTCAAGTTCCAAATACTAAGTACCATGTTTCCACACAAAGAGACATAAACTCCACAGGATCTCAAAACGCACACTTGGGATTCCGGCTTTTCTCATTAGATAAGCCCATCTTGAGAGGCGGGGAACTTCTCTGACCTTAAAGCTGACACACCACGTGACCGCCCCAGTCGGTGGTTCGGTCAAATGCAGATGAAGATGTGAGAAAACGCTTCTTCAGTAGATCAAAGGCATTCGTGCCGGCTTCAGGTTGTCCTTTCCATTGCATCAAGATTCTCTTATCCTGCGAAACGGATAGGTACGTTACAGATTGGCTCTTCTGCCTTACAACTAACCTTCAGTTGCAAAGATCATCTGGAAACCTTAAGATGGCATCAGGAATCTCTTTCAGACAGACGAGACTTGCAAGTATCAAACTTTGTCTTATTAATTGATGCATTAAGTATTAGTTACACCTTTTTACAAGGTGTGTTGGAACTAAGAATCTGACGTATCCCTCAAGTTTAGATCTGCTGAATATGCAAAATGATTCCATAAATGTCATTCCTTATGTCCCTTTCTGTACTGAGCTAAACTTTAAACCTTTCCTATACCAACTGTATGCGTGTCTGTATGGTGTATGTTAGACCAAGTTTATGTGTGTACTGTAAGAGTATGATCTGCAGTTTATGTGTTTATGTAGTATGTTGGGCTAGTTTAAGTGTTTATGTAGTTAATAATGTCTTACTTGTATCACACTTGACGTTTTCATTGTTTGCTCATAACCGGAGTCATTAATCATGCAGATTTACGCTACAAGCTTGTAGAATTGTACAGTAAAAAAAGTTATTTCCCTTAACCAGGAAACCAACGTTCTTAGAATTGACAAGACAGCTGACCCTTAGAGGTCAGCTAAATATGCTATCATCTACAAGCTGATCAAAATATGCATGTAGTTAATTATAGAGTAGTTATGGTAGTTACTGCACGATTTCACATGACTGATTTGCTACACACTTTAAACATAAGGTTCATTAGTTAAAACTTACATTAGTTAACATGAACTAAATACTTAACTGCATGTATACAGCAGTTTATTAATGCTCTTGTTACAGTTATTTCAACATTTATCTAATACATATTAAAATCTTGTTACATTAGTTAATCAGCTGTGAAGCTAACATGAACAATCGGTATTTTTATTAACTAACGTTCTACTGCGAGATTAGTTATATACAGTAATCGACAATTTATTGCTTAATGGTTATGTTCAGGTTAGTTAATGACTATTACTAATTGGTATAAACTAATGACCCTCATATTGTAAAGTGTTATCCATTAGTTTTAATGATGATGATGATTCATAAATAAATAAATAATATATTTATTTTCTTCCTGAGGATTGTGCAACTCGCTGGGGCTCCAAGTAGAAAATGATTGATAGGATGCTAGAGCAGATGCTAGCCATCAATCGAGTTCTTTCTGATGACCATAAAGCATAAATGTGAACATCACATGGTAAGACAAAGATGTGTTGTGATCGTTGAACAAAGTGTTAAAGCCAATAAGCAAGTTCACAGACAAGAATTATGTAACCATGCCATCTCTTCTCCCTGTGCTGCATCTCATTAAAGAGGACACATCGGCCCCATCGGATGAGGATGGACAACTGACAGCTAACCTGAAAGCCAGCATCATATAAATTTTAGACGAGAAATATGAAGCTCTGCCGGAAGCAAGCCGGCAGCTTATGCGCAAGGCAACATTCCTGGACCTGTGCTACCGGGGTGACTACGACCTGAATGTTGAGGAGACCAAGAGGATGATAGAGGAAGAAGCGGTTATCCTCGGTAGGAGAGCGCAGTCAGTACACCCCATGAGAGAAGTAAATGAGGAGGAAGCCGACGTCAAACCGCAGCCCAAAAGAAAAAAAAAAACTTTAGCAAGTTTATTAAAAAGAAAAGCAGGCACTGACTATTCCAGAAAAAGTGGTGACGGAAATCGCCATCTATGCTCATGTAATGTCTTGATTACTTAATTTTAAATATTTATGGATGATTAATTATTATTAATTCATTCAGAGGGTTTGAAAGGTATCTCGATCTGAAAATTCGAAGTTCCACGCTTATTAGAACTGATTTCAAACTTTCCCTAGTTAGCACCTTATCAACGTTTACAGTCCAGCGAGAGCGTTAATATATGGATCTTAATCTGACTGTGTAATTATTCCTTGTCCCCATGGAGGGTGACGAATGGCATGATAATACCGTTCTTTGTACAAGTAAGGCTACGAGGGCTAGGTAGGCCAGGTATCTGGCACTTTTCAGCCATCACTTTAAACATATACTACTACTACAATGATCTCTTTTATAAATGAAACATCCAATTTTATTGGCTATTCTCGATTATCATCAAAACTAAGTCTAAAACACGCAGATGCACACACCGCACAACATATCGCAACTCAGAAAATTGAAGGAATTAGTTAACAGAGTTGCGATGAAGTTTCAAAAGTTCTACACTTGTTTACTAGTGTTTAAATTTCAGGGGCTCTATGCCGCTGAAGATAATTCCAAAGGGCAGATATTTGTCTTAAGTTTACTGGGCTTAAATCATCATCAGCGTCATGTTAGGCAGTATCAGAAGATTTGTCTCGTTTACTTGCTTTTTGCTTGGGGGGGGGGGGTGACAGCGTGAAAAGCTGATCGTTCCTCTTGGCTGATCTGGAGAGGGTATTCCTTTGCCTGACATCATACTTTGCTGATTGGCTCTTGCAGTGACGTCAGGATGACGTCCTTTTGGGAGAGCCCTCCGGAGATTGGTTGGTTTCTTGATGACGTAGAGGCTTGAGCAGTTCTTTGAAAAGTCTCTGTTTGTAAGGCTTTACATTCTTTGAAGATCGTGAAGTGTCAACGAAGGGTTTGAGTTCTGGAGTCTCGCTTGTGCGATGTTACGGCGTGGGAGCGCTTTTGTTGTGCTCACCAAGGCAGAAAGCCAAAGGTCTTGAGAGAGAGAGAGCGAGCCTGAGCGTAAGGGTTTGGTGTCAATTTTTAAGCAGGCTGACTTTTGTCCAGCCCACAGGTCGCTTGTCCAATCAGATAGTGGCTGCGGGGTTTAGCCATGCCCTGTGTGGTTCCTTTTTTTTATGCACAAGTCACATGCTCCTGTGGGGCGTACTTTTGCAGGTTTTAATAACTTCTTATAAACATATAATCACTGGAAAATGATACAGAATATAAAATTTTCACTAAAAAAAAAAACACGGCAATGGTCGGCGAATAAAACAAGCTTCTAATTCAAACTCAAGAGCGGATAGTTTTGCATCCACATTAATTAATCTTAATTACTAAAAGGTGTTTGATACACATTGGTTAAACTTGCAGCCGATTTAGCATGGGCAGGAGCACACATCATCACGACATCAATATATTATTGTGTGAATAATTGGCTCTCATAGCTTTCAAGTATTTTCACTGATTGTCTTATGATTGTCCTGTGTACGTTAGTTATTCTATTGTCTGTGACCGAAATAAACGTAAGGTTTCAGAAAGGCAAGGGACGCAGTATTTTGCAAGGGGGTCATGTGGCGTCAGCACACTGTATATCTCCGAGTGCTTGCAGGCCCAGAGGGCGTGATTAAAGTACTGTCCTTTATTCTCTTTTAGATATATAGTTACAGTTCATTGGTGGTCTCAAGACATCGTGGTTTCTATATGTTGTAGCCCTCATACAAAAGATCTCTGTGGTATCTCTTTATTAGATTAATCCAGACCTCATGATGAGTCGATTCAGTGGCATATCACAGTCATGTGGTTTGTGGGGTAATGAAGAACCTCGCGCTACACTCAGGATCCCCCATTATACGCAGAGCAAGAGATCGCTCTCATCTGTGTGGAAATAAAAGAGTATCAAAGATCAGGTTCGGCCCTGTTTGCAAAAGGAGACAGAAATATCTTTGGGTCTTGTTCATGCAACAAGCTGTATCATCCAATAGAGGGTCTTGCCCACGATCGGGGAACATAGTCAGCGCCCCACAAGATCCATCGTAAGGGCGCTAGGTAATGGGTCTCAAGGCATGTTGTGTTTCCTGACAAAGAACATAGTACTATGTCAATATCTGTCATCTAGAAAGCCATTTATATTTTAATTTCGTCTTTTTTTTTTAATTTTGAAAAGACTTTACATTTTGGGGCCATTTATAAGGTGATTTTGGAAGGATTTTTTTGCATCGTGTTTCTATATATTTGGTTCAATCATTTATTGATTTTCAGTTTTATTTTTTCAGGCCTGTAGCTGCTGTATTTTGAAATTTTTTGAAATTTTTTATTTTTGTTACAATAAATTGTTTTATGTTTTAATATAGTGAGTTTGTCATTGTACTGTTTTTGTTGTTCCATTCAAGGCATGATTTACACCGAAGCGCCGCTAATCTCGAAGTGCGCAACAAGGGCAATGTGATAAGCTATTTATAACAAAGTCTAAATGGTAAGGTCGCGGATAATAGGGTAAAACTCCAACAAACACAACAGCACAGCACTCGCCCGTGCTCCGCTCGAAATGTTTTACCAGTATCTATGCCGTGTTGTCATCATCCGTTGCTTAACAGTGGGAATAATTTCCTCACGCATCACCAGGGGGCAGTTATCTTTCAGCTTAAAGCCAATTAGGTGGGGGGGGGGGGGGGGGGGAATTGTGGTTTTGAAATAGTTTTCAGATTTAGAGGCGTGTCCAAAAAAGAGTGTTTTATAGGATGTAACTTCATTGGCCGGTTCCATAAAATGCTTAAACTAGTCTAAGTTAGAGTCTAAATTACATCATTACATAAAAACATAGATTGGTCTAATTTGAAATCTGAAAAGTAGAGATGATTAGCTTCACAGTGTTAACTCTGTTAGTCAAAGCATAGATTGTCTTACTATTGGGAGATGAGAGGGTCTGTATTACTTACTATTGGAGAAAGCGTAACGGTCAACTTGGATCATGTGATCAGTGACTTCTCTTATAAAACTGATTTTTTTTTCCGGTGTAAACTCTAAAAATCTTTAAATCCAAAAGTTTAGAGTAAAACATTAGGAAGATTAGCCTATAGGCTGTCGATTCATTAAATGATAAGCTGTTTCCTATAAAAAGCTGTTTATTCAACGTAGTGAAGCCTCTCCTCCATTGACATCCATTTTAAAAAATGGCCTCTGGTCTCCTTTCCCATGTACCGCCAAAGCGGAAGTATTAGCATTAACCGTTGACAACCTTTTTTAAGGTTGTTTGGCTAAAGGTTGTAGGGCTTGCCTTCCAGTGGCCTTTGGTCAAAGTCTTACATAAGGCACGAATATTTAGGGTCAGTTTTCACCACTAGAGGTCGCATTTTCAGAACAATAACAAAGGCAAAGCTTGATGATGCTATGAAGGGGAGGGGAACAGTAGGAGATGTCGTTTTCAAAATCCAGAGATGTATGGAATTCACGAAACTTGTTCACGGATTAGAGAATTTTTTTTATTATCTGTACATTTGTTTTTTTATTATCACACTATTTTGTCATCATAGCGAATTAGTTGCAAGGAACGTCAAATTTAATGCTAGCCTGTTACTGATATGTGACTATTTGTCAAATAATTTGGTGTATAAAACAATCATACTTAAAGTAAATTTTAACAAACCCACAGTATTTGCAAGCAATTGTTTAATATTTTTGTGCAACACATACTGTATTTAATTACACTGCCACATACTTGTTCACCAGACTAAAAAAACATTTGCCACATCATTTTATGTTCTAACATGTATTGATAAAAACTAAAGTGATTGACGACCAACAGACCAACTATATAGCATGCGAAAAACAGTCGGTGCATTCCAAATGGGATATATCGCCCTCCGAAGGGCACTTCGGAGTGAAAACAATCATGGCCGCCATATTGAAGGGTCGTTCCAATAGGATGATCGCGCTTCCGATGGCGCATGGATATGGTGAGGGCGAGTATATGTTTCGAATTCACTAGTGACTTGCGAAAAACACATGACCTACTAACCTACTTCTTCCACCCGAATTCCGTAGCATGTATATGATGGACACTTTACTATCCCATGAGGCCACGGGAGAGGAGTCATCATATTTGAAAATGGCGGAACAAGTACCTTAGGGAAAAACGTTGTTCATTGTAGTTCAATTGTACTTGTTTAACATAATCTAAGTAAACGACTGACTTGTTGTAGGTTTACACAATGTAAACCGATGAGACGGTTTTGTGAATTGAGTTTAAAAAAGATGTTTAATCATTATTACCGATCAGATGGAGTTAACCTCAATGCAGGTGCATCAGCTTGTTATACTCCAGTACACGGACAGCATGGACGCTTGGCGGACGTGTTCCACACATGCGCAGTAGTCGATCGGATTGAACAGTAAAACAGAAACAGTAACATGGCGTCGTCCATGCAGTAGGAAGAGCTGCTTTGTCTGCTGTACTTAGCTAATTCACAGAAAAAAAAAGAAAAGGCGGAGAGCAAGAAAGTGGTGTGTTCCAGCGCATGCGCAGTTGGTGCTTTTGTAGTCTACTGTCAGTGCATACTTATACGCGGTCAAAAAAATGGGAGGCATGCGGATGGCCTGAGCCTCCGTGAAACCCCCCGATGAAGATTTGTGGACTGCTTAAAACAAAGACAAAGAACTGCTTAAAATTACACCATTGCATACTGCGTCATTTAACAACACCTATAACAATAGTAATTATAATAAAAAATATGCTGTAATTCTGTTCAAATCATCTATAAATGACTATTACTTGTACAATAAATAATATATATTTGCTTACCAGTCTATTAAAACACAAACACATATTAAAACATATAAGTTTGTCGCGAAGCAGTCTCCATCTCGAAAACACCACACCGATATTGATCCTTGTTTTATTTCTCCGTTTGTCCCAAGGCCTCCTTGCCTCAGTTGATTTACGTTTACGTTTTTTCAATTTTCTGTAAACTACTCGCCAATGAATAGTCGTGATCAATGATGATGATTGAACGACACAACAGCGGCACACTAGATGCTGTATAACGTGTAAAACAATGGAAAAGTAGCGCAGTGGAATGGAAAAACGACCCCTTCAAAGAGGCAGACAGTAAAGTAAAGTTAAAGTTTTCAAGTCAATGTCCCTACTGGTACAGGTTGTAACTAGAAATACCGCTATGTAAGATTTTGTAAGATCACAGAAGGTGTGAATCGATTTACGATTCAATCAGATTCATTCAGACAGTACACTCACGGGCTGAATTGTTTGCACTGGTTTCTCACCTGAAGTAAAACTGCATAGTCTCAGGCGAGATACTGCATGACTGGATATTTTATAACACGAAGAACTGGAGAACGTGAAATAAATCTTTATTAACCACACACCAAACAGGCTATATGCATTTCAGATACATTAATAAGCAGACAAAACATTGATCTAAATCAGGCATGACAATCCTGTTCCTGGAGATCTACGTACCTGAAGAGTTCAATTCTAACCCTGCTCCAGCACACCTGTCTGTAATTATAAAGTGCTCCTGAAGATCTTAACTAGCTGGTTCACTCGTGTTTGATCAGGGATAGAGGTTGAACAGAAGGAATATATAAATATATACTTAATACAATGTTTTAAAAACGTATACCAATACTATACCAAATCTGTAGATACATAATTGGATACTTAGATATATTAAACACACACCATAAGATAGGCTAAATTTAATTCAAAATCTGTCTATAGTAGAGATTGCAGATTTACAAAGAAAAATAGGAATATAATAGGGATTTTTTTTTTGTCTTTGTGTTGATTTCCATACGCAAGGTGTCGCTGGTGGAAGTTTCCTTGACACATGATCTCTGGCAATTGCGGAGGGTGCTTGGGCTCGTGACCCCTTATTCTAGGATAATGAAATATTTTGAATCCGACAAGAGTACTGTATAGACTTGAGAATTCTATTGGGCGAACGGCTTGGTAATGGAGTTTGGGGGAATACTGGGTGGCTAGGCCCTAGGAATTGTGGGTCGCCTGACCGGTGGCTGTGGTGCTATAGAGGAAAGCAAGATACTTAAGTTGCACTGTCATAACTCCAGATGAATAAAAGCTTTATTAAAGCAACGCCCGTGATGATAGTTCTTCAGTGAAATTGTGACACTGAAGAAATCAAAGTTTTAGATTTACTCCCAACTGGGACAGCAAGCGGTGTACCTACTATGGTTTAGTAATAGAGTAGCGGCTCTAATGCATATGAAGGCTGCTGATTAATCACCTGATGAAAGAATATGTCGCAATGAGCATACTCTTGAACTAATAATATAGCTTAATCAAACTATCACTTGTGTGGGGCATTTTATTAGATGAGACTTACATTTGATGCTCTCATCAGAAGTGGAAATGATCTTAATGTTTTGCACTATGGAAACCAACAGACATTTAAAGTATTATTTTTACATAAAGAGAAAACTCACATATAAAGTAATGTGTAAAAGCCTCATTAGATGCTTTACATTTGTTTTAAGATGGTTGTCTCAGTTGGAAACATCAGTTTTAGATTTCCAAACATTCCTTTTGCAAATATTACATGATGCACCTCTAATTTTGAACATCTCCGGGAATTTACCTCTATTAGATATCATTTCTGTCAATTCTTTGCAGACTTCCTCAAGTTTATTTTTTAGCAGAAGGACAGATTTTCCCACATCATCATATAAGAGGTGAGAATTGGCTGTGATTCTGGGCACATCAGTAGTTTGTGGAGGAACAGAGCAAGACTCAAAGCTCTACAGAAACCCACACAAAGTCAAAAAAATCAAACAAACATTAAAATAAAGACACCTCTAGATCACTGTCCTGCTTTTCTCAAGCTCTCTTACCAGAAGAAAATGGATGTGATCATCTGTTTGTAAAAGCTGCTCCAGTTCAGTGTCTCTCCTCCTCATGTCATCAATCTCCTGCTCCAGTTGCTTCATGAGTATTTCAGTTTGACTCACTGCAGCTTTTTCCTGATCTCTGATCAGCTGTGTGATCTCGGAGTGGCTTCTCTCAATGGAGTGGATCAGTTCAGTAAAGTTTTTCTCAGTGTCTTGCACAGCTTTCTCTGCAGAGTGCTGTTAGGACACATTACACAGTGATCTTCAGTGGGACTGGAAGTGCACTGGGATCATTGATTGGAAGAGAGTATTAACTGACCATGAAACTTTTCCACCAGTTGGCAACTCACCTTATGAGTCTTCACAACCTCTCTCAGCTCCTGAAGATCTTTCTCTCTCTGCTGGATTCTCTCCTGGAAGTCTCTTTGAGTTTGTTCCAAATGTTTCTATTGAACAAAGAAATAACTTTAAGCTAAGAAGTGTTGTTTTCTGAATGAAATCAGTTCTTTTTTTTTATGGAATAAAGAGGAGTTCTTTCTTTGATCCACTCAATGCAAGAAATGCGAGTTCTGCACAGATGTAGCAGGAATGCCTGCATCTGAGGTTGTGCAGTATTGACTTCTGAGCAATTCAGACCAAGAAGTTACTTCAGGAAAGGCAACTTTAGGAAGCACCAAAAATGTGGCCGAAAATATGAACAGAAACCATTACTTTAACAGATCCGATAACAGAATGTCATGCAGCATAATTTATTATACAAATAAATGCTGAGCCAGGCATGGCAGTAACCGTATTTACCCAACAGCCATTATTTACACATTCATTATGGGGATGGTGAGGGGAAATATCCAGTAGATATTACAATTATTTAGGGAGAAAGTATATGTTGCGAATTTTAATTTCAGTGTATACCTGAGACTATTTCAAAAGACTTATTTCACTAAGCTAAAGTAAAACGTAAATCATATCAGAGATTAATATATAACATAGACTATTTATAAATAGTCCATGTTAGACCATGTTTGTTGTGAATAACTTTATTAACATTCATGAACCAAGATTTTGCCATTTTGTAATGTCATCAGCACCCTGTCCCATAGCTTTCTCCTATATTTCCGCCTCCTATTGCTAGCTAAAAAGTGCCTCTTATTGGTGTACAAATATTATACAAAAAAGTGAGTGAAGCAGTTATTACATACCATTTATAATGAAACGGAAATAACAACAACAATAACCAATAGTCATTTTTGTGTTTACCTGTTTCTCTGTCCTCTCATCTATAGCTGTTACGGTGTTGTGGGTTTTGTGTGTATTTACTGCACACAAATAACAAATATAGAGCTGGTCAGTCCGGCAGTAGATTTCCAGTTGTTTATTATGTTGAGGACAGATCTTCTGCTGCTGTCGCCCAGTGGTATCCATCACTTTGTTTGGTTTATTTGAGCGAAATTCTTCATGACGGTCAAAAGGAGTCTGACAGGAGGCACCAGCAGGAACAGCAGTTTGTAGTTTAGTCTTCTTCAGGTTCTCCACCAGTTGATCAAACACCACATTCTTACATAAGGCAGGTCTTGGACTGAAGTTCTTTCTGCACTGAGGACATTTGTAAAGTCCCCTCTGATTCTCCTGATTCCACCAGCCTGTAATACAGTTCATACAGTAACTGTGTCCACAGGGAATGGTCACTGGATTCTTCAGTAGATCCAGACACACTGAACAGGTGAACTGGTCCTGTCCCACTGAAACATTGGCTTCTGCCATGTCACTGCGTATGAACACTGACCAAACAACTCAAACAACAGCTCGACAATAACTAATGCTGCATGCAGCTTCTTTGTGCTAAATAGCTGAAATAGTTTCCGCGTTCTGTTTACTGTTTACTGTAAAATGTTCAGGAAGAAAAAAAACTGGTTTGATGGGAACTGGTTTCAGGGAATTTGAAAGTTTTTTTGTATCACAAGTGAAACTGTGTCACTCCAAAACACTGTTTTCAAACCATGATGACTTCACATCTGCAAAAGTTGGCCAGTGAATTTTGATTTGAGTCCGACCATAGCTATATTCAGTGCGTCAGTTTTATTTATATTATACAGTCCCCCAGCTAAGAGGAGGCGAGAGTGCGCGAGATATAATCGTACCCCCTCGGAACTTCATTCTGAGCCGTGTGTCTTGCGTGTGCGGCGCCCGCGGCGCCGGCTTCGGCGCAGACTTATCTCGTCCCGGCCTGTCCCCTCCTGGTATACGACATCGCCGTGCTCCTTCCGGGTGGATCTTGCTGGGTCCGTCGAGCCAACAGACTTTCAAAGGTCCGAAGATAAAATAAATAAATGCGGGATTATTTCAGAAAGTTATCATGCTGGTAGATGCTTTAACCAGAGCCCCAGTTATGTAGACCTACTGGTTTTACAGATAAATCCTTGCCTGACATGCCACGGAGTTCAAACTAGTGATGACTGATTCAAATTAATCGCTTTTTAAAGTCTGATCTCTTTTATTAAGAGCAAACCCGTGGTTCCCCCCCCCCCCTTGGATGATTCAGAAGACGAGTCTTCAATTTTGAGTAAATTCAGTCATATAGAAAAAAGTGCCATACTTCTGTTTCATATGGGTACGTTTTTTGTTTTTGTTTTTCACAAAAATGTGAATGTCACAAAAATGTATGAATGTAGTGAAAACAGGTCAGACTGCAAAGTGATCATTCCTATGCATGTGTTGTAATTTATTACAATGTATCCAAGAAAAAAAAGAAAGAAATAAAAGGCAAAAAGTAAAGTCACAATTATTTAGTCACAATAATTAGGCTAATTAGAGATCATACTAGCAAAGAGTCTAATGGCTGCCCCGGGGGCCCCCGAACGACGCACGGGGGGGGGGATCTCTGGTGGCAATCCTGTGACATGACACTTGAATAGGTATTATTTTAATATACATCATCTTAATTGCTGCTTCTTTTCAGAGCTTTCAGAGTGTGAATTTAATTATTCACCTGTGGAATCACAGTTATTGAGGAGCTATTAGACTATCGACTTTATTGTGTGCTGTAACCTATTATATGAAGTTATGTTATTTAAAACTCAAATCAGGCTGTGGACAAACAGCCTCATTTTATTTTTATGAAAGTTTGACTATTGTGTCTTTTCACTTTCAAAAGCCTTGGGAAAGCTGCTCCTTCATGAACCATATCAAAGAAACTACACTCTTAAAATAAAGGTGCTTCAAAAGGTTCTTCAAGTATGCATAGAAGAACCATTGTTGGTCCCACACAGAACCATTCATCAAGGTTTCTTTAAAAGACATCCTCTTTCTTACCTTTTTTGTAAATCTGAAGACCTTCTTATCCGCCACAAATACAAACCTTTTTGTGAAACAGAAAGGTTCTTCAGATGTTAAAGGTTCTTGGAACCATTTAGACAAAAAGGTTATTTTAGTGACGTGACATGTGGCCAAGTATGGTGACCCATACTCGGTATTAGTGCTCTGCAATTTTCCCATCCAAAGTGCACACACACAGCAGTGAACACACACACCGTGACCACACACCCGGAGCAGTGGGCAGCCTTCATGCTGCGGCGCCCGGGGAGCAGTTTGGGGTTCGGTGCCTTGCTCAAGGGCACCTCAGTCGTCTTATTGAAGGTGGGAGAGAGCGCTGTACATTCACTCCCCCCACCTACAATCCCTGCTGGTATGAGACTCAAACCCGCAACCTTGGGTTACGAGTCCGACTCTCTAACCATTAGGCCACGACTTCCCCCTATGGCATTGTGAAGCACCTTTATTTTTAAGAGTGTAGACAATCAATATTGTTTATTGCATATGTATCAATATTGAATTAGCCTTTGGAGATTTGCTAGAAAAATGTATATATGTTTACTTTATTCCTGCATGTGAGAATTATAAAGGAAATGACAGCATTGATTATTTGATTAAAGTCGTGAATGCACAGCAAAATATGTATGGAGGACGTCATGGAGGGTTATACAGCATTAGTGTGCAGTGTCTCCATCTAAAGGAAAGAAATAGGCATTACACTGTTCAGCTTACCAAAAGAAACTAAATTTCCTACAGATTTTTTGCGTTTAGTTTATCACTATGTGTAAAAACTAAGACTCTTCATTAAAAAAGATTGTGTTTACTGTGTTTTTAGAGACCACGGACTAATCAAACTTTGTCTTCAAAAAAGAAAATTGCATCCTAGACAAAAATTGAATAGACCAAATTATATACTGAAATTTGCATATATTTATAAATAATAATAATTATTGATTTTTTTTTTTAAATGCAAACCATGTTTACTGGTTGAGATGAACTGCAACATTTATGTATTCAGTGAGAGCTTAATAATTACCGGTACTAAAAAAGACTCTTTAAGTATTAATTAGCAAGTTTTGGAGCTAGTTTGCAGACTATATTTGTTAGAAAACACTCTCTGTCTTGTTAAGGTTCCATGATATGCCTCACCCCTCCTTTTTTTTTCTCCCTCTCTCTCACTCTTCTGTATACAACGCATTCTCTCTGAATCCCCCCTTCTGTATCCATCTCTCTCTCTTTATATTATGTTTTAAATATGTCTTACTTATATGCAAGGTATGCATGCTTAAATGTATACATTAGCTTCTCTTGGTTCAAATGTCCCAAATAAGGACATGATAGCTAGGAATGAGGTTCGTGATGAAACTCTGAAGACAGTTCAGCATTCTTCGCAAAAGTCTATTCCTAATATGTCCATGTTTTTCTGTACATGTGGCCATTTTATATAAACGCATGTTCTTGGCCAAAGATCCTATATGTATGTCATCTATATCCTTATTGGTTAAAGGGTTGAAACTCCCCTCTACATATGCCTATATAATATCTGTATTTCTATGAATAAATTGAAGTATTGAGGATACATTTGACTGTGTGTTTTCTTACTTCCCGGCCGTTTATTTACACTTTGGGAGACTGAGAAAATTTCACGGTGGCAAAGAGAATTTACAGAGGGACCAAATTGTTATTCTTTATTAACAATATTGTATTGTCACTTTTGGTTTGGTAACTGCTGACAACATACAGACCATTATGAAGTTAATATGCCATCCAATTCTTTGCATTTGAGAAACAATCTTTTCTGAGACTGCAGAGAATAGTAAATCACTGATATCATGACTGTGTTGTGACCTGACGAATGCTGTAGTGAACTAGCTACAGGACAATTTCAAAGGCTGATAGCAGTCCTGTCTTATCATGTCCTCCCCAGTAACATAAACCTCAATTTACTCTGGAGGGATGGTTTAGTTAGTCTGTAAATTGCTTTAGATAAAAAGCTTCCACAGTATAGATGTTTCCCTTCCTATCTGTCCTTTGCAATGCATACATTAAAAGTCATATCCCAAAAGAAAAAAGAAAAGCTCATGACATTTCCCAGATGTCCTTTGGTTTCCATTTTCACCTTGATCTCCAGGGGCGTATCAGCTGTTAAAGGCACTTTGCCAGCTGGCATTCTTCCAGCAGCCCTAAAAGCCTCGTTTCTGAAAATATGAAATCTAGAGCATTTTGTTTGTAGGACCTTGGAATGACCTTGGATGAAAATGGGATGACATTTTCCTTGAGCTGAGGTCTTGCGTCGAATGATTAGCTTACCTGTTATTAGTTTCTGTGCTACTTACAGTAAGAAAGTCAGAATTTCTTGTTGGAAAGTCATGCTAATTTTATCTGATCTTCATTAAAGCTTTCTCAAGCACTCTATATTATTCAATCAGAATGTGTTCATGGAGATATTATCTGTAAGACTGGTGTTCGTTTCAGAAGCTATGTAGATGGTGGTTGATGTGTGATGCTATTTTATGTGTGAAAGATGTTGAGATCGAAGAGCATGTATGAATCATGTATTTGCATACTGTCAAAAAGTACTGAATTATTTCTAGAATATCAAAGTGAATATCTTAAGTGATCATAGTAGTTCTTCAACCTAAAATTAAAAAGAAAATAAATCCCAAAGTCTTAGTTTAAAATATGAAAATATTTTAGTTGCTCTGTAGATACTTATATTCAAATGACAGAGTTACTGGTATGTACAGACAGTATATAGTGAGTTATAGGATGTCCCTTACTGTAAGTTTGAACGCCATGTTGAGGAAGCACAACCAGGAACATATATGCTAAACCAGGAAGAATAGATAACATCAAAAAAATGATAGTTAATTTGATTTGTTCAAGGTTTATAGCAGTGTGAACAGTAATTACAATCATTATCTGAAGGGCCGTGTTTGGTTGGGTTTTTGCTCTAAACCATAAGCTTGTTTGATTAGAGAGAATAACCACCCCACCCCCATGCTGTCAATTACTGTGTCACACCCCTCACCACACAACACACTACACCACACCCACCATTTGGTGCGCTATTGGGTCCCTCCTGCACCTACCCGCCACAACCATGGCTGGGAGCCCAAGTAAATTCCAGCTTCACAGGTTTCCTCAATTCCCTGGGGGTCTGTAGCACTGATCAACACCTGTACCTATAACCCCAGGGTGTCCAACGTAACGTAAATAATTTCTACCAAATGTGTCTGCAGTCAAGCAAGGAGCTGAAGAGAAAACACTCACAGTTGTGCTGTTTACTTCACTTATTTTTGTGGTTATTTCCCATATTGTGACTAATGAATCAGAAGTCTGGCATATTCAAAGAACTTACTTCCACAGTGTAAAATAAGGCAGATTAAAAAAGAAAACATAGATATTGAAATTATAATGATGTAAATGAGCTTTATTGGAGCAACCCCACCCGACCCCACACTTCACATTAACTTGTTAATCACTGTTTTCACCTGCTATAAACCGTATAGCATAAAGAGAAATAATTTATTAAAAATTATACCATAACATTTTAAAACAAATAAACTGCTTTGCAAAGTACATTAATAACAAACTCAGAACTGAAAATGCACTCGAGTGTTGTTGTCTTGTTTTAAAATGTTTCAATACGATCACACCTAAACTGAAGCATCACTGGTCACTGAAGAGTCACACAGCAGTTGTGTGTGTGTGTACTGTTTCCGGCCACATAAATATTTATATACATCAAAATAAAAAGACCAAATGGCTGTGAGTAAAGTAATTGCATTTGATCTAATGTTTTCCAGCTTTAGACTGTTTAACAATAGCTACAACAAGTGTTGGGCAGTAACTAGTTAGTTACTGTAATAATATTACTTTTTGCAGTAACTAGTGTAACTAATTACTAATAAGATTTCAGTAATAATATTACAGTTACCATCCATAAAACAGCTAGTTACAGTTACTTTTGATGCCTCAACTGATTTGAAATCCAACAATCCAATAATTCCTAGATTTATTTTCATAATTTTCACGACTCGCACAGGCACATGAAGTCACCAGTGCAACAGGAAAGCTTGGATATTGCCATTACACTGATTTTGTCATGAGAAAAGGTGATCTGAACACATACAACCTTGGAAAAAAAATCTTCATGGAATTGTGTATGGGCAGGTTGTTTTAAGTATTGTTAGGGACAGCTGAAAACTGTCTTAAGATGGAAAACATTAGCTCAAAGGCAAATATATTATGCCACTGACAGCCCCTAGGTCTTCTTAGCATATGCAGTCGGGCCCCTCTCAGCCTCTGGGCCCTATGCACTCTGACCCCCTTTCCCCCCCGGTTGCTACGCCACTGTATACTGTATAAGTGCTCACAAACTGAAAAAAAAAAACTAGCATTTGTATTTCACATGCACAGTATTTGTCCGGTTCTCTGTATTTCCTTGCATTTGTTGGACATTACTTATAGATGGAGCGTTGAATAGTTTCATAGCAAAGAGCTCAAAAACATGTTTATCAAAATTATGCTGAAAACGAGCCAAGAATTCATGTTAAAACGTTAAACATTTAAGCACCTCTGTCAGAATACTTAGGTGTCTTGCTTAGGTTGTAAATGAGTTATGTTTGTATGTATTTCTATCAGCCTTTTTATCTAGTGTTGGATACTTATTGCACAACTTCGCGCACTCGTCGAGACTTTTATTTTGAAAACATTCCTCAAGCGTGAACCATGACGACGCCTCTCACCGGCAGCCATTTTGTAGGTCACGCCTACCGGAAACGGTGTCTGCACCAGCACCGACAGCAGAATCGAAATCGAAGGAATCCCGGTCGAGCACCGTCACGTTTCGCTCGTCTCTCCCACTCCCACTCCCACTCCCATCCCGGACACCGCGGTTTCCTCTGCGGGTCGAGCGCCTTTCCACGCCGCCGTGTCGGAGGACCGACCGCTGGAGCGCGGGAGGATTTTCCAGAGAGGGGGAGGAAGGGCAGGTCCCTCACCACCACCACCACTTTCACTCCCTTCATCATTTCCAAACATCATCATCATCAACAACAATGCGACGAGGCGTGTCTGCGCTCCCTAGAAACATACCGGAACACTAAACCAGCAGCAGCACCGAACAAAATGCATCGCGTTGACCGCACGCCGAGCCCTGACGCCGTTTGATGTAGCACGTTTTATTATTTATTTATTTTTTTGATCTGGAAATTTCTTGACTTTGTTGAGAGAGCGAGCGAGCACTGCGACCTTGCATCCAGCTGAATCAACGATGCGGACTTTACCAGCACCCTGATTTAGCACCGCATTTCCCTCGAATGCCCCTTTCGCCAAACCGCTTCTCTTTTCTCAGGTCTGCGTGTTTTTATGGGAGGGACGGATAGCTAGTAGCCGAGACAAAATGTGGAAGTGGAGGCGGCTGATGCGGTTGTCCAACCGCTCCTTAATGGCCTTCATCTTTTTCTTCTCCATGTCCACGACCTGCCTCTACTTCATCTATGTGGCTCCCGGAATAGGTAACGTAAAGCGCGTCTGATAACTCATGTTTCTCGTGTGCGAGTGATGCGATTAAACGCGCGTTAATCGTGTTTCATTCATCACTGACTCCAGATACTGAGCATCACCTCCCAAACGAGCACTAGTGAGAGGTTGTGTTTAAAAACCCAGTGAGCTGCCTAACTAAACAGCCGTTATACTGTGATGGTCAGAAATGCTAAACGCGTCTGTAATGACCAACAGTGCTATCTAGTTAGGCGCCTCAGTAGGTTTTTAGGACGCAGTCGGTGTGCTAGATAATTAAATCAGATTTGGAAATTGAAAACCCCATTGAATGGTTTCTTGCTAGGTTTACATCGTCCTTAGCCGACAATTAACGTTATTTTGACCAAGTTTGTATATTTGAGGTAATTATGGGCTGTTAATGTGTTGAGAGAAATCTCCGTTAGCTCTTGTTGTATCTGCATTTATCAAAAACCCCATGACTACAGTACGTTTATTTCAGCTTTATCTTTATTTACCATAGTTTTTGATATGTGTAGTAAGAACATAGTAAACCCTCTACGGTTTCTCATTAGCATATGGTTTCTTTAAAGCAAAGTAGCATTTGTTCAGAAACATACCACCCTACATGCATTTATAAATCATAATTGGTGTCCTAAGTCTACTAAAAATGAAGTGTAACATTTATATGCAATATTTTTAATACAAATACTATACTAGCTGTATACCCTTGTGAAAAACCATACTTTTTAAAAAGTATGGTATGCACGTTATTTACAATGAAATGAAAATTGTATATTAAATGCGGTTAGTTTAACTTTAATTCAACTTAAAGGGGTCATATGATGCAATTACAATTTTTCTTTTCTCTTTGAAGTGTTACAAGCTCTTGGTGCATAAAGAAGATCTGTAAATTTGCAAAGACTAAAGTCTCAAATCCAAAGAGATATTCTTTATAAAAGTTAAGAGTCAACCACACCCTCCTAAAACGTCTCGTTCTAACACGCCCCCACATGTCTACGTCACGATGTGGGAAGATTTGCATAACACCGCCCAAATGTTCACGCAAAGAAATAAGGCGTACCTTTATTCTCGCTGTAGTATTGTTGCCGCCACCGCCATGTCGTGGGGACGCTGTGTGTTTCGTTGTGAAAGCGAAACTACTTTGTTTGGCCTTCCAAAAGAAGACACAACTAGAAATCAGTGGTTAAGTTGTATTTACAACACTGTTCCAGAACAGTTCAACCCAAATATTCAGATGTGTGCAGCGCATTTTATGGAGGACGAGGACTGTTTCCTGAACCAGTAGCCTACAGTGCGTCTGTGGCACAAAGGCTGTTTCTATAAAGTGGGGCAATTCCAACTTTGCAAGGATAGTCTGGCGCTTCTGACTCACAGCCTGTAAGTACGTTTTCATATTTAAAGTATTTGCCACTGACTATTCAAGTGTGAGTTTTGAGCAGTGTAGAGTAGTTTTTGTTGTTTGTCGTTTCTCCGATCACAAATGCAGACATGGTTTTATGTTTATGCGGCGCGATACGCAACTTAATGCGTAAAAAGACCGTATAACGGCCCGTTCACACGAAGCACGATAACGATAAAGATATAGTTCTAAAAATCGTTCTCAATATTAAAGAATAGCAGAGTCCACACCACAACTATAACGATAACGATACAGAGGAACGATATCGCTGTGATCACTTTCAAAACGATTTTTTTTTTCCAGCTGATGAATGATAAAACATTGACAGCCAATCATAATCCATCCTGCTTTAATGAGCTCGGAATTTAAAGCGGCAGACGAGTGTGCGCTTATAATAAACAGACGATATCGTTCGCTGGCATGGACGCTAGTACTGTTATCTTTATAGTTATCGTTCTTTTGGTGTGAATTGGTCTTAAGAAGAGTCATTATAATCGTAATTATGTCCCCACTGGATGCAAAAATGCTCTTTTGTAATGGGTTTTTATTGATTTTGTCTCGCCGTGCTAGGAGACAGCATCACAAGTATGGTTAGGGGTGTAACATTTCCATCACACGCTTGAGGTATTCGGTCAATCACAACGCACTGGATAGCTGGCCAATCACAGCACACCTCACTTTTCAGACCGATGCGCGTTTCAGAAATGCGTGGCATAGAGGAGAAACAATAATGTATTGTGGAATGTGGAAAATAATGTGTTTTTTGAACCTTAAACCGCATAAACACATTGCATTACACAATACACAAAATCTGTTTTATTTGTTAAGCAACGTCAAATGCCCCTTTTAAGTACGCTTCTATTTTAGTTTTTAATACATTTAACAACACAAACCCCACATTCTCACCTTATCAGGTTATCCCGTTTCTTAGGGAATTTAAATCCTGGAGGTTTTTACAACCATCGGCTGTGCAGGATTGTGGCAACATTGAATATTCATTGATTATTATGGTGAATGACGTCAAGTTGACCGTTAAAGATGGTGGACTCGTCTACTTTGGCGCAGTCAAATGGAATCTAATATCTATGCTCTAATAATGTATATTAAGTAGTGTTTATAAGCTTCAGCCAGAGTCTTGTCCTTACTAAAGGAGATGAGAGGGTTTGTATTACTTCACTATTGGAGAAAGTGTAATTGTCCCTTAATAAACCCATCACATCACAGCCTTGATTTCATTGAATTTCAGTCAGAGTTGTGCGACACTCAGTCGCAGTTTACGGATACCATAGGAATGAATTAGAAGTACCGTAAGCTGAATCTCACCTGTCACAAAAAGTCAGTGTCTTCTCTTATAAAATGCCTTTTTTTTGTGATTAACTCTAAAAATAATTAAATCCAAAAGTATTGTTTAGTGTAAAACATGTTGGAGATTAGCTGATAGGCTGTCGATTCATTAAATTATAAACTGTTTCCTCACAAAATCTGTTTATTCAGCGAAGTGAGCCTCTCCTCCATTGACATCCATTACAAAAAAACGGCCTCTGGTCTCCTTTCCCACGTACTGCCAGGCCGGAAGCGTTAGCTTTAGCCGTTACACTTTTTCGGCTAATGGTTGCAGGCTTGCCTTCTAGTGGCTTTGGTTCAGCTCTGCTTTGTTTAAAGTGGTTACAAAGAAAACGCTGTATCGCTGCTGTTCAATGAGCGCCACCTTCTGTCAGAGCGTGAATCTGCGTCTCATTCAGAGCTCATGCTGTTTGTTTCTTTCAGGCAATATGTTTTTAGCATATTGCAAAAAGCTGTCTGTTTTTGTCTTCAGATTTTTGAAATTACATCTAAATTATCTAATTTCATCAGAAATGCTCATCCGGTTGGAGCAGCAGCTTTGTTTGAATCTGATTACAAAATTGCAGTAGTACCCTAATTTAAAGGGGTGGTTCTATTTGGACTTGGTATTTTTTACAATTTTTGATGTTAGTTAGTGTGTAATGTTGCTGTCTGAGCATAAACAATATCTTCTATCTATTAAAATATATATATAATATCTAAGTTGCGGCGCTGAAAGTTAAATGCAAACGGAGATAACATCTTTTAAAATTCTGGCAGTTTAAAGCCTACAAAAAACGGCTGGTAGGGACTACAACTAGTTACTTCCCGGGTTTTGTGACATCACAATCCTCGCCCCCGGTAACATGCACCAAAGGAGGCGAGGCCATGCTCGCTGCTTAGAGAAGAGGAAGATAAACTAGGGGTGCACTGTAAAAATCGTATTCTATATAGTCGTGATCTGTCTCCTAACCTATTCTAATGGTTTCAACGTTTCAAAATCATGTTCTAAGCAGCGTTTCTAATCCTGGTTCCTCGTGTAGACCGCGCTGCACACGACTCTGCATCTCTCTCTCACTCCTCTCGTCTCATTCAGATCATCAGCCGCTCCCAATGATTTGTTTCCTTTATCACTTCTTTTCACATGCATAGAGCGTTATACATGGGACTCGGGGCGGGTGCCGTACTGTAGTAAAAGCGTTAATCAGGTATAAACCAGTATATTAAGTAAACAGTAGCATTTACAAATAACAGCATATCTAACAGTATGAGACAACAACAAACAAAAAAAAAAACATAGGCCTACTATTAAAAGCCATGCTTGCATGGGTTCGGTGCGTTCTCTCACTAATAAGCTTTGCGTCTCAATCGGCGGCCTCAAACTGATAAGCAATATTGACGACGCCATTGTTCACAATACAACCGGAGCACATGCCGCTGATGTGAGGGGCGTGACGTTCAGACGCGCACTAGAGGCGGTTTAGCCAATCACAAAACTCTGACTACTAAGCTAACCAATCAGGCCCATCGCCTATTCAGAGGGAGGGGATCATAAAACCAGCGAAATGAGCAGCGGTTTATAAGGGAAGAGACAGAGCGGGTGTAAAGTAAAGGTAATTATGTGAAAATAATGCTTTTTTTGTTTATTTAAACGAAGCATTAACACATGTTAGACTGCACCCCATAAACACAATCAAGCCTAGAAAAAAAAGTCAACCACCCCTTTAAATAGCTATCGATGTCAACTGCCTGCATAGAGGGGGGGCCAAAAAACATCTTTTCATTGTAGTCAATCAAGATTGGGTGGCATCACACTGACTTTCGACGGTGGAGCATTGATTGTTTCCCAACGTTTTCTTATCCATGTCGTGAACCTAAGGACGAGTATTTTAGTGATTCATTAACTTTTAAATGCTTTTCAACCTTCTTGCAGATTGCTTTCCCGTGAACAGTGTATGCAATGGCCAATCAGAGGTGTTTAAGTCAGAATCCACTCAGTTTTTACTTGACCCTTTTAAAGCGATACTTAATTACTTACTTGAAGGATACATGCCAGTATTTTCTTTAATATTATTATTATTAGCATAAATAATGAACTGATTTAATTTGTTCAAATAGTTTAATAAAATAATTAAATACTTTTTTTCTATGGTACTGAAATTGGTTCTGAAAATCATTTGTTGTAATGTATAATTAAGAGCTCATATTAATGAGCTGATTTTGTTAAGTCGTAGCCATAAACTGTAGGCTATGTTTTTAAAGACTTCTGGAGAGAGGGATATATTACTTTAGGGCATGATCCTTGTATTTTATTGTCACTGTAATTAAATAAAAAATGTCCTGGAAAATGATGATCACTGAAAAAGAGAGGGAACCCTGACACAGCCAAGTCCTGTTTAATAGCTCTTGCTGTGTTTGTGTAATCAGTGCCCAAGAAAGCTAATGTTTTTTCCTTACTGTTGTTTGCCCGGCCTTCACTGGACTGTGTCTAATGTATGAAGAGCTCTTGGCGGTTAGGAAGAACCAATGTGTTTTTTTCCCATAGTTAATTTTTTCTACCATTAATGGCTGCTGTTTATATTCTGGTTTGAAGATTAGTATCAGTGTTGGGAATCTACTTGATGTGCTGCAGTTTCCACACAGCAAAGCTATCGTTTTATAGATATGACCACCAAATAAACCTTTTTTATCCATTTCTAGACTATATATTAGATTTTTTTTTAATTTAGATTATACACTTTAAAAAATGCTGAGTTAAATACAACCCAGTGCTGGGTAAAATGGGGACAAACCCAGCAATTGGGCTGTTTTGACCCAGCGGTTGGGTTAAATGTTTAACCCAGCCTTCCGGGTAGTAACCCAACTGCTGGGTCAAAACAACCCAATTGCAGCATTTTGTAGAGTGTACTAGTGGATGACCAGGTTTTGCAGTATATCAATGCCGATGTGTAGACACTACTTGTAGACACTATTATAATTCACAGTTTCTTTTGTCCATTTATAGTGGAATGAGGCGTTTTTGTTTCGAGTGTGAGGATGCTCATGCAAGTGAGGTCCATAAAGAAATAATTTATAAATGTATATGAACTCAAAGCCCAGGCCTGAATTCCATTGAACCTTTGGGATGATTTGGAACTGTAAGCTAGACCCCATCACCCAACACCAACGTATGACCTTTCTGAAAGAGAACAAATCCCTCCATCCACATTTCAACATCTTTCCAGAAGAGTAGAAGCTGTTATAGAAGCAAAAAGGGGAAAACTCCTTATTAATGCTCGTGGGTTTGAAATGAAATGGTAAACAAGCAAAAATGGGTGTGGTGTGTGGGTGTGGATATACGTTTGGCCACTTTTGACATATACATTTATTTATTTATTTGTAATTTTATTTAAAGCCAAAATACAATTTATATCGAATAAATGCAGAATATTGATAAAATGAACGTTTTAATTTTACACAATATTTCTGCAAAAATTCACTCTAAAATTTTAGATGAATTGGACATTGTCTAATGACTGGACATTTACATCTCAGTCTAATTTCAGTTAATTGGTCGATACAGTTATTGGCCAGTGCTGATAAAGTGAAAATATTCAAATGTCGTCTAATGCATTGCCTATCACTAGAATTTCCATGCGAGAACAGCAGATTAGTGTTGTTATACCTTGTTACCCATGTATATATGTGTAAAGCTTGTCCTTTTTATGCAGTAACCAAAAGATTGTTTTCTCATTTAGATTGGTCTACACTGATGTCATGGATTTACACTTGCTTATGTAGTTTTTCGCTTCTGATTATATGAAGCTCAATACAGACGTCTCTTCAAATCTATAGTTGAAATTCAGCAGTAGACATTTAGCTAATTTCGGTTCATTTCTCCTCGTATATAGACTCAGAAATGCTGACACAACCTTTGTGTATTAGTTAGATTAAAACTGCTTTACACTGACAAGAACTGAGGCTAAACCACAGACAGCCATTATTGATGCTTACAATGATAGGAGCTTGTAGTTTCAGCATTTGCCATTTCCTCACAATGCTGCTCTTAAGAGCTTTTCTGTGAGAGGAAGAGACTCAGTACACAAGCGTTCAACTTGGCTGGCCAGTTACAGTTGTTTAACAGTGTGCAAATATGATTACATATTTGATTATTTACTGCTAACCTCTGTTTTGTTTCCTCTTTACATAATTTGGGAAATTCATCACCCCTCTCTCTCTCTTTCTTTGTTTCAGTCAACACATATTTCTTCATGGTACAGGCTCAGGGTATCATGTTACGAGACAATGTGCGGACAATTGGTCACATGATCAGGCTATACACCAATAAGAACAGTACTCTGAACGGCACAGGTAAGAGTGAACATCTCTTCATCTTAACATTGACCAGACTGATCTTTGAACTAAACACTATTTCAAAGGCCCGGGTATACTTAAATTTTCACTTTATGTAGCACACGTTAAACGTTCAAGTCTTTCAAAGTGTACACTATTAACCGTAAGCGTGGATGGACATGTTCGACAAGTGCACACTACCTAATGGACTTTTGTTTTTGAGAGGACTGCTGTCCACACAGATACAAAAATCAATGAAAATCATGACAGAAATTACACCATGCTGACTGTTAATGAGCCGGAAAGGAAGTGTACTTGCAGCTTAATAGATCCTGTTTCTTGGCTGCAAAGTAAACGTGAAATCAATTTGACCTTATTTTCTCACTTAATGAATATCCCTGGTCTCACCGTGAACTATTCATCAATGTTGTTCCACTGTAAAAAATAAAAAAAATAATGTAATAACTTGGTATTCTTCTAAAACAAAAATTATCTGGTGTCATAGACCATACAGGCTGTTAAATGATCTTAACCAATAGCCAAAGAGCTCTTTAGACACTCTTATTCAGTCTCTGGCTTGATTCTTCTTTTTTTCACCGTCCAATCAATTCCCAATGGATAAAATCAAGTTAGGGCTGTGCAAAAAATCAAATGCGATTTTCATGCGCATCTTGTCGGTAAAGCCGCTCCTGTGATTAGTAGTAAATCTCCAGCACGTGCTTTCAGATGGAGCGGCATTTACTACACGGAGCCGTAGTTCACTGACAAGCTACACAAAACCGCAGGCGATTCATTGCCGAGCATTTTTTCTCATCGAATACCATGTCACTGAAAAATAATTCACACTATGAAATTAAACTGGGAATAGCAATTCACATTGACTTTAATGTATATCTGTCTGTCTTTGTTGTAACAGATTATCCAGATGGAAATAACTCTAGCGAGTATATCGCTCAGCCAACCACATACCTCCCTGAGAACTTCACATATGCTCAGAACCTGCCTTGTCCCGAAAGGTTACCTTCTATGAGTAAGTTAAACACATGCATTTGTTTATTTGACTCAGAAATTCTTTGAATATAGTTTGGTGTTGCTAAGCTAATGATGCAATATTCAAATAAGTATACAAATACGCTAAAGGGCACATATTCTGGGTAAACTAGTTTGCTTGAATTAAACTGACCTTTTTGACTCTGAAATCGCATGCTTTCCTACTATTTAGTAGATCCAAACAGTATGTGAAAAGAGTAGTCTGTGAATTCACAGAATTCATAAAACAGCTTACAAAAAGTACTCAAATGATTACTATTACTATTCTTGGTGAGGATTTTGAAGTGTGCATCCAGTGGACACTTTACTATCCCATGAGGCCACAGAGAAGCGACGCAACTGACGTTTGTAGGTCACATGACGATGACAGCATGATGAATGTAGTATGTCTAGATTACATGCATGCTATATAGAACATCCTTTTTTAACAATCTTGAATTAATTATTTATAGAAGTACCTACTCTGAGAACATGCGATTTCGGACCAATTTCTGTCTTTTCTGTATTGGCATTTTTCCTAATTCACTTGCCGTAAATTTTTTGTTTGTTTTTTTTTCACTAAACTTGGTGCAGTTCATTATGGTACTGCCTTTCCTGTGAAGGATAAATCTGGTGCTACTTTAGCTTTTGGCCAAAAGAAGGCATTATAAAGAGTCTTAAAAGGCAGCATAAAATGGCCTTTGTTTGTTGCATATTGCCTCTCTAAACCTCTCTATCCAATGAGCTCAATCTAGACTTCTCAGGTTTAAAATGCTCTATCTCATTCGTCTCAGTGTAAGGCACACCCACTTTTCATGCAAAAAAAAAAGTCTTGCTGATGTGGAGCTTTTTCAGCTTTGCAAGTTACAAGGAAATTTTATTCTCAATTTCTTTGCAAGTAACACCTGTTTTGGCTTAGTTTCTTGCTGTTGTATATTTCCTTGCAGAGGGTCAGATGGAAGTGAACATGACAGAGGTACCTATGGAGGAAATAGAACTGAGGCTCAAAAATCTGGACATTCGATTTGGAGGCCACTGGAAGCCCAAAGATTGCAAACCACGCTGGAAGGTGTGTCACAGTCACAATTACATATTCAAAAAAGGTCATTCAGGACATCAGCATGACTGGTTTTGTGGTTTTCTCTCTTGCTCTTTCTCAGGTGGCCATTTTAATCCCCTTTAGGAATCGCCATGAGCATCTTCCGATTCTCTTTCAGCACCTCGCCCCTATGCTCCAACGCCAACGCTTGCAGTTTGCCTTTTATGCCATTGAACAGGTGTGCACTTACACTGTTTGATGCGATACCGCCATCCACTGATGGTCTACTTTAGTAGTTTGTATTTGACCTCAGAGTGCCAATATCATGTACCGATGATTGAGAAAATCAATCAACAATCATACAGTTTTTTTCAATCATGTGTTTATATGCTTTCAGACGGGTACTCAGCCGTTTAACCGTGCCATGCTGTTTAACGTGGGCTTTAAAGAGGCCATGAAAGACCTGGACTGGGACTGTGTGGTGTTTCACGATGTCGATCACATCCCAGAAAACGACCGTAATTATTACGGTTGTGGTCAGATGCCTCGACACTTCGCCGCCAAGCTTGACAAGTACATGTACATGTAAGTTATCAGAAAGCACTGATACTGTACTTTATTCTCTTTTTTTATTTCATTAATTTACCCTCCCTTTTTGTCATTTTTCTGATTGTTTAATGTTTATTTTCCTTATTGCCCAGCACTTGGTGTTCCAGATTTTGAATGCAGCTAAGTTGAGTTCAGTTTGTTTTCAAAGTGCGTATTTTAAACAATTTGAGGCTTGTGTTTTAAACGAGTCTAGTGTTATAGAGCACACATTGCCATGTTTAGGTTGTGTGTGTGAGTGTATAAACTGTTATGATGTTATCCACCGCCTGTAGACCCTTGCAGATCCTAATGTATATAACCAGTGTTTGTGTTTAGTTAGTTGGTTGGAGTGATTGTTGTGAGGTGCTATCTTTCTAATTTAATCTAAAATGAACCTATTCACTGATCCAAAGAGAAAAAAAAAAATCTGTAATTTTCAAATTCATTCAACCAAAAACGGCATACATTTCAAGAACCTGTTGAAAATATAGTCAAGTATGTTTAAAGCTTAACCTTTAATTCCACCAAATAATGTGTTAAAATAGAGTTTCTCACTTTAATCTCGTTGCTTGCAAAAATAAATGGACTTAGTTAAGACAAAACTACAACCATGCTATACTTGTGCTGTTGAATATTCAGGGTAAATTTGCATTGATTTGAATGTGCTTTTTATTTGGCTATTGTGTTTCCCAAAGAAAAAGAGTGTGCCATTAAGCTTGTTTAGCCATCCTTGTCTCCATGCTTCCATGCCATAGTTGAGACTCTTTTTCTTTTCTTTTTTTACATTTTAAAGAAATGTTGAAACATTTCACTTTTCCTCATTCATCCAATCCATAATGTCTGTCTGAACCATTTTGATGGGCTTCAAGAAACCTAATGCAGGGTTTCCCATACATTGGTTTATTTGTGGCGGCCCATAGATTTTCATAGAAAATCATAGAAAAGTTTTGATGTCATTTTCATTAAATTTTTCCTATAATGCCTTATAAAGTAGCGTTAATGAGCCCAGCTCTGGTTTGATTACTGCCGTTACCGTGGAAACCGCTATTTCTGCCGCTCCTAAAGCGCCTCCTGCTGGCAGAGAATGAATGTGCATTTTCAATAAGCCCGTCTGCTGTTTTATATTTACATTATATACATATATATTTCCCCCGGCGGGGGAAGTGCCGCCACACATAGAGTGTAAGTCTGTGGAAAACACTGCTAATGTGTCATTTTGTAGATGTTAAGGACCTGCAGAGTCCTACAGTTCCTTAAGATCACGTCCTGCTATATTGTATCTGCGTATCACATGTTTGTTAAAGTAAATGCAAGGGTATGGTTCATACTCACTTTTTTTTTTTCTTTTTTTTCCCTCACAGCAGTTCATAGAACTCTGATGTTAGGTAGGACTGAAAGGCTTTAGGGACATGCAGATTTTAGGGCTCTTTGTTATGCAGATTATGTCATTTGTGTAATGAGGTGTAAACACAGCTCTAATTGCTTCTCAAAAGTGTTTGAGGTAGTTGGAGAATTGTCCCCATATTTTGCATGTGACCAAGGACTGATTAAAGACCCCGTGGTGCAGCTTTGCTTTGGTTGAGTTTGAAAGGACGATTGTTCATTTCTAGTTGAAACCAAAACTGTTTTGTGAAAACTGCAAGGAAGTAAGTGTGTGCTGTACATCCTTATCGCCTTGTGAAGTAGTCTGACAGTCTGTACTATTAAAAGACTTTTTTGTTGCCTATTGCTTTCAAGTGATTCCTGATGGTAAGGTTTATGTTTCTTCTTTTTAATTTCCCCTTTTCCTTTTTTTTAAAGAATGTTTTACAAATGATGGCATATTTGTAGTTTAGTTTGCTAAGTGTTGAGTGTTTGTGTTTTCAGCCTTCCCTATAATGAGTTTTTTGGTGGAGTCAGTGGACTTACTGTCGAACAATTCCTCAAGATCAATGGCTTTCCTAATGCATTCTGGGGCTGGGGCGGAGAGGACGATGACCTCTGGAACAGGTCAGTTTTGTTTAATTAGTAGTATGTGTGTATTCCTAAGACCAGCATTAGTATTTCATAACTATCCAGTTACTTTTGTATAATGAACAGTTCACCATGATGCTGTGTGTGACTGAAGTATGTTATCATAAACAAATAGATGTATGTGTAACACAAATGTGTGTGTGGGTGGGTTTCTTGTTCTCAGGGTTCATTACGCAGGTTTCAATGTGACCAGGCCAGAAGGTGATATTGGGAAATACAAATCTATCCCCCATCACCACAGAGGAGAGGTGCAGTTCCTGGGGAGGTCAGTGTGCACACATACGTAAACACTAGTGGTGGGTTATACGTGCAGAAATTTGTACTAATATATTAACTAATGTACATTGCTGTTGAGATAAGAGTATGTTTGTACTCATATTCATGGCACTAGTCCAGGTTTGGCTCAACCATGCAAAAGACACACATCTTACGTCTTAGATAGTCCGATGCATTAAATTGACGGCACCGATTTATACTTTGTTAGAAAAATATATTTCAAATAAATGCTGTTTTTATGAACTTTCTAAATAATCCTGAAAAGAAGTATATTATGATTTCCACAAACTATTAAGCATTTAATTAACTGTATATTGTTTTCATATCAGCATATTAGAATGATGTCTGAAGGATTCTCAAGGAAAAGCTTCTTAAATTAATTTTTACAATATTGCTGTTTTCACTGTGTTTTTAATCAAATAAATGCAGCCTTGTTTAAAAAAAAGAGACTTCTTTAAAAAAAATGTTTCTAAAAAATCCAACAAACCACAAACGTTTGAACAGTAGTGTAATGTTATAGAATTATCCCAAATTATGTCCAAAATAGAAGCCTTTTTTTTGTACAGGCATTGCAGTAACATCAAAACAGATTTATTAGAAATAAGTCTTAATTAAAAAGTACTGTTATTACAAAAGATAATATTATTACCTTTTTTTTTTCAAACAGAAAATTAGTCTAGTCTCTTCCATTGTTTCTGAAGCAAACCTTTCCATTCTATTTCTTTTTGTGCCAATTTAATGTTTTCTATTAAATTTTTGATGATATAGGAGACGTTTGTTGGCTAGGTTTTGTTACTAATTCCAGCTGCACTGTCAATCCAAATGTTATTTCTTCTTTTCTTTTTTTTTAACATTGTTTATTGGGTTTTTCCAATTTAAACACAACATATTAAATACAGAATAATCTGAATAGATCATTCCAAATGTTATTTCTCAAGGTAATTCAATAAGTGCGATTGCTTCTCTCTACGTGTCTTCAGTCTCCCTTGCAGGGTGGAAAATGGCTTTCTTGTCACTGCACTGTTCAATCTTTACCTCTGACCTGCTTACACTTGACCTGACCTTAAACAAAAGTTGTATTCATCTGTTTCTGTGTAACCCAGAGTGGATTGACCTACGTGAGACAAAAACATATTTGCGGTCATACATGTATAGATCGTTGCATATTGTAACAGATTATCTCAAGGACACACTAACCCCTGGTTCATCTCGCCCTCCCCTCAGGTATAAGTTGCTGAGGTACTCTAAAGAACGACAGCATCTGGACGGCTTGAACAATCTGCAGTACTCTTCGGAGATCTCTCTGAGCAGCCTGTATAAGAACATCACGGTCAATCTGAATCCAGAGCTAGCCCCCATAGCAGAGTACTGAGTCAAAAAAATGTGATGTATCGATGCCAAATGCCCTTAAAAACAGGAGCGAGGAGGGCAGAGGCCTGTCTAATGCACAGTTAGTTGTGTGACATGAGTGTGTGTATGTACTGGATCATATCTGTGAAAGTGTATTAGCGTGACTGCGTGCGTTTAATTGCATGTTCCTATGTCCATGCTGGCTTTAGCGAATCAGATCACAACACATTTCAAAAAAGGTGGGGAGTGCCAGCGTCAACAAATCAGATGTTTACTGCGAAGCCTTAATTGACTTTTGTAGGCTATCAAACTCTGTAGATCCAGTCATCTGTGCTTAAATTGTAGAAAGCTTGGTTTTACATTGCAACAGCACTCTTGACGCCAATAAACGTTTTGTCATGTTCTATTAGTATAATTTTTTTTATACATATGTCGTTTTTTTTTTTAAAGAGACAATTGTTTAGAAGACGTCAATGCAGTTTAAATGGATGTATTTAAAATCTGTTCTTCACTTCAGATCGTTTTGTTCTTGTATTACGATATACATTTCACCTTGGTGGTGTGTTATGGGTTTTGTTTCCCCAAATCCACAAGTTGCATGCATGACCCAGACTCCCCTGTAAATATCTGGCCTTTTCTAACTATGCTTTAGCTTTGTCCCCCAAAAGACGCCTGTGATTCCAGTGGAAACACTCTTCTTTTTGGCAGCTATTTGTTGTTTTGGATTTCTGTTAATTTTATTCATTTTTAATATATATATATTTTTTATCTTCAATGGTTTGGGACACATGACCAATGGACAAAAATATCAGCGATGACTATAGAATGCAGGAAAACGATTAAAAAATTACATACAGATATCAGTACTTGCTGCATGCCTTAATTTATTTTTTGTTACGCGAATATTTAGTTTCTTAAACTTATTTTTAGTCATATTGAATGTTTTATTTTTTTCTTTTGTCTTCACTTTTGTTAATTGCATAATCATTCACATGTCTCGCTTTTAAAGTGCACTCCACGGTAGTGAAAGAAGATGTGATTGAAACAATGGCGAGGTGTTTACGAGACGCAGGAAGACCCTGGCGGTCAGTCGGGTTTGCAGCTGCTAAAGCCAAAACGCCTTTTTTCAGGGTTTGGCATGTGTCTCAACCTGTGTGTTTTTGTCTGTTTGTGTGTGTAGTCAAGGACGGGGTGACGTTGCACTCCGATAAGGCCGAGATGAGAGAGCGATGTTGCTGTTGCTCTTGAATGGCATCCGGAGTACACTTTGGGCCATGACGACTTTATGCTGTTAAAGTTTCGAGCATTACAAGCTGTTGGAAAACTTTTTGTTGGTCCATGTTTGCCTTTTGAATGTAATTTACATTTTTTGGAGTTGTCGATATAACATGTCGCATTTATTTTTTGTGTATATTTTATCTTATCATATAAATGTCCTAAAACTGCTGTTTCATATCCTCTCATGCTGTGTGTGTCCATTCGGAGAATTACACATTGAGGGCGAGATTGTGTCAGCAGCATAGTTTGTGACACAAACTGCACTTTGTGACACTTGAAGTTAAGACACTCACAGTTCACAGAAATGCTTCACTCCGCTCTTTCCATCTGCGTGTCTCTGAGGTGTGGTTGAGCCATGGCTTCTCTTTGGTCGTCCGATTGCTTTGTGGACGTCGTCTTAACACTAGTATGGTCTTCTCCCATTGATGGTGTCCCTGACGTGATCTCCAGTGCCCAGTCTGTTGTTTACAGTCTTTTCTTATACCATCAGACTTACAGTTGGGTCTGAAAAGACCTGTTTACTGTGGTTACAGGTTACAAAAAAACATTTGACCAATTCAGACTAGGAATCAAAGAATGCTGTCATATAATATACTGAATATGATATGGAGGCTACTGCTGCCAAAGTATGCTTTTCCTCTTTCTCGTCCCTTTCGCTCTCCTCATCTTTCAGCATTGTATAGTGAAACGTAGCTCTAGGACATCTGCTCAATCTAAACTTTTCGATCCAGTCACACTGAGTGTGTTGTTCAAGTGAGTTTGTGTGTATGTGGGGTCGCATTCATGTGCAGTCCAGTGTGAGAGGATTGCTGTGTGAAATGCAACTGAAAAACCCCTCATCTCCCTTTTCCACCGCACAGGGCCAACAAATTAACATAAGCAATGTTGGCGGCAAGCTGTTGGTTTATGCCCTGTGTTCGTGTTGAAGCAGCCGGTGAGATATAAACACTTGATAGGTGTTGTTTAATGTAAAAATAGAGGCATTTTAGACTGGGTTTAGGCTTTTGAAGAGAGAAGTGTGGCTTATGAGCACTAGTTTCTAAAATGCTCAAATGAGTGTCATTCCGCCTCCACAGTGCACTGTTTTCTTGTTTTGCAGGCACTTTAATGGAGTAATGATTAGTCTTATGCTGCAATATGAAGTCAGATAGGCCTGTTAAGAATTAATCATTAGCTTTTGCACGACAGCGAAATGGTTTTATTTGGAACACAGATTGGGACGGAAAGTTACACATTGTTCTTAAAGTAAGGTGGGTTGCAATATAAAAACTGAATGTTAAGTTGATTTTTATTGTTTTACTTTTTTTTTTTACTTTTTTTGCTTTTGTGGTGGTGTAATGCCCCGTTCCTGATATGAAGAGTGTGTTTGTGTGGCGTTGTTTTTTTTTTTATGTAAAACATACCGGTGAGACTGCTCTGGTGTGTTTGGATCTGGTGGTTAGTCAGTCGTAGCTTTTGAGGAAGCTTTGTTCAGTGCTGTCTGCTAATTTAGATTCATTCTCATGTCATTTTTCACCCCAAACCCACCCCTCTCATAGCTGCCCCATCCTGTTCAGCTGTCTGTAATGCCCCGTTCCTGATATGAAGAGTGTGTTTATGTGGCGTTTTTTATTTATTTTTTTTTATGTAAAACCGGTGAGACTGCTCTGGTGTGTTTGGATCTGGTGGTTAGTCAGTCGTAGCTTTTGAGGAAGCTTTGTTCAGTGCTGTCTGCTAATTTAGATTCATTCTCATGTCATTTTTCACCCCAAACCCACCCCTCTCATAGCTGCCCCATCCTGTTCAGCTGTCTGAAAATATCCAGAAGAAATAATAGATAGAGAATTTTAAAAGATGATTTATTTACCATTGCAGATCTGTAATGTGTAGAGTGTTACATTGTTGCAGTATTCATATTTGTGCCTTGATTTAAATTTTTATTTTTTTCAATTTCGCATTATTGAGATGTGCAGTGCGGTGCGTGTGGATGGTGTTTAAAAATTAAACTGGGTGCACATTTACATTTTCTTTTACTCAAAAGTTTTTTATTTCAAACTGGAGCCGTGACTTCAAAACTGAAATGTCTGCTGGTTGTTGAATGGGAACTGAAAAACATGAGGATCTTCTGCTGTGTTTGAGTTTCTCCGGTGTTGAGGGTCCACTTTAACTGTAACACCATTAGGAGAAGCAGAATGTCTTGAGATGCCAGCTGCTTTGACTGACATGTACAATCCTGGTTCCAGATTTCTTTTTCTTTTTTTGTTGTTGCAATGGTTCCAGTACGATTTCTCATCTGCTTTCGCGTTCTGTAATGAAGCCCTTAAAATACTTTATAGTTGAAAACTTATTCAGAGTCTGATCTCTTTAATTGGTCTGAGGGAGAGGGGGTATAATCAAGGTCCAAAATTAACACTTGCCAAGCACCAAAATGCAAGTAAAAACTGGCTTTGGTGAATAACTGTAGCATAACACATGGTTTAAGTCGAAGTGAATAACTCAGATTCTTGATGCGATTAGTGTGTGTGATTCAAATATATTACGTATACCATACAAATGATTTGGTAATGTGAATTAAAGCCTTTGTGTAATGCATTATAAAGGTATTCATAAATGTATGTTTGTAATGCATTATATTTTTTCAGAAATGCCTTCCTCCTGATGGCATGTGTTTAATGCATTGTACTTTTTAAAGGTGTAATAACAAATAGATAACTGTTTGTGTGGTAATGTACATAATGTATTATAACTTTGGTTACAATTATTCATGAGATAATACAATGCATGATAAGGTGCATCACAAGGCATAATACTACTATTAAAATACATAATATTTTAAGTAGTGTGTTACCAATGATTTTAAAATGGATTTTTAGAATACATGCAAACTGTTTATTACAACAAAAAAAAAATTGTGGCTAGTTAGTAATTATTTACACTGAACAAAATTATAAACAACACTTTTGTTTTTGCCCCCTTTTTCATGAGCTGAACTCAAAGATCAAAGACTTTTTCTATGTACACAAAAGGTCTATTTCTCTCAAATATTGTTCACAATCTGTCTAAATCTGTGTTAGTGAGCACTTCTCCTTTGCCGAGATAATCCATCCACCTCACAGGTGTGGCATATCAAGATGCTGATTAGACAGCATGATTATTGCACAGGTGTGCCTTAGGCTGGCTACAATAAAAGGGCCACTCTAAAATGTGCAGTTTTACTGTATTGGGTTTCCGGAGGTGGGTCCGCAAACCAGTCATTAATCTGGTGTGACCCTTTGCATAGATTTGATCAGGTTGTTGATTGTGGCCTGTGGAATGTTGGTCCACTCCTCTTCAATGGTTGTGCGAAGTTGTTGGATATTGGCAGTAACTGGAACACGCTGTCGTATATGCCGTTCCAGAGCATCCAAAACATGCTCAATTGTTTGACATGTCCGTTGAGTATGCTGGCCATGCAAGAACTGTGATGTTTTCAGCTTCCAGGAATTGTGTACAGATCCTTGCAACATGGGGCCGTGCATTATCATGCTGCAACATGAGGTGATGGTCGTGGATGAATGGCACAACAATGGGCCTCAGGATCTCGTCACGGTATCTCGGTGCATTCAAAATGCCATCAATACCCACATGGCGGTCCTCTGTTGGGGGCGAGGTGGGGGGGGGGGGTTGTGCGGTTCCATAACATAAGCCTGCCCATACCATAACCCCACCGCTACCATGGGCCACTCGATCCCCAACGTTGACATCAGCAAACTGCTCACCTACACGACGCCATACACGCTGTCTGCCATGTGCCCTGTACAGTGAAAACTGGGATTAATCCGTGAAGAGAACACCTCTACAAAGTGCCAGATGCCATTGAATGTGAGTATTTGCCCACTCAAGTTGGTTACGACGACTAACTGCAGTCAGGTCGAGACCCCGATGAGCATGCAGATGAGCTTCCCTGAGACGGTTTTCTGACAGTTTGTGCAGAAATTCTTTTTGGTTATGCAAACCGATTGTTGCAGCTGTCCAGGTGGCTGGTCTCAGATGATCTTTGGAGGTGAAGATTCTGGATGTGGAGGTCCTGTGCTGGTGTGTTTACACGTGGTCTGCGGTTGTGAGGCCGATTGGGTGTACTGCCAAATTTTCTGAAACGCCTTTGGAGACGGCTTATGGTAGAGAAATGAACGTTCAATTCATGGGCAACAGCTCTGGTGGACATTCCTGCAGTCAGCATGCCAATTGCACGCTCCCTCAAAACTTGCGACATCTGTGGCATTGTGCTTGTGTGATAAAACTGCACATTTTAGAGTGGTTTTATTTTGGCCAGCCTAAGGCACACCGGTGCAATAATCATGCTGTCTAATCAGCATATTGATATGCCACACCTGTGAGGTGGATGATTATCTCGGCAAAAGAGAAATGTCCACTAACACAGATTTAGACAGATTTGTGAACAATATTTGAGAAGAAATAGGCCTTTTGTGTACCTAGAAAAAGTCTTAGATCTTTGAGTTAATCTCATGAAAAATGGGGGCAAAAACAAAAGTTTCGTTTCTAATTTGTGTGTATGTATGTATGTATGTATATATAATATATATATATATAATATATATAAATATATTCCATTATGTTTTTTAATGTATTTTGAACACAAATGCAGCTTGGGTGAGCATAAGAGACTTCATTCAAAAACATTTAAAAATCGTAATGTTGTAAAGCACTTTTGACAGGATATTGACTTTGTGAATTTTAGCAATCAATCTGGCATTGCAAGGTGTGGCAAATTCTAAATCTTGGACCTCGGATGAAAAGTAAAAGATCTGTTGTGTGCTGTCACTCATGTGCTTTGACGACCACAGCTGTTGTGTAAGAGAAGGGGCTCAGAAGAAGAGCCAGAGTGTAATGACGATGCCCCTCTGCATGAGCCTCAAACACCACCTGCAAAAACGCCAAAGAACCACTGAGAAATACAAACCGTATCTGGAAGACTGTGTCTTTACATATGTGTATATCTGTCAGTGCCTGTGAGCTCAGTTTGTGTTGTCCTTGAATGCTCTGTCCTCTTATCTAAAACTGTCCATTACTGTGTGTCAATAGAAAACAAGATACAGGTTCTTAAATATTTACCTCCCCACAGTTAATATAGCTCTTGGTTCACATCCAAGACAATTATTCAGGGTTTTAATATACACATATTTGCTGCAAAAACAGCCTTATGCAAGTCTAGTAGGTAGCTGTTATAAATAATAATAATCAAAGTAGTCTCAGCTCATCCTAATGGGGGACTATGTGCAGTCCTGTGGTTTAGGAGCCTTGATACAACAATAAACCATCACTTGGCAACCATTAAATACTCATGAATATAGGAGTGCTGTCAAAGCGCTACTTACATCGGCCAGCTGGTGGAAAGGTGTACGGCCCTCTGCTTTCCAGTAGGCTTTAGTGTCAAACTGCACCCGATACACGCCAGGAGTGAACTCCTGCTCGGTGATCAAGTTGTGCACCTGACCAGACATATCCACTTTCCTGTGTGAGAGGAAGAGCTCATTAATGATAATGGCACTGACAGGAAAGAGGAACCATGAGGATGTGACTAAAAATGAAGTGCAGAATAGAGAATAGAGCTGTTTGCCCTACAAAGACAAAACAACTGTAATGCCAGCATTAAAACTGAAACTTTTATTTTTATACAAAAATAAATAATGAAAATGCTTTACTGTTTCCTATAAATTTGTATGATTTCAGGACAAATCATACTATTAATCAGTTATTTTAGTATCATTCATGTACTATAGTTTTTGTTAATGTTTTTTAAAATTAGATTGTATTTATATATTTTCTGTTCTCGCTTTAATTTTAAAGTTTTTGTAATTTTGTTGTAGTTTTAGTTTATTTACTTTATTTTAGTACTTCAATGAACTAAACAAATAATGTCTTAGCAACTAACTGACATTTTTAACTTTTAACAACAATTTTTTATTATTTTTTATTTTGGCCAGAGAGACCATTAGCCCATTTTAACAGTTCCGTATATATTGTCATTGAAGTATCAGATAAATATTTGGCTTTATTGACATGCTTATCCATACAATTATTATCATTATCATTTGATTCTTAATATTTATTAGAAAATCCTTCATGAACTGTTTTTTTTTCCCGTTATTGTCCCATAGACCCTGGGTAACATGAATAGTGCAATGAATAAAGCATTGAATTGTAATATTTTATAAATCTCTGATTCAAAATGTCATTGCGGAGGTCAAATTTTGAGCTCAAACAGGATGAACATTAATACTGAATTACTAGATAGCTTTCACACTTAAAGTCATCCACTGGGATCTAATTAGGTGAGATGAAAAATCTGAAATGTTATTAACTAATGTTCAATATAATTATATACTTGAATCAAAGGTCTCTATAGAGTGTGACGGCTAATGTGATCTTACCCACTGGCAATCTTTTCCCATGTCCCACCTTGATCTTGGCGATAGACATCCAGAGCTATGTTTGCAGCGGGAGTCCCTTTCACAGCATCCAGGATCTTCACTGTCAGAGGGCAGAGAACATCTGAACCACCATGAAAAGCCTGGAACACAGTCAATGTGCATAGAAATGCTCCTTGTCCTGGAAATTGTGCTTGAAATGATCTTGTCTTAAGCTCAATCGCTTGTTGTATTCCTTATTAGTAAGGAAGCAGTATTACTGCTAAATAGAAATAATGGAAGCAGCTGTATCAGCTCTGAGCCATTTGTTGGGTCAGTGACCGTCTGGACGTACAGCTGTGTATATGTGTGTTTTCCAGGTATAGAGTTTACTGCAGCACTTTGTAGTATGGCAGAGCGCAGATAACATTGCGACCCATATGTTAGTCTGACCAACAACTGAAAGTACCTTGTCTCACTCAGAAGGGGCCAATTTAGGGGACATTTTAGCTTTCATATACTTTTTATAGATTTTGTGTCACTGCCAAGTTAAATATAAAAGGTGCTGTAAGAGATTTCAGACGGTTCAATTCACACACTCTCTCCAAAATTCACCCCTCCAAATACCTGAACATGCAAAATCAAACAGAAAGCTATTCTGATTGGCTAGGTTTCTTATTCTTAAAAACCTAATCTGGATTTTTTTTTTTGGTGTATGCACAGCCTACGGCTGACAGGCAGACAGGTGTGATATCTCAGATAATGGACACTTTTCACCGTTTCGTGATTCTCAGAAGCAGAAGCTGTCATAGTTGGGTAAACTTCTACAGTGCATTTCTATGACAAAAGAGTGAGGAAATATAGAGATTGGTCAAATTTACCTCACTCAGCCATGCCTCACTTCCCTCGCTCAGCCATTCTATTTAAAATGCTCACACAGCAGCATTAACTAGTTTTCTGCAATTTAATGTCTAGGTAATACAACACAAGCACTTAATTATATACATACACAGTTTACACAGTTAGAACTATTCATGACAATTCATGACATTCAGAGAATGCATTACAATAGTACTTGCTCTTAGCATCAAACAGATCGCTTTAATGAATTAAAAATATGTACGTTTCTGTTATGTGACTCTATTCTATACAAGTAATTGAGCTTACCACTGGTGCAGATCTACAGCAGGCAAACAGAGATGCAAGAAGCGCACAAATCACTGCTTTAGCCATGATAGAGCACAACTGCATGAGTTAACACCAAAAATGCCCTTTATACAGCTGCCGACCCTGTCATCAGGTGACTTGAGGGGTATCTGCGGTGTTCTGTTGACACAGTAAATAAACAGGGGAATCAGTAACTGCATACAATTTGGTTTATCCAGTGGAAACAATCAAAATTCTTTTACTTGGGAATAGATTCATAACAGGCCCATGGTTGGGTCATACAGAAGTCATACAGTCTCATTATTGTTTTATTCTTCTAAACAAAATTTACATTATTTCGGCACAGCAAGGTGGAAAGGAAAAGGTATATATATACAGTATATATATATACTGTATATATATAATGTTATATCTATACCGTATACAGTGGTGTGAAAGTGTTGGCCCCCTTCCTGATGTCTTATTTTTTTGCATGTTTGTCACACTAATGTTTCAGAACATCAAACAAATTTAAATATTACACAAAAATAATGCAAGTAAACACAAAATGCAGTTTTTAAATGAAGGTTTTTATTATTAAGGGAAAACAATATCCAAAACTACATGGCCCTGTGTGAAAAAGTGTTTGCCCCCTAAACCTAATAACTGGTTGGGCCACCCTTAGCAGCAACAACTGCAATCAAGCGTTTGCGATAACTTGCAATGAGTCTGTTACAGCGCTGTGGAGGAATTTTGGTCCACTCATCTATGCAGAATTGTTGTAATTCAGCCACATTGGAGGGTTTTCGAGCCTTTTTAAGGTCATGCCACAGCATATCAATATGATTCAGGTCAGGACTTTGACTAAGCCACCCCAAAGTCTTAATTTTGTTTTTCTTCAGCCATTCAAAGGTGAACTTGCTGGTGTGTTTTGGATCATTGTCCTGCTCCAGAACCCAAGTTGCTTCAGCTTGAGGTCCAAACAGATGGCCGGATATTCTCCTTCAGGATTTTTAGGTAAACAGCAGAATTCATGGTTCCATTTATCACAGCAAGTCTTCCAGGTCCTGAAGCAGCAAAACAGCCCCAGACCATGACACTACCACCACCATATTTTACTGTTGGTATGATGTTCTTTTTCTGAAATGCAGTGTTACTTTTACGCCAGACGTAATGGGACACACACCTTCCAAAAAGTTCAACTTTTGTCTCGTCAGTCCACAGAGTATTTTCCCAAAAGTCTTGGGGATCATCAAGATGTTTTCTGGCAAAACTGAGACGAGCCTTTATGTTCTTTTGCTCAGCAGCGGTTTTCGTCTTGGAACTCTGCCATGCAGACCATTTTTGCCCAGTCTCTTTCTTATGGTGGAGTCATGAACACTGACCTTAACTGAGGCAAGTGAGGCCTGCAGTTCTTTGGATGTTGTTGTGGGGTCTTTTGTGACCTCTTGGATGAGTCGTCGCTGTGCTCTTGGGGTAATTTTGGTCGGCCGGCCACTCCTGGGAAGGTTCTCCACTGTTCCATGTTTTTGCCATTTGTGAATAATGGCTCTCACTGTGGTTTGCTGGAGTTCCAAAGCTTTAGAAATGGATTTATCTTTTCCAGACTGATAGATCTCAATTAATTACTTTCTTTCTCATTTGTTTCTGAATTTCTTTGGATCTCGGCATGATGTCTAGCTTTTGAGGATCTTTTGGTCTACTTCACTTTGTCAGGCAGGTCCTATTTAAGAGATTTCTTGATTGCGAACAGGTGTGGCAGTAATCAGGCCTGGGTGTGGCTAGAGAAATTGAACTCAGGTGTGATAAACCACAGTTTTAACAGGGGGGCAAACACTTTTTCACACAGGACCATGTAGTTTTGGATTTTGTTTTACCTTAATAATAAAAACCTTAATTTAAAAATTGCATGTTTTGTTTACTTGTGTTATCTTTGACAAATTTTTTAATTTGTTTGATGATCTGAAACATTACAGTGTGACAAACGTGCAAAAAAATAAGAAATCAGGAAGGGGGCCAACACTTTTTCACACCACTGTATATAGTCGAACAGGCAGTTTGTATCTGTGAAATGCTGGCTCAGTGGTGTCATGCACAGAAGGTGTGACTTGAGTTTATTAATGAAATTTGGATAATGCATGACCTTTGCCAGTGTTGGGGAAACTACTTTGAAACTACAAGCTAATATTGATTCAATGTAAAACTAATAATAATAATGGTAATTAAAAAAAAACTAAACAAAAAACAGTTAACTATATTGATATCCTTAAGGGATAGTTCAACAAAAAAATCTGTGTACTCTGTGGGAATTGACTGGTTGACGGTCCCCATGCTTTTTTTTTTTTTTTTTTTTTTACGAGGAGGTTTGTGGGACCACCAAAGTTTTGTAAAATATCTTCTTTTGTGTTAAGAATAAGAAATAAATTCATACAGGTTTGGAACTTGAGGGTAAAGGATGACAGAATTGTCATTTTTGGGTGAACTATCCCTTTAAGGGGGCAAAAAAACAATTAATGTTATTAATTAATTCAGTTAGGTTGACAATATCAAGCTTGAATTTTTAAATACTAATTTCAACAAAATGTATAATTCACATAAGTAAGTCAATAGTACTGTGTGCACTAAAGTACAGTAAGTCAAACTAGGGAATTGTTTTGGTGAATCTGTTCATTTACAGGATCCATCCAAATGGATGGATTTACTATATTGAATCAGACCATCCACCTTACCCTCACAACCGACCCCCCCGCCCCACTTAGTTACCGTTGCTATGTCCGACAAGCCATGCCACTCTCATACCACACACCATGTTCTCACGCAGTGAAAAAGACATCGTGGAGCAAAGAGGAATCTGACAACATGCCGGCAGACAAGACAGAGCAGGTTACTTTTGGTAGGAAACAAAGTCTCCAAAGTCATTTTTTTAAAGAAATTAAAAGAACAAATACTGTTTTGTGGCTCTTGAATGTGCACTGACAGATCGCTGTAGTGCCTCAGGAGCTCTTTAAAAAAAAAAACATAAAATTTTCTCTTTTCATGCTACTTGCTGAAACCTGCCTTACCACGCAGTCATACATTTGCAACTAGCTTTCAACATGAGTCCTCATGCCACAGGGTATGAGCTGAAGAATGAGAATGACAACTCAGCGGAACCTTTTCAGCAAACATAAGACTGTCACTTGTGTGATTTAAAACTATTACAAGGAGTCCAATTCCCACGCTTTGCCCAATTCAAAATGGATGATGACGTGAATCACTATTCTAAGAGCTTATTTGACAGTTTACTTTCATCTTGTTCAAACTTATCAGATCTGATTGTTTATCAGGAAGGACTGAAAAAGTATGAGTCAGACAAGCATCATATTCTTATAGTAAGTCGGCATATTCCTCTAAGGGTTAACAGTAAAACTGTCAAGCTGACAACACATGACTCACAACAGTAACAAATGAAAAACGAGATTCTGCAGAGCTAGAGCATTAAAGGGCTTTATTATTATTGCCAAAAATCCCCACGATTTAAGATTTCCATTAAGGCAGAGTAAATCACCACTGGATAATCACCAAAATCATCAGTATGTAATTAAACAAGAAAATAGATTAGTCAGTGTGTACAAAAACACTTTTTGAAAATTAAAAAAGAACAGACAAATGTGATACATTTTTGACAAACATTATATAGCTTTATTATTATTATAATTATTTTAAGTTTACAAAAAGTTTTTGTTTTTTTACTTTGCCATTTTTATTGATGGTTAAAATAGAGAAATAACAATAAATTAATAAGAACAGCAGGAGGACAGGATCAGGATACAACAGTTGGATCAAAACTCTCACGTCTTGTGTGAGCACCTGGAGCACATATTCAACTTTTGTTAAGGATTTCTTACTTTTCCTATGCTTATAGTTTCTTCCCACAGGCCATCTCCATCTGTAACACTTAGCTCACATACATAGTGTTCTTTACTGTTCACGTCTGTCCATGTGAACGCCAATGAACCTCAAGGCCCAAACGGTCCAGATGGTGTCTGCATAGACACTTCTCTCTAACTGAATGAACAGTGCAAGAGATGATCTGTTAGCGAGCACATTTATTGACAATTAGTAACTTCAACTGAAGCAAAAGCGGCTGGATTTTCAAGTTGTGCTTCACAAGCTTGTTCTCCTTTTGTATGCGATACTCTTTCTTTACATTCTCAGAGAGAGAAGCAGCGTTTTGCTTCAGGGTTAAATGTCTATTGATCTTAAAAAAAAAATATCTTTGCTTTTGAGTCCCTTTCTTCTTGTCATGCATTGACATCTTTTGACTGACAGATACTGGCTTGTCTCAAAGCCTAGTCAGCTGTCTAAGGGGGAGCTGTCTTCTATACCAGTGGCTCTCAATTCCAGTCCTCGCGACCCCCGGCTCTGCACATTTTGTTTATGTATTATGTATTATGTTTCTCTAACCACTTCAGACGTTTGTTCTATTCGACCGTAAGTGCCCTGCGAAGTGGACATCACAGGATATTCCGCCATGATTCCAGTTCAAAGGGAGCGTATATGTTCCATTCAAAGGGCATTAAAGTGTGCGAGACGTGAATTTAAATTGTATCTATTTACAGAAGTATGTTATGTCACACTTCACACTTCTCTAGTAAGTTTCGTCTGTGTGTGAAGACACTGCAGGCCATGGCGTAGCACAAATCCATGAATTAATGTTCTAAAGTGAAGTGAACTTAAATGGATTTCCCGTGCTCAGGGAGTAGGGAGCTGGTTATCTGTTAAATAGGAGAGACATGTTAAATATGCAGAGGTGGGCGGGGGTCGCGAGGACTGGAACTGAGAACCGCTGTCCTATTCAGACATCAACCAATAAGGAACTTCATGAGTGATTAATCTGATGTTCTTCATAGACAGCAACAGCCACTTTTGTAGAAATACATTGTGCTTCTCATGTTCATTTTGATGCTAGCATGTTCAAAAGCACAACAAATAAGCACAAAATATGTACTACACAAAAATATTAGATGAAAATTAGAGGAATTATTCCATCAACACTGTTCTTATATTACTCACAGCACAGCCCTATCCAGTAAATTTCCGACAAGCTTTTACCAACATTATATCTAATATATTATAGACTACCGTTCAAAAGTTCAAAAAGGTCAGTAAGTTTATTTTAAGAATTTTTTCTTCAGCAGGGATGCATTAAATTGATTAAAATTTACAGTAAAGACAATCATTGTTTAAAAAAAAAAGATTCATCCATCCATCCATCCATCATCTTTTTTTCTCTCTCTTGAAAGGGGGTTAATTTTGTCCCCTGTCTTTGGGGCTTCTCTTCTTGGATCTTTTCATATCTATTTAGATGCTGCAGTATCTTTTACTTTAGGGTCCACTCCTTTAGTACCCAGCCTCTCAGACAGTGTCTTCTTTTTCTTTTGTTTGCTCAGTGTTGGAACATCAGCAAGCAAGATTGCTGGTGTGCCAGTCACCCCTTGCATTGTGTTCTTATGAAATTGCATCGGCATTAGCAGTACACCACCAGGCGATCCGATGGGAGATGAGACAGGGCTACATCCTATCACAGCCTCCTGTTCCTGTCCTGCCGTTTGCAGCTGTATTGGCTGAATATCAGCTACAGGGGCTCCATTAATCACGTACATTGCTTGTTGTCCTCGGCTCAGAGACGCCTGTGAAACGTTTCCACCTTGGAGTATCAAACCTTCAGTCCCAGGTTTCCCATTTATTACATACAAACCCTGAGTGGGACTCTCAACAAAAACCGTGTTTGGAATTTGCTGCTCCACCAAGTAGAATAGAGGCTGCTGTTGCACAAAAAGCGTCTGGCTTGCTTTGGCACTTGGAAGCGTGGCTGATTTATTAACCATCTCAACTTTGGTAACAGAGCTTTGCTGTACTTCCTGTGGAGGTGGGATGGTTGTGGTAATCTGGATAGTGTTAGTGCTGACGGAGCTCTCGGTTTTGAAGCTGGTTTCAACCGATTTGACTACTTGCTCAGTTTTGGGAGGTGGTAAAGAAGGCTTTGGAGGATGGCATAGTTCCGCTAATGTAAGGAACTTTGACCCGAGGTTGTTAAGGAACTCCAGGTCATTGTCAGACTCAAGGAGGCTGCAACGACCAACAGAGCCAGCAGGGGTGCCTTGACCCTCTTACTCATACAACAGAAGACCATCTGTCAGAGGAGGGTTTGCTGCAAGACAGCTTACTTTCTGCAATAAAGAATCAAATTAAAATTCTGTCATCATTTATTCAGCCTCATGTCATTCCAAACCCTATATAACCCTTTTTGTTGAACACTAAATTTTTTTTTTTTTTTAAAGAATATCCTGCACTCTCAGAAAAAAAGGCAGTATCCTTTCTAAAGGTGTATCTTTGTACCCTTTTTACCTCTAAACCTTTGAAGTACATATTAGTATCTAAAGTGTACATATCAGTCCCTAAATAGTACTTTTTAAAATGGTACCGCCTCCGTTTTATGTATTTTTTTATTTATTTGGGAGTGTGGCCACAATAAAAAGTAAACGAGGCAAACTGCAAAAAAAATAGCACCATAGTACCATAAAAGTATCATAAAAATGGTCAACATGATTTATATTCCAAGTCTTTCAAAGTCATAGATTTGTGTGATGAACAGACCAAAATGTAAGCATCATTTAAAGACAATCTTCCAGGCCATTGAGAGGTCAACCTCAAATACTGCCAACAGATCATTGATTCAGTGAGTTGAAATAAAGAACCATTTGTTAATGAATCATTCAGATGTAAACTGTATCAACTGATTCATTGAAAGGGGCTCGATTTAAAAGAACAATTTGTTAAAAAATTGGACATTACTATTTTCATTTATGTGCCAAGACGAACTTGGACGGATGTCAAGATGTTCATCAAATAACGACCAAATTTTGATCTGTTCCTATAGCACAAACGCTATTGTATTACTTCAGAAGACTTGGAATATGGTGCATAAGTTGTATGGACTACTTTTATGATATCGTCATGGTGTTGATTTGTCTTTAGAGCTTGGCCAAGATCCCCTTTTGTGTTCCACAGAAGAAAGGCATACAAAGTCTTTGTATGTACTTAAATATGAATAAGTTGCTCAGAAAAAAAAAATGGTTAATCTCATACCTGAGAGAAGTATTCACTGAGAAAGGCATCTCCCACTGCTATATCCTCATAAATGTCTTGTTCTTCAAACATGAGTGACGTAGAATAGAGAGCACTGCTGCGCTGGTTGGCTGTTGAAAGGGTGTTTCGTCGGTCCCGAAACCTTTTGCTGTCAGTTTCTGTAAACCCTTTGTTAATTTCCTGGCTGAATGTTCTGCTGTCATGAGTGACACTTGCTTGAAAGGGCATTGAGGATACATTTTTGGACGCATAGTTGGAAACCGTTCCGTCCTGGAACAGTGGTTTTTGGTCTATTCCAGCAACAGGTCTGCTGAGAAGAGGAACCTCCTATAGTACATACAGAATCAAGTCCATATGTTGTAAAGCTGAAGTGTGTTTTATGATAAAAAAAAATCAAGTTCTAATTGTAATTTTGCATCTGAATACATTTTTGTTTATTTATTTTTTACCTTGTCCTCTCCTATGCCTTCAGTGTGATATGCAATGAGAGATTCTTTAAAGGGCACATCTGTGAATTCCCTCACAGTCCCACACTGGCAGAAGATTAGGAGGAAAGGTACCACTGAAAATGAAAGGTGCAAAGAATTTGATAAACTCTACAAGAATGTCAAGCTGTATGAATGTGTTGCGCACACAAATAACTTACACAGGAGCAAAACTGCGCCACTGAAGGAAAAGCCAAAGGCTGGTGTTCCTATTTTTAATGGGAAGCCACGTTGCGCAGCCACTTTTGGCCCACATGAGCCTTTTTTCTCACAGGTGCACACTTCTACCTCAAACTTTTGGCTGTCTGGACAGGCCAGACCCTGAGCATCAGAGACCTTCACTATCAGTTTGTACATGCCTGGCCACAAAGCCTCCAGTGCATGAAAGCTAACTGTTGTTCCTACAAATAAGAGAGAACTGCACTCTAGTAAATCATATAAATTGCATTTGCATGTTAGTTGTACGTTTTAAGTGAATAAACCCGCTTCGTCTTTACCGTTTATAGGCACCATTTTCCCACACTCTCCTCTTCTATCAGAACAAAGTGGAAAGGTGTGCCATTTGGATCAGCGTCTTCATCGAAAGCTGTGACATTTACCACTTTATTATTATCACAAGTTTGATGATAGGTGCTGGTCAGTGTGGGGCAGTGGTCATTTGAGTCCTCCACCGTTAATGCTATTGTCCCAGTAGCTGTCTTGGTTGGTACATCTAAAAATGTTGAAAGAAAATATGAAGAGATTATAAAGGAAAACCTATCAACACAATTGATAGAATAAATGTTTGATGCCAAATGTTTTAAAACAGAGGTTTCAAGATAATAATACAAGTATTAACAAGTATCTTAATGTTTAAAATATTAGTCTAAATAATAAAAAAATCTGAATACGATTCAATTAATATAATTAAATATTATAATTTAAATATCTATTATTTTTTAAATATTAGATTAATTAAATATAAATATTATTGTAATGCAATGATTAATTGGTTTATCAAATCTAAATCTAAATTGATCTTTATCCACCCAAAAATTAAAATGTAGTCATTAATCACTTACCCCCATGTCGTTCCAAACCCGTAAAAGCTTCGTTCGTCTTCGGAACACAATTTAAGATATTTTGGATGACAACCGGGAGGCTTGTGACTGTCCCATTGACTGCCAAGTAAATTACACTGTCAAGGCCCAGAAAAGTATGAAACATATTCGTCCAAGCCAAATGGGAGGCATGAGAGCTGTAAGTCAGATGGAAGTGGTCAGTCCTTGTTTCTCGTATCTTCTCCCGTCCTCTGTCTCTCTCAGTCGTGACCTGTTGACCAGAGCCGTTCTTGTATAGAGGGTTGGAATTGGGGGGCAGGTTACTGATCACTTTTTGGGTGGGGCATCTGAAAGAGCACTTTCTCTTATACACACCCAGGCGTGAGAGTTTTCTGCTGTGGAAGAGCCCCCTACCACCTCTCTCTCCACCCTCCACTTTTCGTCACACCTTGTATGAAATAAGCACTAAATTCACGTATTCGAATTTCATTTTATGTAACGGAAGCTAATGCAACACATTTAAACTGTGAAATTCAAGATATAGTGACTGTGGCAGCTGTATGTGAGGCTGTGCAAGTGTGCATGAACATGAAAACTATACAGTGTCCCCAATAAGTATTTAGACACTTAAATTTAAAATGTAGGAATTTCAAAATATCAACCAAATGTATATTTCCGGACTCATTTTTGCTATTACTTTTAAGCAAAGTGATATTTAGGGCCTGCATGAAGTCAGTTCTCCATAAATTCACACAGGTGTCCAATTAGAGTAACCATAGGTGTAGAGAATCACATTAACTGTGAACATATTCACAAATGTTTGAAAATCATCAAGTGTCACAATAATTTAGCATTGAGCATTGTTTTATCATGTGAAACCGGACAATAATTTTTTTGTGAAATGTTTTGCTTTAAAAGTTATATTTCATTAAAACAAATGACACTTGTTTTGATATGCTGTTAAGCTTACGTGTCCAAATATTTTTTCGGTTCCTCTAAATAGACTGGCAACACTTTAAAGAACTTTGAGAATTCCCCTTTGCTACAGGTTCATGTGCTACTCCTCTCACCGAAATGCAGTTAGCCCCAAGCAAAACATAAACAAAAAGAAAAAAACCTGACCAGTGTGGTAAAAACATCAATACAGTTTCATACCATTAGATGGTGTGAATCACACACAAAAAAATCACTCTAGTCAAATAAATGATTATGGAAATGTTTGCTTTATTAAGCATACACGAAGAAAAAAAAAAAAAAAAGCTAACTAGTGGCTGTGGAAAAAAGTGTTGGACCCCTTCCTTTTTTTATTTTTTGCATATTTGTCACACTTAAAAGATTCAGATCATCAAACAAATTTAAATTACACAAATATAATGCAAGTAAATACAAAATGAAGTTTTTAAATGATTATTTATTTTATTAAGAGAAAAAAGCTGTCCAAACCTGCCTGGACCTACGTGAAAAAGTAATTGCCCCCTAAAAATCTAATAACTGGTTGTGCCACGCTTTGCAGCAACAACTGCAATCAAGTGTTTGCGATAACTGGCAATGAGTCGTTCACATCGCTGTGGAGGAATTTTGGCCCACTATTCTTTGCTGAATTGTTTTAATTCAGCCACATTGGAGGGGTTTTCGAGCATGAATGGACTGTTTAAGCATCTAATCGGATTTAAGTCCGGACTTTGATTTGGCCACTCCAACGTCTTCATTTTGTTTTTCTTCAGCCATTAGAGGTGGACTTGCTGGTGTGTTTGGGATCATTGTACTGCTACATAACCCAAGTGCGCTTGAGCTTGAGATCACAAACTGAGGGCCGGACATTCTGCTTCAGGATTTTCTGATAGAGTGCAGAATTAATGCTTCCGTCAATTATGGCAAGTTGTCCAGGTCCTGAAGCTGCAAAGCAGCCCCAGATCATCACACTACCACCACCATTTTTGACTGTTGGTATGATGTTCTTTTTATGAAATCCTGTGTTGGTTTTACACCAGATGTAACAGGACACACACCTTCCAAAAAATTCTACTTTTGTCTCATCAGTCCACAGAATAAATGTCTTGGGGATAATCAAGATATTTTTTGGCAAATGAGAGACGAGCCTTTGTGTTCTTTTTGGTCAGCAGTGGCTTTTGCCTTGGAACTCTCCCATGGATGCCGTTTTTGCCCAGTCTCTTTCTTATTGTTGAATCATGAACACTGACCTTAATTGAGGCAAGTGAGGCCTGCAGTTCTTTAGATGTTGTTCTGGGTTCTTTTATGACCTCTTGGATGAGTCGTCGTTGTGCTCTTGGAGTAATTTTGGTTGGCCGGCAACTCCTGGGAAGGTTCACCATTGTTCCAAGTTTTCTCAATTTGTGGATAATGGCTCTGACCATGGTTCGCTGGAGTCCCAAAGCCTTAGAATGGCTTCATAACCCTTTCCAGACTGAAACATGTCAACTATTTTGTTTCTCATCAGTTCTTGAATTTCTTTAGATCGCGGCATGATGTGTTGCTCTTTAAGCATGCTTCACTTTGTCAGACAGGTTCTATTTAAGTGATTTCTTGATTCAACAGGTCTGGCAGTAATCAGGTCTGGGTGTGGCTAGTGAAATTGAACTCAGCTTTCTAAAATAATGTGGTTAATCACAGTTTTTTCATGATTTAACAGGAGGGGGCAATTAATTTTTCACGTAGGGCCACGTAGGTTTGGACAGCTTTTTTCCCTTAAATGAAATCATCATTTAAAAACTGCATTTTGTATTTACTTGCATTATCTTTGTGTAATATTTAAATTTGTTTGATGATCTGAAACATTAAAGTGTGACAAACATGCAAAAAAATAAGAAATCAGGAAGGGGGCCAACACTTTTTCACACCGCTGTATATTTATCTTTAAATTACCTGGGTTACATACAATTTCATGGACTGCTCTTTAGTCATTACAACTTTATTCTTGCTCACCCCAAAATTCTGTTCATGAAATGGCTTAAAGAGTAAAACATCACATGTATTTTTTGTTTTTGAAACTACTGGGAAAAAAACGAAAAAAATTGTATTACCATACACAAGACAGCATTGTTTAAAAACACAAAATCTTACAAACACCTTAACATTAACAGTTTTTTATCACAGAAGTCGTAGCTTCACAAAAAAAAAATGTTCCATGAAAAAATCCCAAGAGAAATCACGTTTTAAAATACTGAAAGAAATATGAAATATAGTAGTATGAATTCCACAGGACATAACATTGACTCCTCCCTACTGTTTGCAGTAATGCAAATATAATGGAAGTCCATGGAATCATGTGACTGAACTAACTAATACTAATCAACAGTAATTTTAAATCAATCACCTTGCTCATATTCAAAATGATTCAAAATTTTATTATAAGATTTACGGCAATAAAAGCTTTAGAATACATTTAAATGCTACATATAATCACAGTATACCATATCAATTTTAGTTAAAGATATGATTTTAAATTGCTAAATTATGTATTGTTAATCAAGTTATTTATTGCCCTATAAAATGTACGTCTAATGTGTAAACTTTTTTGTTGAAGTCTAATCTGTAGATTTAAGATGCAAAACAAAAGGCAACATGTTTAACATTATTGGCCTTTAAATACCATAATCACTTATTGCTGAGTACTAATTCATCTTATGCTTAAAATAGTTTCTGTGCTTCTCTGCGAGCAATCCCATCCTGAGAATTAATGCAGTATTAATGCCACTAGACCAAAAACTAGATCACTGCTCAACATTCAGCTGCCCATTTGTTGCAAGTCCTTTGGATTTTGGCATCATAACCATTGACGTCAGAACTCTGGACACTGTAGAATTTAATAACTGTCTGTTTGCTACCTGAGGCAGTTTGAAAGGACTGAGTACTCCTGGACTCATGGCTAGTGAATGCTGACTTGGACCCTCTAGAATAGTGGGACCACTAACCAATGGTCTACTCTGTCCACCTTGCCCTGATAAAATGTTCTGAACACTTGGCAAGTGACCATTTGCAACTTGAGTCAGTCTCACTAAGTTTGGAGCTCCTGTGCTCATAGACACAGGAAGCTGACCTGGGCCTGCAACCAAGAAATTGCCTTCACTAACAGGACCCTCTAGAATAGAATGACCACCAACCAGTAGTCTACTCTCTCCACCTTCTTTTGATGCAATGTTTGAAGCACTTGGGTAAGGACCACTTTCTAATAACTGTTTTTTTACCTGACCAGTTGCAATTTGAGGCATTATTACTAGGTTTGGAGTTCCTGGGCCTCCTATCAATACATTACCTCCATTGACAGGACGTTGTCCAATTGTTACTGTCCCTTGTCCATCATTCTGTACACTGTAAAGGGAGCCATCAACTACTGTTTGGTTCATATGTACTGATCCACCAAACTCTTGAGATCTTACTGGGTAAAGTAGTTGAGGGCTCATGGGACAATGACTAGGACCTAGACCTCCAACGAATACTTTATCTCCAGTGACTGAGCCATCCATAAGAGTAACTCTACCCTGCCCGTTCTCTCCTGATACAACCGATTCCATGGGTACTCTTACCATCTGCAGTGAACCAATTCCACCTAGTTGTTGCTGTGGCATCATTACAAGGTTTCGAGTTGGTGAAAGGTTCTGGATTACAGCAGGATTAAATTCACCTAAACCTTCGGTAATCATTACTGGACTTTGAGGTCCAGTTTGTGAGTACAAGACGGAATCACCAATGACGTTGTTTGCTAGAACAGCCTGTTGTCCACTACCAAAATGTGCAAGTGTATGGCCATTACCTTGAGTCAGAATTCTCTCAGCTTCTGGAGTTCCATTGATTATGTACACACCTTGCCCAAGCCCATCCTCTGACAGCACAACATTGCTTGCCATTGGCTGGTTGAACCCGTAGTACATAGGTTCCTGTGTGAAAATCCCCTGACTAGGTGCAGGTTGGACAAGTGGTGATTTAGCAGGTATCTCCTCAGGACTTTGCTGGACGATGTTGGTCGTGTGACTGGAAGATGCAGCTGCGTTTGGTGTTGTCTCGACAGTATTAACAATAACTTTTGGGTCAGTCTGTCTGAATCCACACACCTCAGCCAAGGTGTTGAACTTTGAACCCAGGTTGTTCAAGAACTCCAGATCATCATTAGACTCGATGAAGCTGCAGCTTTCAATGGAACCGGTAACAGATCCTTCACCTTCATAATCATAGTGGTTCGGTCCTTTTTTTGGAGAATCCTCCTCCAATATATACCTGGATTTCTGCAAACGAATGAGGAGAAATATCATTCTACATGTAATTTTCGTTCAGTGTTAAAGGCATAGTCCACCCAACAATTCTGACAGCACCCATTCACTGCAGAGGATCCATCAAAAAAAAAAAAAAAAAATTTTAATCACATACTTGTGCGAAGTATTCTTTTAGGAATGCATCAAGCAAGACTTGTCCTTCTTGCGACCTGACAGAGTTTTCCATGTCCATGTCACTGTAAAAGCCTCCAAATGCACTCTCCTGCATCATTCCTAGAATTTTAGAATTGTTATATACAGCCTGGTTTGACCTGGGGACCTGAATTTCGTCCAATGGGAAATTAGAGTTAGCTTCCACCATTCTTACAGTTTCTTTGTATGATTTTATTTTGTCGCCCCCCTCATTGTACAGTTTTGGTGGGATGCTCTCTAGAAAAACATCCTGCAAGAGAAACAGAATCAGTTATCACATGACAGAAGTGTTTTACACTTTCACTTGTGCAAGATCATGAAGGGATTTTTTTTTACCACGTCTATTCCTTTTCCTTCTGTGCTATAGGAGATAAGATGTTGCTTGGTTTCAAATGGAATATCAATAAAATGTTTTCCAGCATTCTCACATTCACATTTTATTACGGCCACAAGCGGTACTAAAAATAAAGACAGACAAACAAAACATATGTCTGTTTTACAATGTTACCACCAATAATACATTTACAGTGGTAGACTACAGCAAAGTAAACTCATGCTCACAGATTAAGCAGAGGAATCCTAGAATCAGGAAACAAATTCCTGCTGCTCCAAGACTGGCTGATGTAGTGCGTAATGCAGCCACTTTTGAAGCACAAAATGTTCCTTCAGAGCAAGTGCAAACCTCTAAATGGAGGACTTGCTCATCAGGACAGGCCAGTCCTTGCTTGTCTCTGATTTCCATGGTGACTTCATAAAAACCAGGCCATAAGTCATCTTCAGCGAGCATCGAAACACTTACATCTGAAGAGGTGAGAAACAGTGAGAGACCTGACTATTATGTCACGTTCTACTCAAAAGTGAACAAGAATGGTGATTATCTACTTTATATGTGGCGTGATTGCTTTCAGTTTATTTTAAATAACAAAAACATGCTTAGATCAAGAAGTGTAAGTTTTCAGACCCTTGCAAATAAATCATATTATTATCTGTTTGGTATTACCATCTATTCTCTGCAGGTTCCATTTGCCCTTTGTCTTCTCTTGTATCAAACTGAACTCTAGTGGAGCTCCGTTGGGATCGGAATCTTCATCTTCTGCTGTGACATTGACTATTCTGGTATCACTGCAGACAGTCTGCAGATTATTAAGGAGTTTGGGGCAGTTGTCATTCAGGTCCTCCACCTGCAAAGCTATAGTCCCTGTAGATGTCTGAGAGTGCAGTTCTAAAATTATAGCAAACACAAAACATGGTACAATGAACCTTCTTAAATCATCTTTTACAGTTTGACATGTAGACTCCTTCGCTACTGTTTAAAAAGCATCCCAGGACAAACATCATGAAGTTGAAGAAATTAAACTGTGTGCAAAGTGTAACTATTTGTTTATTTAGACTATATGTCTAAATTATAAATGCTAATATTAATAATGCTAGTAGGTGTGTCCAAACATCCCAATGTAAAGTTCTGACTAACTGTTCATACTAACCATCTGTAATGCAGAGGATCTTGGCATAGTAGGTCCCATTTACCAAAAACGGAGACTCACGATCTGGTACCTTGTTCAGTTTTATCTCAGCCGTGTCCATGTCAATAGAAATCCAGTTGTCAGGGTCATATTGCTTTGCATATCTAAACAAACATGGACCATTATATTATTGCAATTTTAAATTCTACATTTGGTTTAGCAATTTGAAGGTTTGAGGTTTATAACATGAAGTTTCTGAATGGTAATAAACCTCAAATAGTATTCAATCAAATATTGTAAAACTGTAAAATGCTAAGGTGTATCTAAACATCTTTAATATGCATGGCTTAAGTTGTTGTGTACTGCATATTCGATTAATCATTTAGTTTTTTCTTCCCAGGAAATGCTTGGAGAACACTTACTTAACTTTTTCTGCTGTTTTGCCTGTGTCTTCTTCCATAGCAGTGTAGGTGTCAATTAATCTTGGAAAAGAATTTTTGGTGTTTTCAGATACAGATATTGGCTTGATTCGTTGGCTGAAAAATAGGGGCTCGGCTGTTTTGAATGATCTTCATGGTATGTCTTTTGCTTGAACACACTTCTCCACCAGCGGCTCAGAAGCTCCCAGCTCCACACCTGCACTCCAGAAGGCTCCAGCTCCACACCTGCTCCAGAAGCTCCAGCTCCACCACCTGCTCCAGAAGCTCCAGCTCCACCACCTGCTCCAGAAGCTCCAGCTCCACCACCTGCTCCAGAAGCTCCAGCTCCACCACCTGTTGCTCCTGCTCCACCCCCGAGAGGTGCTCCTAGAAGAGCTTTGTTTGCAACAACTAGGTTCAGGTTCATTTCAGATGCTGACTCAAAGTCAACAGGCTAGAGGAGAGAACAAGGTGCAGTTGGTTGCTCAAAAAAAGTTAAAAATAAAAAACCCTCGTAACAAATATGCAAACAGCACACATGTGTACATCACACTAATACAGCACACCCTTTTTACATTTCAGCCCTGATATCTTTGCTTCCATCACATGAACTTCTTAGAACTGTGTACAAAATAAGCACTGACCTTGTTCAGATACAAAACACCCATATTTGTCTTCGGATCAGTTTCAATAGAGAAACGTCCATCCTCGTTCCCCGAGACTATTTTAAACTCGGCCAACCAATTGTCTGTCCTTTCTTCATCGTTATCCAGCGCCTGGATCCTCATAACCTCAACAGGTGCCTCATTCTCATCAATACTTGCTGAAAACTATGAAACCAAAACAATGTCCACACTTTGTTTTCTTGACCATTATTGAAGTTTTTATTATACTACAGTAGAAGTACACATACTTTTAAGCATACTTAAAAAAGTACTTAAATATACTTTAAAATAATATACTTAAGTGTGAACTTGCAGGCACTGTTACTGCATGTTATTATAATGGAGCATTTTACATGTTCTTTAGCATTTGGTAGTTAATTAAAAATGTACTTTAAAGTAAAACTTTTCATTTGAAATAATTCACATTTTTATTAATTGTGTGAAAGTCTGCTTTCTTTAAATACACTTTTCATTAATATTATGTTAAATGCAGTTTAAAAAAATATATTTTCAAGATTTGAAGTACACTACAAGTACACAATGAATACAGGCAAACACAATTCTTTTTCACAAGGGAATTAAAAAAGATGATTTAATGTCATAATTGTGACCTCCTGACTATTCAAGTTACATTAGCCAATGCACATAGTCACCTCATCCTTCTCCAAAGTAGGAATATTGTCATTGACATCCAGGATGTCTATAAATACAGTAGCTGTAGCAGAATTTCCTTCAGGACTTCCATACATGTCAGCAGCTTGCACCGTAAGAACAAATGATCTGTGTTCCTGTTGAAGAGAATGGGAACTTGAACATCCAGACTGTTTGGTGGAAACTTTTGAAGCTACCAACAAACAAACACATGTACAAATATCAGTATAACTGGTAACAGATACCTCTCTGTCAAGTGTTGGGTTGTTTACAAAGATTGTTCCATTGTCTTTATGAACAGCAAAGAAAAGCTTGCCATTGTTTGGCTCTTGCTTGATCAAGCTGTACGCTATCTTTGTGTGAAGAGTGTTTGGCTCATCTGCATCTTTGGCCACAACTTGTGTTACAAAGCTACCTAGAAAGGACACAGCTATTACAAAAACGAATCTATCACACTAGATCTTTAAGATGAAAGAATAGTCATCTCTAATTTCAGAAAATCAAGCAATTTTTGACAACAGCAAAAAAGCGGCAGGCTCACCAACTGGCCTCCCCTCATATATGCTGATGCGTTCTGGCTTGATGAAAATTGGTGGGTTATCATTCTGGTCCTCCACAACAATGTTTATTTTAATTTCTCAGCATGGTGCGTAGTATACCATGCAGTGGCAATAAGTACAAAACCAAAAAAAAAAGTTTTTTTTTTTTTAAAAACTAGAGGAGAAAACCTTGAAAAATCTGACTACAGTTTTTGGATAGTAAACAGTTTATCAGCAATGCATTGATATGGGAGAGCAGTAGTCACAATTGTATGCCATTAAACAGTCTAGTATAGGGCTTTTAGTTAAACAGTAATAATGATACATTTGAGACGCACATGGCAATTGCCCCTTTTAAACTAACATGGCATTTTATAAAATTATTTAGTAAATAAAGTTTAAACTTCAGTTTAGTTTTATGGATTTTCTCAGCGACTGCAGCAATTATATATATATATATAAATATATTATATATATATATAACTTAAAAAGTTTTGGCTGCTTAAATTTTATTTTAGTCAGCTCAAATACCTAAGTCACATTACATTTCAAGTTGACAAAATTTTAAGGCAACTTTAAGTTGAAACCATACATTTTTACAGTGCTGTCTAGAGATTTCATTTATTTATTTATTTTTTGTACTTGTGAAATTGAGTTTCTTCTCAGAACCTTACAATTTAACAGAGATATATCCCTTGTGACAACTAGTCCCAGTAGGCCTATAACACATGACCTATACTGTATATTCTTAATCTTAAATGTGTGTGTTTGTTATCCTCACGGTGTAGTTTTGTCTCTCCTCGCGATCCAGAGGCTGTGTGATGCGAACCCACCCTTTTTGCTCGTCTAATATGAAGTTACCAACAGGTGGCATGTTGACTCCTGGACCTCTTATAGTGTAGCGCAGCATCGTGATCTCATCAAGGTCAGATCGTATCTGAGAAATGTAACATTGCATGGTTAGACTGCTGTCATCAAAAACAAGTGCACAAGGCAGATTTTTTTTTTTTAAAGAACGTTTAAGTTTAAAATCACAATTAATATCATAAATAACAATAAAAAACCATACAATAGTCTCATACTACTGCCGTGTTGAAATTATATTCAGTTCATATTACTAAGAATGAACTGATTTTAATGATCAAAATTATGATGTTTATTACAAATTGTGCACAGTCCTGTTACCACATGCTTGTGTTGCAATTGCAACACATCTTACTGTATGAAAAAAGCTCAAACAAATATTATTTTCTTTAATTTATGGATGATAAAGTAAAATTGACCCTAAACCTAATCCCTCATGAGTGATAACCTTAATTTGTACCCTGTTTGTGGAAAGTTCTGACAGCTGGCTGTGTAACGGGGAAACTGATTTATTGAGAGAATAAATCATGAATATTGAATAACTTTTAAATGTTATTATTGAACCAAGCCAGCATTGTAATGTGCTGTACATGCAATGAGTGGAGAGAATCGCTGTATCTATGATATGGTTTTGTCTACTACCTTGCTGAAATAGGGCGAATCACTGTAGTCTACATTTTCTGTAAACTTTTTGGCAGGGACGACCCATTCCCTCTTATGACGCTGCTTCTGTGAACCGGTCCAGCAGTCTCCAGTGCTCAGGACCTGTTTTTAAAAATAAAAAAATTAATTTAAATATAATTTCATACCATTTTTAATTATTTATGGCCTGGTGGTTAGGTTTAATTATGTTTTAACAGTGGGTGGTTGTGCATAATTTTGGTAACTTTGTGCATGCAAATGTGAGACAAATGACACACATATTCACCAGATGTTATGTTAGGGCAACATTGTGAAAACATCACACCAAAATTCAGACTGAAGAACTCCTCCTCATGGAAGTAAATAGTACCGAAATGATAAGTTAATTTGTCAAAAAAAAGAAAGAAAGAAACACTGAATTATAGCCTATTTAACTTGAAAAGTCAACTATTTACTAGCTTTAGAAACTTTCTCGTTTAATTACATTTTCCTTATTGTCTTGATTATGTGACTCTATAGGACACATAAAGTCAGATGTTTCACTGAAAACCTGAACAATCTGAAATTGTTACAGTATCATCTGTTTGGCATAGTCTGACTGTCGCCCATGTTCACACTTGAGTCAAGTTTATCCATCTTTTATTTAAAATCATTAATTTTGGTCATAGACTCCACAACAACAACAACAACAACAAAAAAACATACTCCAATAAAAATGGCTTTTTTTGTTTGAGATGAAAACTTCTAGTCATTATATCTTGTAAAATATGTATCTTTTTTCCTTAAAAATAAATGAAACTGTAAAAAAAGATTATTGCCAAGATTATTGCCTTGAAAATGTAATTGAGTATTCAGCTTAATGACAATCAAATGTATTGTCGTGTCCTATGCAGAGTATATTTTATATATATTTACAATATAAAAATATTTTAATATCTGTACAAATATCTATATGTTTTTTAAATAGCAAAATAATAGCCTATTCCGACATGTAACGCAGTTGCTCTTCGGGTGACCCGTGTAGCGAATCAGCTCAAAGGGGAAATAAGAATAATTAATCATAACTAGTTATAAATAATTATAAATATTTAGATCCGCTGTAAACATTCATTTGACCTCTCAGTGTCAACTATCTGTTAATTCTAAGAACGTTAATTTCCTAGTTAAAGGAAATAACTTTCTTACTGTACAACTCTACACAAAGCCTGTAGCATAAATCTGCATGATTAGGGACTCCAGTTATTAGCAAACAATGAACAACGTCAAGTGTAAGTAAGACTTTATTAACTACATAAATATTTAACTAGTCTAACATACTACATAAACATTTAAACTTGTCTAACATACACATACACATGCACACACACGCATACAGTTGGTATAGGAAGGGTTAAAGCTTAAGCAATAAAGAGGAGAGAAATAAGGAATGAAGTTATGGAATCATTTGCATATTCAGCAGATTTACACCTGAGGGAAACATCAGTTTCTTAGTTCAAACACACCTTTTTAAAAAGGTGTAACTGATATTTAATGTATTAATTAATAAGACTAAGTTTGATATTTGCATGTCTTGTCTGTCTGAAAGAGAGGTTTGATGCAATCTGCAGGTTCAAGTGATCTTTTCTGAGTTGTTGATGAAAAATAACAGTTTGAAGTCAGAGAATCTTGGTGAATTGAAAAGTCCAGTCCTAAGCCTGTCACAAACTTAGGGTTTCCTGAGCTTTTGCTCACTCTTCCACTTCTCAGAATTCAACAAAAACCGACTCCGTGCGTGTCACTGATGTGAAAAGCCTTTAAGGTCTGAGAAGATCTCCGCCTTTCAAGATGGGGTTGTCCAATGAGAAAGGCTGGAATCCAAAGTGGGAGTTTTGAGATATTGGGGAGTTTTTATGGCTCTTTGTGTTGAAGCATGGTAATTTGCATATGGACCTTGAATCGAAACTATTACTAAAGATGCTCAGGACACTAATATATTGCCTATGTACCCACATATAATAAAAACACTCATTTAGATCATCACAGGTGAGTCATAGATACTAAACATTATAGATTCCATCAGGTAAGATGACAGATTAGTGGTTCCACATAAAAAACCTGCATAAAAGTATAAAAATATCAAAGCCAACATACACAATGATCCGAAGGAGATTTGTTTCATTCAAGAAAGGTTTTCCTATTGATAATTAAGAAGAGTCCATTTCTAGTACTTTCTAACCGTGCATTGTGTTCTCTTTTCTATGGAAATGTAGTGATTTCTCTACTTCACATCCTTTGGGCTAACCCAGTTATATCAGCGTTGGTTGCCATGGAACCAGAGGCCTGTTCTGCCCTCCTGAGGTGTAACGCATTTCGGGGGAAGGGTCCATAGACCCTCAAATGGCTTGTTAACTGAGGGGTGTTACGAGTATTTGTTTAATCTAGCTAACAAAATATATATTGTTTGTTTGATTGGTCCAGACGCTACACTCGAGTTTGAGTCCCGACTCTTGCCCGTTCCCCTCTCTCCACCACTTCGCTTCTGTCTGTCTATACTGTCCTATTGCAATAAAGGCAACACTTCCAAAATATGAATATCATAATTTTTTATTATATTTTAATTATATTTTCATGATAAATTCTCATTTAATATATTATTGTTTAGAAGGGTTTGTTAGTATTCAGATGCATTCATTTTCTAGTTTACTAAACATTACCATAAGGACTTGTAAGGTTAAATTGTAGTTGAGGACAGATATTGTAGGGGGTCCTGAGACATCATCCTCTGTATGATATCGTATGGATTTGTTCATGCTAGCCTTCTCTATTACAACCCTAGTTTGCTCAGTTCGCTTCAGCTTAACTTTCAGGCAGGAGTTGCTTGAAATGTAAAGACAGTACTGTATGCTAATAATGCAGCTAACAAATCAACATTCATTGTTATATTGATATTTTGAATACAAGATTATTTTAAATGATCTTAATCAGTAGTTTTGTCTTGTAAAAAATATTATTAACTTGTTTTCTTTCAGTTAGCACAGGTTTTAATTAATTTGTCTTTGGAACTGATCAATCAGGCCTCAATGATCTGAGCAATTTTTTTTTTTGAGTGAATGTTGTCAAAATGATTCACAAATGCTTCATTCAAAAACTGAGGTGCATAAACTCTGATCAGTGAGGCGTCCGAATGATCATTTACTAAAAAGAAAGAAACCGAAAGAAAAAGTAATAAAAAGACTGAATTCAAATATTTGGTAAAAACATTTTTCGTTTTAGTCAAATGTGAAAATATGATGTCGTATTTTCTGGAAAAAGAAAATCCTCTTCAGGTCAAAATGATCGGAACACAACATGAGGGTTATATTTACTAATACGCACATTTTTAAGATCAAAATTTGTATCTGTTAACATTAGTTTTCTTGCGTGCACCACTAGATATTGTAGCTTTCAGTCGTGCTTAAATTATTGTCTTTTTTGTTACTTGATTGGAATATAGGCTTAATTATAAAAAATCATCATCATCATAAAACACAGTGATGGTACAATCCTTTTGGTACCTGAATAGGATTGAATGTCATTAAATTATATTATGTTAATATATATATCAACCTTGAGGTATTAAAAATCTGTTTATTACTGTCAAATATACTGCTAATAATGTATGTGGTACTGAAAACCACACGATCACTTATCAAAAATGTAATTGTTCTCTAACAGAATGTTGCTGCTTTCCCTTATAAAGTATGAATAAACTGTGAATTGCTTTGTTAAAAATAATATACATTTCATATATTAAATGCTTTTTACTTAGCTAAAAATAATATTTTACAATATTTTGCATACATGACAGTATTGCTTTTTAAAATATAATTGGTTTACTTTATTTATTACATATATTATATATATATATATATAGTATTTTATATTATTTGGAGTTTTCTGAAGAACAGCGGGCAATTTAACTGTTCAGGACAAACAAGGGACTCGTGAGCAATTGAACATCACAAAAAATAAAAATAAAAACCGGCTGTGGATCATCCAGGTAACAACACAGTGTTAAGAATCAAGTGTATGTAAACTTTTGAATGGGGTAATTTTTATAAATTCAACTTTTTTTTTTTTCTTGTGGATTATATGTAAATGTATTTTATGTGAAATATTTTATTCAAGTCAGTACTATATAAAAAATAACATGCATTTTGTATTATCCCTCTCATATGAAGAGTTCCGATGCAAAAGCCTTTATGTGCCGTCTGAAATTTTCATCTAAAATGAACATTTTTATCAGGCTCCTATATTTATGTTCAGTTATTTCACTTTAATGGCATAGAAAATGACCTATACATTGCCATTAAAATAAAATTATTGAACCTAAACATAGGAGCCTGATAAAATGCTAATTTTAGAAGAAAAATTTCAGATGATACTTAGAGGCTTTTGCATCTGAACTCTTCATATAATATTTAACACCTCATACATAATTCAGCGTCCATACAGTTTATAGTTGCACTTTTTATAGTTATGGAGAATCCATAAAAACATGGTATAATTGAACATTCAAACCCCCCCCCCCGCCCCCCACATTCATTAATGAAATTTGGTGATAGATAATAGGGTTTTAGTTGCAAACAATTAAGTTATGACTGTTACTTAATCAACGTTTCTTTAGGTCCAACAGACCCGGAATCTAAAAATCATATGAGATCAATACATTTATTACAGCAATCTTTGTTTATTTATTTAATAAAAAATATAATTGTTCATTGTAAGTTATGTTAGCTCGGGTCTTTAAAAAAAATATACCATTTACTGACTATTATTATATAATAAACAACCGTTTTATGTTTATTGTATTAGTAAGTGTTGAAATTAGCATGAACTAAGATTAATAAATGCTTTCTAAATCTATGTTAACTACTGTAGTCAACTAGTGATAACAACAGGAACCTTATTATAAAGATTAAAAAAAATTTTAATAACCATATCATCTTTTATACGCTACGAGATTCTGTTCAAATTACTTAATTACTAACATTTTTACAGAGCAGCACCGTTTTTCTTCTCCGTTAACCATTTTGTTAATATTTAGAATTTATTTTTTTATTTTTTTGAACACCAGACAAAAATACTGGATCACAACAATGATTTTCGTCGAGGTGTATTTACACATTGCATTTGACACCTTCCCACGATACTTTATTAACACCAATTTCCTCCAAAAGAGCGTTTACGTGATATATCCACATCGCTTTCTACTCACCTGCACAGTGAAAAACAGCAACAAGGCTGGAACCAGCGAAGAGCGAGGGAACATCTTCTAGAAGAGATGAAACAAATCTATCAGTGTGAGTGTTGTTAGTGACAGAGCTTATCAAGCTGACACTGTTTTTGGCACCACAAAAATATAAGACTCTAGCATCTTTTGGTCCGCCCAGAAAAAAAAGCCTCATCACGTGCTTCTTCCACCCTGCATTTATGTGTGTGGGTTGGGGAATGACACCTTACTTGAGTCTTTTCTGGCTTAAAGGGAAATAAAGGAAGCACACAGTCCATTTAAATTATAATTTTGTTATAATTTAAACTTTATAATTATTTTAATTAATAATTACACATTAATTCCTGAATTATTAAACTTTATTAAAAAAGCAACACATTACTAAGTAATTGTTCTTTAGAAGTTTGGTTGTTTTGAAAATTAATTACCCTATGGGTTATGTAGATGAGTTACCAGTACAGTTCTGAGGAATTACTCATTAACATACAACCACATATTATTTCCTGGTAACAGCTACAGGGCAGCCAGCTTAGCAAGAAACCATTGATACACCTGATCACATTCAACTTGTTTTTGTTAACCTATTATGAGGAGTGCACCCATGTCAATGATTTCTGAAGACGCACCCTACATACTTTCATTTTAAAAGTCTTTTGATGTTATAGTAGAATAGTCATGACACGTTTTTCATTAGTAGACATCTGTCTTTGATATGAATAGCTTGCATAACTTACATAGGTTCAAACCTGCAAAGCAGTTCCTTATGAAGTAGCCTGAGGCTGGAATTGTATTAGATTTTATTTAAACATTTATTTACTAATCAAAGCCATTTGTTTTTCAACCACTTTTACTGAACTTGCTAAAATTATGAAGGCCACGACTAAAGTGACTTTTAACATCTCAACTGTTCATTACTACAGTATGCAAGTATATTAAGTCTCAATTGAGGACTTTTCTCTCAGAATGATTCATTTACACACACACACACACACACACACACACACACACACACACACACACACACACACACATATATATATATATTTATTTCCATCATGAAATAAAATTTAAAAAGTTAATAGTGACTTTTTATCTCACAATTTAACTTTTTCTTGCAATTACAAGTTTGTGATTCACAATTCCCCAATTCAAAAAGTTAATTAGGGGTTCAAGCATGTAATTGTTAGAATGGCCAATGCAACCTTTAATCGGGCAGACCAAACCGTAAATCGTAGAGACTTGAAACTTGGAGGGATGGTAGAAATCACATCGTCTACAACGTCACCAAGGCTCACCCCAATCGGCCTGACAGCAATCAAAAGTGCGAAATAGCTCATAACTCCTAAGCTATTAATCCCGGGACACACTGCACAATTTTAGTAGGCTAATCATATAAGATCATTGCAAATCTAATTGTGCGACATGGATCTGATAAACTTCGGTACAACATGTATGCGGACTGTACAATGATGACACCGTAGGCTAATGCTGAGTTCACACTGCACGATTTTCAAACTCGTCGGATCGCCGTTGTTTTCACACTGCGTGACTATCTGGGGTAGCATTCAGTTGTTTCTGTGTTCACACTGCACGATGGAACGACGACAGGAGGTTACACACTGCATGACTTCACAATAGGAAGAATCGCCGATAGCTCTGTCTGGTGCAGGGTTGCCAGGTTTTCGCTACAAAACCCGCCCAATTACTAATCAAAACTAGCCTGAAAATAGCCCAATTGCTTTCGAGGGGTCTCCCAGTAAAAATCGCGTTCGGGGGTAAAATACACATTTTGTTGGTGGGGTTCTCCTGGTACAATTCACATTCCAGGGCCTAAATATCACGTTATTGGGGTAGCTTCAACCTGCTGACATAAAAAACAACCGGCGGCAATCGAGGATTTGGCAACACTGGTCCGCAAACTACGTTTCATATAACTCCTCCCTGAACTTCCCGCTGCCCTGTATCGTGCTCCCATTGGTTGTAGGTCATCGCCGATGTAGTTTTCAGAAATCATTGCACACAGCGTGATTATGAATCGCCGACAGCTCCAGATATTTAGCATGCCAAATATTTCACGGGCGCCGGTGACGTGTCGGCGATTCCCTCAGATCGTGTCTTTGATAATTCACACTGCGTGATTTTCACTCACGTGAACGAGCACCGATTTGCCTCCGATTTTGGGCATTTGTCTGCGATTTTGCAAAACCTGTCGGCGAGTGAAAAATCGGCCTAAAATCGTGCAGTGTGAACTCGGCATAAGACGCACGTTACTTTAGAAGAATAAAACGTCATCAGCATGCGCTAGTGGTAAACAAAAAGAGCATGATGAATTACACTTTGAGAGTTGTAGTTTTTATGTGTGCTGAAAAAAAAAGTGGAAGCGGCGAAAGAGGAAGGGATACGAGCTAGAGGTAAGCAGTTTTATGTTTTAGCGCCGTGTCACGTTGATTTAATGTCGGATTTTTATTGGCTGGTCCGTAAACGTGGATCGTAACAGCAAAATGATCATTCTGAATTTCTGACACTGTCAGAAAATGATCGTAGGCTATCTTTGGTCGCAAGACTGTGAAACCGGCTGTCTTTGAACCTGTCTCACTGTAAGTGTTTAGGAGCCACGATTGTTCATCTTTCGTCTGAGACAGCCACAAATCGTGCCAAAGAGCCACAGGTGTCCATAAGGACATTTGCATATATCCAAAAACATGACCGCCATCGGCCAATGAAGTTTGAGCGCCTATTAGACAAGGTTAACAGAGGCTTTCAGAGGCATGCTTTCACGCATCCACACAATATGCATATCATTTGATAGATCTCCTCATACTGTGCAACTTTGCCTCAAGAACCACTTTTGTGCACTAATCCTAGGTTTCTCGCTCTACCGCAATAAAAGCACTGCAGTACAATTCTCTGGACTCTTTTGAACTTTCGCATTTGGACAGTTATTGCAGGGCCAATTTAATAATATGGTATTGATCTAGTCTACTCAAAAGCCTATATCCTAAAAGAAAACTCAAAATGTCATGAAACTTTTTAAACTCTTGCATTACATGATTCTAAAAAAGCATGCATATTTTAGGGAGATTGGACAAAAATTGACACTATAATAGTTATAAACGTTAAAAACACAATGTCTATGCTACATTCCCTGAAACTGCAATTATAACCACTAGATGGGAGCAAAGGATCACTCATTGGGTCATTCTACTCACTTCTATAGTTCGTTTCTCAGGTTTTACTTTTGTATTGACATTTAGACATTATACAATTATTATTATTACATTTAATATCACATTTAGCCAAAGTTTACCACTTCATTTATACAAACATATGTTTTGACAATTATGCCACATTAGGATTCAATTTAAACCTGAAAAATGGCATGATAAACAGGACACTTGGAGTAAGCATTTTGTTACCTATCAATTATTTCAAATATTTAAATCTACTAGGGATGCGCCGATCCGATATTCATATCGGGTATCGGCTCCGATAGTGCCATTTTTCTCGGATCGGGTATCGGTCAGAGAGCCGATCGAAATCTGAGATTTTCTTTCTTTTTTTCAATTGTGCGAATTATTCTGTGTTACTTCTGAAGCCATACAATAGCTTAATGTGAGCTACATATGAATATTTAAGTCCTTACATTAAAGTTCACACAAACTCTTTTCTCCACTGTGGCTGTCAGTCATTCGTTCAGCATTTAAACCTTGCTCGCGTTCGGTTACAGCAGTCAGCTCGGTAAAGCTCTCTCCAAGATCATTCTGTGTTCCCATTATACTTGATTTGTAAATACATGTCTATGATTTTGCAAAAAAGATTTTATCTTCTTGCCGGAGTTTAATGTTGTTTTGTTACTTGCTACCGGGTGTCTGTGAGAACAAAACACGGGTGTAGAAAATACTATAAATTGTTTTTAACGTGCACAGTAACTGAAATTTAAAACTGTTAAAAGAAAGGCTCAATAAGTGTTGCACAGATATAATACACTACGCATCAATTTCTCTTCCCTTTGTGCTTTGCAGTTTTTAACATGCTCATAGACTGTCAACCCTCTACATTGCGTGTAAATCACTCGCATATGCGACTAAATCTTGCCAATGGCTAATCAATTCTCAGATTTTACTCGCCAGTGTGTGAGTTGGATGCTGAGTATATGATTAGCACAGATATATTTTCACTCACAGAACACTCTGACTGAGCGCTTCAGAGTTTCACTCTCTGTCAAGCGATCTGTGATATTTTTCAGTTCATTTGAATGGATGCGCAGCGCCCCTGTGTTTGTGTATTTGGCGTAACTTAAAATCTAGTGTGAAGGCGCACGACTCGCCGTCGCTTTCTCTCACTGTGAGCAAAGAGTGAGAGTCTTACATAACATGCAGAATTGATGTGCTACATGTAAACGATATACTTTGTTGTATTTTCCTGTAAGAATAACGGAGTTCCTTTGGAATTCTTCAGCTTTTAAGAACTGCCGGGTTTTCCTGTAGTAGGCGGAACTAATGCGCAAACGACAATCTCATTGGCTGGTGCTCACCTAGTATCGTTCCTGTTTTGATTTCAGCAAACGCACACAACCTGATTAATATTCATGAATTCAGTAGCTCATTAATCCTTAGTGCGTTTTTATATTGTTCTTATTAGTAGAATTCGTATAATAATAATAACATATAATACTATAATAATAATATCTTATCAGTATTAGTGTTCTTTTTTTTTTTTTTACAGGAACACTGAATGACCAAAAAAAACACCAGCACCAGTCCTAAGTTCATGGTTACTAAGTTTTAATTCTAATTACTAAACTTCTATTATTAAATAATACTTGATTATCATATTATAATGCTTGACTGACTGATATTAAGAGTGTACTTTCAGATATTAAAAAGCTGTGCCATTTTTGGCATAAACTTCGTTCGTGCTGCACTGTATTTGTTTTGTCCTATCGTATCTATCATATGTTGTTGCCTTATTAAAAAATATGCTATACATTTAAAATAAATGTATTTTAATTTTATAGTATATACTTATATATAAATACATTCATGAATGTTTTTAATGAATGGATTTTATAATAATACAAATGGCAATGTGTAACATTTTACCATATTTAGTGCAACACTTTTATTTGTTCCCCACAAAATATAGTTTTTTCACTAAACGTTTGGTTTTCTCAAATTATTGTGCACTGATTTTTCTAGAATAACTTTTGCTGCCGAATTATCCACTAACCTAGTTTATGATACATTTTTGTCATAGATTATAAATATACATAGGCCTATATTTTTTCATATTTATTTTATTTTTCTTTATAATGAAGTAGTCTGTATCTAGTAGATTGTGAAAGAATGATTATCAGTTCCACACACAGAGATATATAAATTCTACATTTATTTAAATGAGGGAAAAAAACTTCACTGGTATCGGATCGGTATCGGCCAATACTGAACCCTAGGTATCGGAATCGGAGGCGAAAAAGGCGGATCGGAACATCCCTAATATCTACTACATAATGTGTGTCTGAGCATGCTTAGTGTGTATTATGTAATACAGTGTGTATTAAGTAATATAGTTTAACCCTTTCATTACTCTGTGCGTGTGATCGTATTCTCCATCGTGGATGCGTTCTGGTGTCAGCCATACATTTCATGTTGGCCCAGACCCTAACAGCACACAACCCATAAAGTCCTTAAAATGCTTGAACCCTGTTAATTGCTGCTTGCACTGCAGCTATATTTATTTGTATTATTTCTGAGTCATAATTGTGAAAAAAAAAAAAATCAAAATTACCTTTTTAATGTTTTTCCCCATTGGAAATGACTTCAACCCAGGATATCATCACATTAAAATATCAAGTGTTACACTATTTTCCCACAAAAAAATATAGAGCATGATGGAAAATGTACAGCTCATCCCCTCAAACTGATGGTATTATCTGTTAACTGATAAGGATTATCCTTATGATTTGATATCATTTGTTTCAATTATTTTGAGTGGCAGTTCCCAGAACTAGAAGTGGCACCCAAATTTAAAAAATGCAGTAGGTATTTTTTGGAAAAATAGGATATTCAAGTGGAATACTAATGTTTGGGGGCAGGTACGGTGACCAAAATGCGGGACAGTCACACAAATTGGTAGCATTGTTTAAGCATCCTGCAATTCATAAGCAGTGTCCCACATTTTAGTTTGTCTATATTATTTTTAATGACTTGCCTTTTATGTTCAGTTCATTACAGAATCAATTATTCCAGAGTGCCATGGGTTGTTCTGGCCAATTTCTTTGTCTGAAACAGAACATGCAGTTGAAAAAAATTGCTAGAGGAATGACTGGCCTCCCTTGAGTTACCATTTTACAGATTCCAGTTTCTGTTGACACATGCCCACAGACAGATCAAGTTTTACACCGGATGGCATTGAAATGACTTTTTATTGTCTTTTGGAATTCTGTTCCATAGTGAAACATATGAAACATTTATAAAATCAGCATTACAAAATAAGTTCTAAACAGACTTAAGCTGCTTTACAATATATTTAATTGACCCCAGAAAAAAGTTTTTCTGTCAAAAAAACAGTAAAACTCTTTCCCACCATGCAGCTAATGAGTCAATTTCTGGGAAAGTTGGAAACCACTGCCCACCCCTTCAACAAACATCTAAAAAAATAACATTTTTTTAACCAAAACAGAGCTGTGAATAGAAAAACCCCAGCACCACAACTGTTTTTTTCTTTCTTTTAGTATTTAGCATTAAATTCCAATTACTAAACAAAGAGAATGTTCGTTATCTACTGTATTCTTAAATACAAATGTTTTGAACAATTTTTTTTATAAACAATTCTGAAATTTTTACACAACATTCATTTCATACATATAATCATTACTGCTTGGTCTTTTTATTTAACCGCACTGCAAAGAAAAACCACACGCTTCTAAACAGACTTACTAATCAGACTTCCTACTTGTTCACAAACAGTAACTAAGAAGAGGACTGGAAAATACTGTAAAATTGCACACCATACCAGTACTGGTAAATGAAGCGCACTAAACATTTTTATAAATGGCTACCCAAATATATACATTGTAGTTCACTTGATTTGTAAGTGATTAATAAATTGTCTTATAAAGCACTGTACTTTACCGTAAAAAAAACCCAAAAAAACTTTTTGAAAGATTAGCACAGATTTTAAAGACTTCAAAGATTTCTGGCTGTTCTCATATATTTGCACTTTACGAAAATAGCTTTGAGCTGATTTGCATGAACTGCACAGGAATGGCCTCAGGGATACCAGAACTTGTGCATATTTTCTGCAAACAACAGTCTTTACAGAGCACACACTGAATGCATACGTACAGTAACATATAATCTATAGGCAAGGAAAAAAGAAGGAAAATAAAGTCATGTATAGTGCACAACACAAATGGAGAAGTACGCTCAAGGGCATTAAAAACCAGTTTTTCAAGCATTAATTTGCATATTCTCTGTAGCATAACATGTTGACATCATGAAACTAATTATTTGCATGCATGAGCTCTGAAGACTTGATTGACAGTATGGTTTTCTAAACCCTCTAACACTTTTACGACTGTACAAGTACTGTATGAGTGTTTCGTTGTTACTTGATACTTTGTGTTGTCACAACCTTTCTCTCTTGGACAATGACTTTATGTGATGATGGATTTTGGTTTATCTGGACAGATGTCCCACCCAATCCGACGCTACCAAATGACCCTGCGGTGGCCGCCATGCCCTTTTGAAGACCCCCCTGGCCCACACCTGATCCCCCTTTGCTCTCCACATAAAGGACATTTTGAGATCCACCATGAGTGGAAACACCTTTTGTGAGGGACCCCTGAATCAATTGACCCCCTTGTCCTTCCACAACCATTATGCCCTGAGATCCAGCAACCCCTCTCTGAAGCGTCCCCTGAAGGACTTGACCCCCCTGAAGGACATGACCGCTCATGGCTCCCCCATCCACCAGGAGCACTTGTGATCCAGACAGATTACCTGTGTGCATCATCCCAACATGAGCCGGTACACCTCTGTCCACAAGCACCATTCTCTCACCGCGGGTCAGGGTATTCGTTGCTATGTTGCCGCCTTGGACTACAACTCCCTCGGCTACAGGGCCACTGTTCAGCACGTACATGTTCTGTCCCATGGCGGGCCTTTCAGTGAGCAGTACCGTGCTGGGCTGTGGCTCGACCATGTAGTACATTGGCTGCGGTTGCATCAGGACTGTTGGAGCTGGTTGTACGCTCGTAATCATTGTGGGCCGGTTGTCTGTGACAAGGAAGTTCTCCACATGAGTAGATGATGTCGTAGCTGTGTTGGAAGCTATATTCAATGCGTTTGAAGATATAGCTCTGTTAGTGGCAATATTTCCAGAATTTATAACATTGGTTGATGAAGACACCTCGGTACGGTCCACGATGGGTTTGGGAGGAAGAGGAGCTGGGACCTCAGTCTTTTTACCGCCACATATTTCAGCGAGAGTAGTGAACTTGGGCCCGAGGTCATTGAGAAACTCTAGGTCATTGTTATCTTCGAGGATGCTGCAGCAGCCCACAGAGCCCACAGGAGAGCCCTTCCCCTCATAGTCATACACCATAGCTTCATTCTTAGCAAATCCATCCTCCACTGATGAATTTTCCTGAAACAACAGAAAAAATAAAATATATAATATCTCTATATATATACACAACACAAACAGGCCTGGTGAAAAAAATACAATACAACAATATAATAATAGTACGATAATGATAGAGTGATAGATTGAACAATGAAATGATAGATAGAATGATGTGATGAAATGATAGAACAATAGATTAATTGAAAAATAAAACAGTAGAGAGATAGATAGATACATAGATAGATAGAAAGAAAGACAGACAGACAGAAAGAAAAACAACAATAGAACAATAAAATGATAGATCACTAGAACAACAGATAGAACAAAAAATGATAGAATGACAAAATGACAGAGCATTAGATAGAACTATAGATAGATAGAATGATAAATGTTAGAACAACTGGCAGATAGAACAATAAATACAACAAAAAAACAACAGAATGATAAAACGATTGAACGATAACAAGACAGAACATTATAAAGATAGAACAACAGACAGAATGATAAATGATATAACGACAGATAGACCTAATGATATAACGATAGATAGACGTGTTTATGTAGAATGATAGACGATAACAAGACAGATATTATTAGATACCCAGGGGCTTGAAATTTGTGAAACCCTTTGGAATTTTCTATATTTCTGCTAAATATGACTCAAACATAATCACAATTTCAAACAAATTCTGAGGAGAACAACGAGAACCCAAAAACAAACAAATGAGACAAAAATATTTTCTTTGTTCATTTTAGTTATTGAGAAAAATGATCCAGCCTGTTACATATCGTGATGTGGCAAAAAGTATGTGAATCTGTTTCAGTATCTGGTCGGACTTTTGCAGCAATAACTGCAGGTACGTTTCTTTGTAAATTGTCAGCCCGAACAACATCTGAAGGTTTAGCCCATTCCTCAGTACAGCAGAAACCCTTCAACTCTTGTTGGTGGGTTTCCTCCTATGAACTACTTGCTTCAGCTCCTTCCACAAAATTTCAATTGGATTAAGGTCCGGACTTTGACTCAGCCATTCCAAAACATTAACTTTGTTCTTCTTTAACCATTCTTTGGTAGAACAACTTTTGTGCTTGGGGTCATTGTCTTGCTGCATGACAAACTTTCTCTTGAGATTCAGTTCTCGGACAGATGTCCGGACATTTTCCTTCAGAATCTGCTGGTATAATTCAGAATTCATTGTACCATCAATGACAATGAAAGCCGTCCTGGCCCAGATGCAGCAAAACATGCCCAAACCACTACCACCACCATGTTTCACAGATGAAATGAGGTTCTTATGCTGGAATGCAGTGTGTTCTTTTCTTCAAACATAACGCTTCTCATTTAAACCAAAAAGTTATATTTTGGTCTCATCCATCCACAAAACATTTCTCCAGTAGCCCTCTGGCTTGTCCGCATAATCTTTAGCAAACTGCAGACTGGCAACAATGTTCTTTTTGGATACACCATGCACACCGTGGTTGTTCAGTGTTCTCCTGATGATAGACTCATAAACATTAACATTAGCCAATATGAGAAAGACCTTTAGTTGCTTAGAAGTTACCCTGCATGGGTTCCTTTGCAACCTTGCAGACTATTAAAAGTCTTGCTTTTAGAGTGATCTTTGTTGGTAGAGCACTCCTGGGGAGGGTAACAGTGGACTTGAATTTCCTCCATTTGTACACAAATCTGTCTAACTGTGGATTGGTGGGGTCCAAACTCTTTAGAGATTGCTTTGAAACCTTTTCTAGCCTGATGAGCAACAGCAACTCTTTTTTCTGAGGTCCTCAGAGATCTCCTTTGTTCATGCCATGATACACTTCCACAAACATGATCAGACTGATAGATCCCTGTTCTTTAAATAAAACGGGGCACGCACTGACACCTGATAGTAATTTCACTAATTGAAAACAAATCTGATGGACTAATTTCACCTTCAAATTAAATGCCAATCTAGAGATTCACATATTTTGCCATCAGCTATGATAATATTGATCATTTCCGGATAAATAAAATGAAAAGAACATTTTGTCGCAAGTGTTGTTTGGGTTCTCTTTGTCTACTTTCAGGACTTTGTCTACTTTCAGGACTGTGTGAAGATTCGTATTCTGTGTGTCATCATAGGCTGAAATATAGAAAATTCTAAAGGGTTCACAAACTTTCAACGGCACTGTAGAACAACAGAATGATAAATGATATAAAGATAGAGAGAACCAATGATATAACGATAGATAGAATGAACGATATATATAGAATGAATGATATAACAATAGATAGATAGTTAGATAGATAGCTAATTGTATAATTAATCACATTAAATAAACGTGTTGAACTGTTTGATAACTGATACTAACCTTGGAAAGTATTCACCCAGGAACATATCAGACACGGCCATTCCGTCAAAATCTCCAGCCATTTCTCTACTCCTAAGAGTCTCACTTCTCCTCATCGAGTCCATGTAGGACATTTCCATTTCATTGTAGCCACGGCCACCCATTGTGGAAGAGGAGTCCAGGAAGCCTGATCCTCTTGCTCCACCTACTCCTCCAGCTCCTCCTGTGAAGTACATATCACCTACAACGTCTCTCGACATAAAATTCCTTCCTTCGATCCTTCGATCAACAACATCGTGTGGTGGAACATCCTATCAGAGAAAAAAAGGGTTTGATTTATTTAGCTTTATAACAGAAATAACATCTTAATCAGATTTTGTTCCTGATAACATGCATTGCAAATCAATCAGAAGTTCAAGATCTTACCCTGTCCTCACCCTGGCCCTCGGTATGGTAAGAGATGAGATGCTCTTTAGTGTCAAAGGGCATGTCTGTGAAAGCTCCCGCCAGCCCAGCAGCTCCACACTGACACAGCAGCAACAGGAGTGGGATGACTGTAACAGAGGAGAAATATAGCATTTATTTTTCACATAATAATAACAACTAACAATCATGCTCTGTCTGGTATTCTGCTTAATAGGCTAAGTCCACCCCAAAAATGAAAATTCGGTCATCATGTTGTTCCAAATCTTAATTTCTTCTGTGGAACGCAATGTTGTTTTGGACCTCACCGACAATCATTGTGTGAATATAATCATTCTTTAAAATATCTTCTTGTGTGTTCTGCAGAATAGATGAGTAAATGATGACAGATGTTATTTTGGGTAGACATCCAATGAGGTTGGGAGCAGGATCGGCACAAGAAAGAAAAAATCAAGGTGAAGTTCGAATAATATCTTACCAAAAAACAAAGTTTTAAAATTGTGAATATTAGGGGTGCTCAGGGGTTATTCTTCCCTAGAAGTGTAAAGATTGAGCCTCCCAGGCAAAAAATGTAGAGCAGTTTGGTCAGATCCATCAATCTGTTTCCAGCACAACCTATAGTGACAGACTGGGGTGTGGCTACTGAATTTTAGCCAGTGTGGGACTAAAGCTGACACATCACATGGAAAAAGAACTTCATATTTGGTTACAGAATTCGAAGAGACAGATTAGGGTAAACATTGGCAGTAGCAATGAGATGGAGGAATGAATTGGTGGAATGTTTGGGTTTCAATAAAGACGCCAAACTTGTGGAGTTTCTTCTCGACAGGCAAGCTAAACTCAAGATTTTGCCACACATGTTAGCTCTTAACTGTCAATCTTCACACCCGCTCCTGAAAATATGCTTTATTTTTGTCATTTCATTAGTCCTGCAGAAACGGCATGCTTCAGCTTTAAATGTGGCATAAATAGAAATTAGCCAATTAACTAAATATCTAGGGAATGTCAGAAAGACAGATTTACATGGTAGACTTTGTTAAGATTTTGTGTTTTTTTTTTTGTTTTTTTTTTTTTTTTTTACTTTGGGTTGGGTTGAACTACGTAATAGGGAAAGGAAGTACAAGGAAGAGAAGGCCGATTCCAGCAGGTCCAAACCTGGATCCCTTCTTAAATGCTCCTGTTCCTCCATGTCCTCCTGTTCGGGCACAAGCTCCCTGGTCGGTACAGGTGCACACATCCACCTGAATTTTCTGAGGTTCTGGACATGACAATCCCTGCTGGTCCTTGACGTCCACCGTCAGCTCGTATTCTCCTGGCCACAGCTTTTGATGGGTTCTGAAGATGGCAGTGGTATCTGATAAGAAGAAAAACAGACGATCTCAACCACAGAGTCAGTAGTGACATCCTGATTAACAGATCTCTGACTAGTACTTTATATTTTTGACTTCTTACAACAGGTAGTTTCTAACATGTGGGCTAAACATGTTTAACCCCCCCCCTCCTTCCCCTTCCCCCAGGACACACAGAGGTACTGCAGAAGTATTTTACTATACATATTCATGGAAATAGAATTTAACTTCAATGCAATTTTTAAATGTTACGTCAGTGAAGTATAGTTGTGGGTCATAAAGCTTTATGGTTGGCCATGTGGGCCATGTGTTCCCAACGGAACCCAACCGTTGAAATGCTCGACTGTCCATTTCCCTTTAGTTCCTTCTGGGACAACATTGAAGGTGAATGGAGCTCCATTGGGTGGCGCATCCTCATCCACTGCAGTGACTAAGACGGCATCCTTTTCAGTACAAAGTGTCTTGACTTTGCTTACCAAAGTTGGGCAGTGATCATTAAAATCCTCTACCTGGATGGCAATGGTGCCTGTTGCCGTCTTTGAAGGCAAGTCTATAAGAAAAAAGGAAAAACATATTTTAAAAAATTATATATTATTTTGATTTGCATACAATACACAAACATAAACGTGAGACAAATGTTATAATACTGTTATATATAATAAAAACTGAAGTGTCAAAAAGTAAAATAAAAGAATGCTTTCGGGCTACTTTCCCTTAGTTTAAAAAAATACTAAAAGAAAAATATAGAAAAAGAGAATGCATTGTAAATAAATGGTATAAGTGAATGAAATCAAATCATTTTTACAACATAACTTGCAGATGGTTAAGTATCCAAACATTGACCCGGTTTTCAGTAACTATTATTGATCAATGTGAAGAAGGCGCCATCTTCAGGACAGGTTATATACCTGCAATGTCCATTTTATTGTAAAATGCAGCACACTGGAATTATGATTGGTCTATAAGTTAATGAAGAATATTATCATATATTATGGCAGTGAACAATAACCTGGCAACATATGGCAACAGTTCAGAAAAAAATAGAACAGTTGGATAAATAAAAAAAGAAATGTTTTCTCTTTTACCTGGAACCAGTGTTATTTAGTATCATTTATATATTATTTTAGTTATAGTTTTAGTAATTTTGTTGTGTTGTTTGTCATTTTTATCACTTTTTTAAAAAAAAAATTCTTAATTAATGTCTACATAGTTTTTAGTTATTTTAGTACTTCAAATGAAACTAAATGAAAATGAGAAATGTTGCCTTGACAATGAGTTGAAATAAAATAAGTTTCAGTTATATTTATACTGTTGGTAACCAAACAGTTGCTGGTAGTCACTGACTTCCATAATATGGAAAGAAAATAATATAGAAGTCAATTGGCTACCAGCAACTGTTTGGTTACCAACATTTGGTACTTTTGTGTTCAACAGAAGAAACTCGTACAGGTTTGGAACAACTTGAGTAAATGATGACAGAATTATCAACTAGCCATTTAAGGTTTTAGTTTTAGTTAATAATCCTGCCTGGAACTTGCCTTGAGTTATGCTGTAAATCAGGGCGTTGTAAGTGCCGTTAACTAGATACTTGGACTCGCGGTCAGGAGCCTTGTTCATTCTAATGGCCCCAGTTGTCTCATCGATGCTCAGCCAGTTATCTGGGTCAAATCCTTTAACATACCTATAAGAAAAGGGAACATAGTTGGTTCAAGCTCATTTCTTTTTCTTTTATATGCTTTATTGTTGACAGAACTATTTCTATGTAAACATACTTCACGTTGGTAGCTTCCTTTCCCGTGTCTGTGTCAGTGGCCGGGTACCTTGCGATGACCTCATTGCTGTTAAAAGTCATGCCTTCTGAGATGGCAATGGCTTTTGTTAGGGGCATGAACTTGGGTCCTTCTGGCTGGTTTTTCACCTTTACGTTCACATTGTATATCTGACTCCCTGACATCGACCATGAACCGCCTGCACCACCGCTGCCACCACCACCACCACTGCCGCCACCACCACCGCCTCCGCCTCCGCCGCCGCCGCCTCCTCCTCCTCCTCCCCTCCTCCTCCTGCGCATCCACCGCTGCCCACCGAAGTTTATGTGTATTCCTTTCTTGTCCTCAGTCACCGAGGGGTGGCATGGAGGGCATTGTTCATTACACCCAATGCCAAGGTTCCAGGTCTTGACATCCTCATATCAAAGCCTGCAGGGAAAACAGACAGAGCTACATGTTTATAGAGTATAATCTGCTTCAGTAACATGCTATAAGTAACAATGACAAAAGTACAAGTACTTTTAAAGAAAGTTGATACTATAATAAAGGTAACAATACTAGCCTTTCTTCTGTATCAATATAACCAAGTACTGATTCAATTTATTTACCAAGTGCTGTCTGACTAACTGTTTCGAGGTAAAACTGTACTTTTCTGCACGGGTCATCAAAAATATTACAATGTATAATGTAAAACAGTACAATGTATCATGTGACTGTTAAAAGAATAAGTTTGATGAATAATCAAAGTACACTACTATTTAAAAGTTTGGGGAAAGTATTTTTAAAGTTAATACTTTTACTTGGCAAGGATGCATTAAATCAGGGCTGCCCAAACTCAGTCCTGGAGGGCCGGTGTCCTGCAGAGTTTAGCTACAAATTGCCTCAACACACCTGCCTTTAAGTTTCTAGTATGCCTAGTAAGAGCTTGATTAGCTGGTTCAGGTGTGTTTAATTGGGGTTGGCTAAACTCTTCAGGACACCGGCCCTCCAGGACCGAGTTTGGACACCCCTGCATTAAATGAATAAAAAGTGAGAGAGTAAAGACATGTATAACTTTACAAGATTTCTATTTCAAATAGCTGCAGAAAATTCAGCTGTGCCATCATAAAAATAAGTTATTTTAAAGTGTAATAATATTTCACAATGTTACTGTCTATTATGTCAATAATATGAATCAAACAACAACAATACTAAAAAGAAAAAGAGAAACTGCATTTACATTATTCCTTTATTATTGACTGCTTACTTGAATAATTACTTAAAATAATTACTTGTTTACTAAACTGAATTAGTTTTTCCTGTGGTGTCAAAATTGGTATTGAGAATTGTGAAATCTGACCAATATTGGTATGAATACTTACATTTTACAACTATCCTAGAAATTATGAAAGAAAAATAACCAACACATATCATTGCACACCTTGTCAAGCATAATGACTGCCTCATTGGTCTTTGGGTCCGTGTGAATGCTGAAGTATCCAGCCTCATTGCCTGATGCAATAAAGCACTTAGTCACCCAGTTATCCGTGTCCTTAAGATCCAGGTCACTTGCTTTAAGTCTCATCACCTCTATTTTATCTGTATTTTCCTCAATACTAGCCTCAAACTATGGAGAAAGAAAAAACAAGTTGCAAAAATAGCAGGGACCACTACAACAACATTAAAACTGTGTGGATGTAAACAGTGTAGATATTTTCTTACTGGGCCTTGCAATGTAGGCACATTATCGTTGACATCATTGATCTTGATGGTGACTGTTCCTGTGGCGGTATTGCCGCCTGGGGCTCCGTTCAGGTCAGATGCTTTGATAAGCAGGACATACTGATCAATAGTCTGAAGAGACAGATGGCGTGTGGAATCATTTACATGCTGTTCAATATGCTTAACAAAAGCAGTTATTGTGTCTTTATATGTTCCTGCATTACTCATTTAAACTGAAACAATAACAGAACATCTGGCACTGACACTGAAGCTTACAAATGCTGTCAATGAAGTAGAGCCAGTGCAAACACATGGAGTCTATGTGTGTTATGTAAAGCATGTTGGATATCAGGTACACATTTGATACAGTGGTGGTGACCTCTCACCTCTCTATCCAGTTCAGGATTGTTAACACGGACTGTCCCATCTGCATCAACTCTGAACATTTGCGCCCCAGCTGGCTGCTGCTCAACAATCTCATACTTGATTTGAGAGTTTGGGTTTCCTACCTCATCAGCATCAAAGCAATTAATCTTCATCACTGCTGTATCTGTATAAAATAAGAGTGCCCGCGATAAATGAAAAGAACAAATCCTTCGAAAAATCTAGTTTAAAACATGTGACAAGTTCTTAGAAATGTACTCTTTGTATTCATGTTGGCTTCATAAAGTTTTAAAAACCTTCATACCATTTTATCCTGTATACATATCAAGAGGTGTAACTTTCAAGTAAAACATTTTTATCATTATTTAAATGTTGTTTTTAATTATACATTACTACTGTGTATACTGAATAATTTTAGACTGCAAAAATGCATTAAATTGACCAAAAAGAGCAGTAAAGAAAGACATACAATTGTACAATTATTATATTTCAAATAAATGTTGTTCTTTAACTCATCAACGAATCCTTACAATTTTTTACACAAAAATATTAAGCGTTACAAACTGTTTTCAGAATTGGTAAAATAGAATTTCTGAGCAGCAATCAGCATATTAGACGATTTCTGAAAAAAATGATTGACCCTGCAGAGGAGTAAGTGCATGAAAATCAGCTTGGCATCAGTAAATTAAATTGAAAAATATAAAATTGAAAAATTAGAAAACTGTTATTTTAAATTTTAATAATATTTTCACAATATTTATGTTTATATATATATTTTTTTTAATCAAATAAATGCACCCTTGGTGAGCAGAAGACATTAAAAAATCTTAAAAGACTACAGACCCCAGGATTTTGATTGTAGGTATTTGGGGAGTTGCACCACATGACATTTTACAACTAAATTTATATTACCAAATATTAATAAGAAGTGCAGCTGATTTTTCCCCCTTATAATAATGAATTTCCTCTTAAATTCCTGTTAAATAATAATAACATATCTTGCAAAACTACTTCATAAAAGATAAATTAATTTTAATACAGAAAAGTATGTATTCAGTATTCAAATTATGAATACATTTTAAATTAACAGATTATATATAAAAAAAAAGGTTTTGGTTTGAGTCAATAACCCACATGCAGAATTTGATAATTATTAATCTCCATTATGTTTATTGTACAAACTTCAAGTCACTTTTTTTAAACACCTGTAACAACTGCAGTTCACATACCTACTAGACTGAGCTCGTTTACATCGCCAGGTATCATTGGACCGAAAACAGGCGGATTATCATTCTGATCCTTCACTTTTATTCTCAACCCAATGTCATTCTCTGCAATTGCGCCATCTGTGAATGTAGCAACGCCTGAAAGCTACAGAGGTGAAGAAATAAATTTAAGATCACCACCCCTCATAATCAAGTGTAGGTGTTAAAGCCACCTTCATCATCATCATCATTATTGTCATCATGGCCATTTCACTTACATTGTATTGTGCGATGGACTCTCTGTCAAGGAACCTCGTTATAGTTACATATCCAGTTTCAGGATTCACCACAAATAAATGGAACGGCTCTTGGTCTGCACCGATGCCCTTCAGCGAGTACTTCACATTTCTCATTCTGACGTCTTCCTTATCTGAGCGAATCTAAATAAATCAGAAACACATTTATTTAACCCCCCCAAAAAACAATCAAGCCTTAGTGGCCTGACACATTAAGCATTGCAAATCTTAAATACGTGGATTTGTTAATTAAGCATTGCAAATCTTAAATACGTGGATTTGTTAATGATATTGTTTCACTGTATATCACACATGTGAAGTGGTGACTTCATCAACTACTCTTACGTGTGCACCAATAATGATACTGCAAACATCAGTTCCCTTTCATGGGAACTTCGAACTGCGTCCTCTAGGGGTCGCTATGGGGAAGCCATAGGAGTGACCCGTGTGTCTGAAGCATACACTGAAAAAACACCAACAACACGTTGGCCGGCGACAGCCATGACGTCACTACCGGTGCGACTACAGTATAAATAGGCGCCGGGAGAACACATCATCCTCTTCTTCGTCTTCATTGACTGTTTTGTTTGAATCGTGCATTTCTGTGGTAAGACGATCTCTATTCATATCATTATGGCGAGCACTAGCAAAGCGTCTAGAGGATGTGTGCATCCGTGTTGACGTTGTTTAACATCTGATGACACACATGATCCATGCGTTATTTGTTTGGGCGAAGAGCACGCACACGATATCTCCGAGGGGGCAATCGGCGTGCACTGCGACCGTTTTTCCAATGAAAAAGCTCCACTCTCGTTTGTCTCTCTTTTCGAGGAAAGAGAGGCAGCCATCAGCTTCCCGCGTTTCAGGACCCGCCGCTGCTGAGGCACGGAGGAGAAAGAGCTCGTGGGGATCGCAGGTGGATCTGGCCGATGAGTTTAAAGGGGGATTTCCCTTTCGCGATCGTCGCCAGTGCTCTGCTGGGTTCAGCCCAGCAAAAGCAGGAAATGTCTGAGGAGGGCAAAGAGGCTGAGGCTGAGCCTTCTCAATCCTCCTGCCCTGCATATGATGAGCTTTTGAAAGTTATGGATTGCGCCACGGCGTGGCTTTACTTGCCGTGAAGCGGGCAAAGAAAGTGACTTCGCGAGGTATCTCGATGAACGTTATTTTTCTGGCCATAACCCTCCAGCTCAGGTGAGCCTTCCTTTCTTCCTGTTTCCATACACTGATCAAGAAGGAATGGAAGAGGCCGTTTTTTCCTAACGCATCCATCGATTCCAGCATACAAATTATGCCAACATCGAGGCGATGTGCGAAAGCAGTTATGAGAAGATGCCCCTATAGAGAGACGCTGGCCAGCTATCGCTCTATGGGTGAGACGTCTTCTCTTAAGACTCCCTCCTTGACATCTCGCTCAAATGCCAGGGCATACGCAGCAGCAGCAGGTCGGGCTGTCGCTTCATTGCACACGATGGTGATGCTCCAAGCATATCAGGCTGACCTGCTGAAAGACCTGGATAAAGGCGAGGGCCTTTTTCCTGATGAGGTAGCTGAGAGGTAACCCCTCTGGATACCTACTTTAACAGGGTGTTGCTACTAGGGGTCTGTTGAGACAGTTCCTTCAGCATATACAGAGCGTGCGGTAGCCCCTGTGTGACAGGCCAAGACTAGTATGATTCTAGGCTCTTGGTCGTATTCCCTTAAAGGAATCTATTCCTGATTACAAGCCTTGAGCTCTACCCGGGCCCAGGAGTTCTGGCCCTAAAAAGTACATTTTTTGGGGGTATGAAGTTTAGGCCTTTGGCCATAGGGGATAATATCACTGACAGCCGTCTAACGTCCCAGAAGCGACTCCCATAACAATATGGTAGAGTTAGTACTTAGTACTCGCCATGGTTCTGGCATGCACTCCCCTCAGCATGGTGGCGTGGGTATACCATTCCCCATAGCGACCCCTAGAGGACGCAGTTTCGAAGTTCCCATGAAAGGGAACATCTCAGGTTACGTATGTAACCCTGGTACTGAGAAGGGAACGAAACACTGTGTCCTCTGCCATGCTGCGGACGCAAGCTTCAGACAAAGAAGTGAATAATGTGTGCTCCCGGCGCCTATTTATACTATAGTCGCACCGGTCGTGACGTCATGGCCGGCCAACGAGTTGGTGCTTTTTCAATGTATGCTTCAGACACGGGTCACGACGAGGCATTGCCCATAAGACGAAAAAGAGACGCAGCATCTCGTTCCCTCTGGGAACCATGGTTACATACGTAACCTGAGACGTTTTTACAAAGTTTGAATGACAAGAAGCTAAAATAGCAATTTTCATGTGTAATTTTTGTGCATACCATTAATGGAATTAAAGGAATAGCGCCCCCAAAAATTCTCAAAATTTACTCTCAAAGATGATCTAATGAGTTGCTCAGCAATGGATGACTCTACAGTGAATGGGTGCCGTCAGAATGAGAGTCCAAACATCTGATAAAAACATCACAATAATCCACAAGTAATCAACACCATTCCAGTCCATCAATTAATGAATTGTGAAGAGAAAAGTTAATTGTTTGTAAGAAACAAATCCATTATTAAGGCATTTTAAGTTTAAACTGTTGCTTCTGGCGAAAATACTATAATCCATAATAATGCTTCCTTCAGTGAAAAAGTCCATCACCTGTTGTCCTCTCACATCAAAATTCACTAACATATTTGTTTAGAACTGTTTTGATCAGTGCATATTTCTCTCCTGATTCAGAAGAGAAAACTTTTTCACTGGATAAAGCAATATTACGGATAGAGAGCCTGTATTTTAGCCAAAAACATCTTCATATATTTATTACAAACACACAATTCATTGGAGTAATGTGGATTACTTGTGGATTATTGAGATGTTTTTATCAGCTGTTTGGACTCTCATTGATCTCATGAGCAAGTGATGTAATGATAAATTACTCCAATTGTGTTCTGATGACAAAACAAACTAATCTACATCTTGGATGGCCTGAGGGTGAGTACATTTGCAGCAACTTTTCACTTTTGCGTGAGCTATTCCTATAATATAATTTGCAATTAGATCACATCTTATTTTTCCCTTTTCAACTCCCCCATGGTGAAAAAGCTGATGCCTTGTGACTAATTTATTTACGTGTCATTTTTGCACATTGATTGTACATTAATGTTGATATCAGCATATTAATGTTTAATGCAGAAAAAGTCTCACTCACTTTTGCAATGAACTCTCGCTTGGTGTAATCCACATTCTCCTCTAAGATTTGGGGAGGGACGATCCATTCTCTCTTCTGCCTGTGGAGGGCCACAGAGTTCTGGGATCTGGCTTCAACCTCAAACACATGCTATGGGAAAACAGAAATGCACAACAACAATTTGTGAAGACAGACTTATCCCGCCAACCTTCTCACACACAGCAGAAAAGACAAAGACAGAAATATTTGTTTTTATATTTGTTGCCCTGTCTGGTGAGAATGTTCTCATTTGTGGCTTTTGTAAATGATTCACTAGTGAGTCATTATAAATGATTGAAACATGATCAATGATAAATGATTGAAACACTGTGGTTGCAACTTGCACGCATGCATTGTTTGACACTAAGCTCATCCTGTCTGAATTAAACAGATGCCATAATTTGTATGAAATGAGTTGAAAGAGATATAAGATAAAACTGAAAAGATTTGCAAACACGGGGGGGGGGGGGGGGGGGGGGGGGGGGACCTGCACAGGAGTCTTAATTATTTCTTTCACTTCAGCAGACATCTAATTAAGGAAGATAAGATGAAGAAATACTTGGCAAAAGCGAAATGCATTCCACTTCAGTCGAGATCACCTTAATCAGACCACACACAACTAAGATAAAGCATAAGCACACAGTGGCAGAAAACGCTGCACTATCTCAAATATAAAATGTAATGTCTTAGTAAGGGGTTTTCTTTACTTTCTTCAACTGTGCATTTCTGAATTGTACTGCACAAAAGTTTCAATAGTTACTTTTACAAGTGTTAATAGTGATACATGGAGACATCACATATTGTGTAGTAATTACATAAGGTTTGGTACATGCATTAGGTTGTTTTATGTAAACTGAAGGCCTAATGATTGTCATGTGAATAAGTAGAACCTTTAAATTTGTGACATGGAAATATGAAAGGCTAAAAACTCAGCAATAAAACGTAATTTTAACCCAAATGAGAGATGTTTTACACCAAAAGCACTCTCTCGTACACACACAGTGTATGACACATGTATGGGCATAATGGGTATGCAAAATATTAAAAACGAAAGCCAAAACAACCAAGACTGTGCTCTTTGCATATCTACCTAGCACATACTGATAAAAGCAGTAAAATCATCCTTCACTGAGATTCTCCAGTGTCAAGTACCAGGTGAAGTGATTTTCACTCATTTAGTAGATTGCACTAATTTAGTAACCATTTTACTCAACTGTGGTAAACTCTCAAAGTTTGGGGCCAAACTTTATCATCTTCATTAGAATTTGAGTCAGTATTACTGAGAAATGTAAATCATTAAGGTGCCCGGGGGAGGGAATTTCAATACTCCTAAGTGAATACAATAGGCTGTACAGTCTTATACTTGCAGATCCAGCTTGACTGATGTAATTTGTGTGTCTGTATATTTGACAGAGCTTGTACTGAAATGCCCTTTACAAAAATACACCATGTTAAATAGTGGAACTTGGAAGTTCCCAACAAAATACTACAATACAATTACTATGGCGCCGTTATTATGGTAAACCTACACTCTAAAAAATGCTGGGTTGTTTCAACCCAACTTTGGGTCAAATATGGACTAACCCAACCGTTGGGTTACATTTTTACATTCAATTTTTAACCCAAAAGTTGGGTTAGTCCAAATTTGACCCAAAGTTGGGTTGAAATAACCCAGCATTTTTTTAGTGTGTATAATAAAACAGTTGGCTATCTCCATACCGATGTAAAAAAAAAATTACTTTAAGATTTTATTTAATATTTGTCTAGTTATTGACCATCAGCAATTGTGGTTAATTTCGTATCATGGTTTCATTGTAGTATATAATATAATAAATATTAGGGGTGCTCCGATTGATCAGCTACCGATCACAATCGGCCGATAATCACGTTGGGATGATTGACGCTGCCGATCACAATTGCCGATTAATCAGTGGGGATGACCGTGAGCGGCTACCGATCACAATCAGCGATAATCACGTTGGGATGATTGATCGGCTACCGATCACAATCGGCCGATAATCACGTTGGGATGATTGATCGGCTACCGATCACAATCGGCTCCCCAAATCACGTTGGGATGATGATCGGCTCCAGATAACAATCGGCCGATAATCACGTTGTTGGGATGAATTGATCAGGCTACGATACAATCGGCCGATAATCACGTTGGGATGATTGTCTCTAAAGGCCGATCTCAAAAAAACGGTCTCAAGCTGATGACGCTGCTGTGAGAGGTTTGGCCGACATGCAGCAGGCACAGTTCAGTCTATGTCTGGTGCGGGTTTTAAAATAATTATAATGCTGAAGGTAGGTACTCACTTCATATTCTTCAATTAACTAAGTATAAAGTAATTGAAAACTGTGTGAAAGTAATTCACAAACAGCGGAGGAATCACCGCGCACGCGCTCTTTCTCTCTCCAAATACGCAAATGGTCAAATCTACCACAACCGCGTCTGATCTTTTCTTCAACGCGGCAAGTAAGACTATGGGTGAGACTTAGTTCATTGACGCTATAGTTAAAGAGAGGAGAATAACAACGTGCAGAGGGTAAACGGGTTTTTAAACTGTTTTGCACATACAACAGTGTGTTCATAATAAGGCCCTACCGTTATTTTAACCATAATACATTAAAATAATATGATAAGACACACCAACTTTTAATATCAAGCAGCAAAACGAACTGTTCTGTACAGCTAAAAATAGCTGGAAGCAGATGAGACCGGAAGCCAGACCCATATAATTTACAAATGGCCGCGCCCATTTTTACGACAAGAAAAAGGTGGATACGCGGTCTGAACGCTGCACTTGCACAGGAATTGTCCACTTGCACGATCGATGAGGCCACGGATAACATCGTCACTAAAAGTTTATAAATTCGTTTACTTTTTAATTCTTGCCCTGAGTGTGGAACCAATTCAGCGCCCGCGCGCTCTTCCTGGAGACCGTACGCTATGCACTACTCGCAGACACAACAATGCCAGGCGGCAAATTACATCGTTTGCAGTGCTATTTGGTTGTATTTTTCCGAGCTTTCATGTAACGGATTAATAACAGATTCACTGCACATGGTTGCGGTCCGGTAGTGCGTTTCCAGTAGCGGTGAGTCTGCAGCAGTGCAGAGATCGTTTCTGCACCGAGTCTACTGCTGCTCTGCAAGCGCTGAATTAAAGCAGAGCATTTTTTGCAGTAAATATGAACATAGATTGACACGAAAATGTAGTAATTACACCATAAATGCATATTATTAAACTCTACTGTTTCACAGTCAACACATATGGCTTTTTGGCTAGGTTTAAAAGGAAAGAGCACTTTTAGATAAACAAGGCAATAATAGATGGCACTCGTGGAGGTAGGAAAACAAAGTTCTTTATGAACCGCAGGATTGCTTGTAATAAAGATTTCAATGCAAAAGGAAAGGCAGTAGAGCTGACTATTTCTGTCAGTGGTAAGTTTGTGATAACGTAAGAAAAAAGTAGTTTAAATGTTTTGCCAATTACTTGAGCAACTTAATATATAAATCTAAAGTAAATGCAAAATTAAAAAGCATTGAATAATGTGTTGCTTATATTTATTGTGTTTAAACATGTCTGTGAAAGATTGTATTACTGTACTGTGTAAAAATAATTGCAATGCTGAAAAAGCATTTTCAGTGACAATGTTTGGATTTGAAATCAAAATAATGGATAAATGTTGTGTTTGTGGTAAACAGCCACGGATCAGTAGCGGACTCCTGTGTGAAAGCTGCTTCTCCTCTCACAAGAGTCACCTAAGAGGGGAATTCCCCCCATTTTCAAAAATGAAATTCAGGCCCTGAATAAATGTCTGATTGAAGTGGAATGATTAATTTGGGATATGCCATTTATGAATATAGAAAGGATTTAAAAAGAAGGCTTTAAAAAGATCAGTATCTGTGATCGTTATTGGCAGATACTGCTTTCTGTGATCGCGATCGGCCTCAAAAATCCTGATCGGAACACCCCTAACAAATATAACAATAATACAATATTCTAATAATGTGTGTGTGTGTATATATATATTATATATATATATATATATTTTTTTTTTTTTTTTTTTATATTATTATTATTATTATCATCATCAATATTTAATATATATAATAATATAGGCTTAACTTGTTAAATTATTTTAACCCACTAAAACTTATTGTTGTGCTAATTTGATGCCTAAAATCAAAGTGACAACCTGCACTGAGAATTTCATTGCATTTTATTCACTGCTTTGAATTTAACCACTTATTAAAAACCCGAACTGAACCTTTGAAAACTAAAATCACCTTGAATAGTTGAAAAAAAAGTTGAATAGAGAGACAAAAGTTGCATAATGTAAAATATTTTACCATGCCCTTTATTTTACATTTAGTTGCCGTGGTACATTTTCTGTAAAGGGTTGGAAGTTGCTCTAAGGGTTAAAGACAATGCATGACTTTTTCTTTTTCAATGCATGACATCGAGAGTGCTATAAACAAACAAAAGACGATTCCGTTTTATGAGAGACACATAACGATTGTTTCGGTTTACAAAACAATACTTTGCCAGACAGAAAGACTAAAATGGAGTAGGTGAGTATCTGCTGACAGAAAGATTTAAAAACACGACAAACTTACCGATAATCCGAAACAAAACAGAAAAGCAACAGCAGGCGACATACGCCGGGCCATGGCCAGACGAACACACGGTATTTCCTGATCACCTGAGATCCGCTGCTGTCACCAGCTGCTTATGGAAAAGTTTGAATAGATCCCGCAACGGCAGAAGTGCGTCCCTGTGCTGTTTGATGCGCGATAATGCCAATGCGATCGATTCGGAGCGCTTTAGAGAAACTCGTTTTTCATTGTTTCTCCCACACCCTCACCTTGCGGGTTAAAAGGAGGACCTAACGTCACATAGATGGGTGTGTGAGTTTGAGAGAGAGAGTGTAGCCTTAGTGTGAGAGCGTATGTAAGAGAGAGAGAGAGAGACGGAGAGAAAGGGGTGGGGAATATATATATATAATTTTCAAAATTACATTTCATGTATCATAAAGGGTGGCAAGTGTTCTCACCCAGTAGTATTAACATATATCCACAAGACCCATCCTTAACCCTTTATGTGGTGTTCTATGAGTAACAAAACTTAGATCATGCAACAAAAAAAAACATATATATAAATATTTGATTATTATTATTATATTATTATATAACAATTATATTATATAAAAAGATATAAAATAGTAAAGTTATTTATTAAATTGAACATAATAATAAAATATGATTTTATCTGTAACATTTTTTAAATATTATGTCAGACAAAGGAATGTTTACAAGTGTTAATAAATGGCATTGTGCCATCTAGAGTTAATTTTAATATATGTTTTACTTGGACTTATTAGCGATTGCTTAAAAGTAAAAAGTAACCGGTGAAAGGGTTGATAGTTGTCTGATTTCACAATAATGTTTACGTATGAGAGTGAATTAGAGGTGAATTAATGGATATTTCTAAAAACAAGCATGTTTCAATAATCCAAGGGTAAGTTGACCAGGGGTTGACCATTTCTTATACTGACAGACATACATAATAAACAATGAACAACATATAAAATAAAGTGATAGAAGAGGAAAAATGTACTTGTTTTGAAAAGTTAACTTTTTTATTTATGGGTTTTTGCATAATAAGGGTTAATAAGAGTTTTAATGCGTTTATGTAAGTATGTATAAAGCCTTAAAGGGGTCATATGATGCGATAGAACCGCTAGAGTGTTAAAAGCTATTGGTGCATAAAGAAGATCGTAAAGTTGCAAAGACTAAAGTCTCAAAACAAAAGAGAATCTTTATAAAAGTTAAGAGTCAACCACGCCTATCTAAAACGGCTGTTCTAACACGCCCCCACCATCTACGTCACAATGTGGGAAGATTGCATAACGCATAATGCATAATGTTCACGCAAAGAAAGAAGGCGTAAACTTTTATTCTCGCTGTAGTATTGTTGTTGCCGCTGCCATGTTGTGAAGATGCTGTGTGTTTTGTTGTAAAAGCGAAACTACTTTGTTTGGTCTTCCAAAAGAGGACGATATCTGCTTCGTCATGCCTGGAGCTGATCCGTGCTGGTCGCTGAGAAAATACATCAACGCGATGTCGATCGCCGGATCGGCTTTCACCGTGGACGAAGCAATATCCGAAAATCGCAGGCCGCGTCGTTCTCAAGCCCGCGCCTCTGCTCACTCTAACCCTCCCGCCGTTCCTTACTTTATCCCCCGGCCTCTGCTCACTGTAGGCCACGGTGTGTGACGCTGTTGTGTTTTTTTTTTTTTTTGTTTTTGTTGTGAAAGTGAAACTACTTTGTTTGGCCTTTCCAAAAATGAAACACGATCAGAAATCAGTGGTTAAGTTGTATGTACAACACTGTTCCAGAACAGTTAAACCCAAATATTCAGATGTGTGCAGCACATTTATGGAGGACTGTTTACTGATCCTGGTAGAGTAGACTACAATGCCGGCTGTTCTGACTCAAAGACTGTAAGTACGTTTTTTTTATATTTAAAGAGTTTTTATATTTTATATATTTAAAGCGAGTTTTTTGGGCATCATCACAGTATTGTAAAGGGGGTAACATTTCCATCACACGCTTGAGGTATTCGGCCAATCACAACACACTGGATAGCTGGCCAATCACAGCACACCTCGCTTTTCAGACCGATGAGATTTGTAAAAATCTATGCGTTTCAGAAAGGCGAGGCATAGAGGAGAAACAATAATGTACAATATGTGGAAAATAATGTTTTTTTAACCTTAAACCACATAAACTCATTTCATTACACCAAATACACAAAATAATGTTCTTTTTAGCAGCATAATATGACCCCTTTAAATAATCTATGTAAATAAAACCCTAAATAAATGTAGAAACACATAGTATATACTATACATAAACATTTTGTTTGCAACATTTGTTAATCAAGAAGCTGGAAAACACAGGTTTGTGTCAAAAGGCCAAAAATAAATTTTTAGTTTGCCCAACTAAACAACTAATCAGCAGATATAGTTTTCTATTGTCTTTTATTCGTGATGGACATGTGATTGTACACTAAATTATTTCTGAAAATAGTTTTGATCAATAGTTTTGCCTATGAGTTTCATATGCAATTATTATAAGCACTTCAGTGGAAAAGAGATAGCATTTTAAGGAAAGGTGAAGTCATGGTACGGCTGCTTGCATTGAAGGAGTTGTAAGCAAAGAGGGGTGAAAAAAAGAGATTGGGCGAGACAACTTTAGCTGTTTATTCTTTCCTTCTGTCAATCTGTATCTTTCACTTACTCACTCCCACTCAGTGTCTCTCACTTAATTGTTCACTTTGCTGACTTTGTCTCAATTTGAAAAATACAATAAAACAAAGGTAAATCATCATGTCATTAAGTATACTTCAGCATTAAATATGGTTTTAGAGATGTTAAAAAGGCCTTGAGGGTTAAGACATTTCAAGGGTGGTTACAGAGGCCCTTTAGAGAGGCTCTCAATAGCACGTCTTCGCCATTTGCACACGTTTAGAGAATATCTTGAATGTGAGCTCCATTCAGATGAAGCCTGCACTGTCTGAGCCACCATAAATCTGTTTCTCAGACACAACTGCTGAACAAAGACACTGAATGAGAGGAAAAAAGAAAGAGAGAGATTCCATGACATTTACTTGGTCAAACATTCTCTAGAAACACTCACGTGAAAGCATAGAAATGGATTCAATTATGATTACATACAGTACATTGGATCTTGTACACTGAAAAAAATAATACTAATTGGGTAGAAATAAATTTTCACTCAGAAGTTCTTAGTAAATTTTACAATTAATTACAAAGAAACAGCAAGGAGCACCATAAATGGAATGCTAAATTTTAAAGTAGCAAGACAGAAATAGTATTTTCTCATAAAATAATTACTACAATAATCTTTTCATTTAACTAAAATGTAACTAAAATAAAGAAAATGTTTTATTTGCATTTCAATAATAAATGACTTAAAATTCAAAAAAAAAAAAAAAAAGAAGAAGACACATTCATTTGAGAAGCACAATTATGTAAGCTACTAAGACATTTTAAAGAAAATATATCTATAATTATTTTTCTTACTGGCATTGTTAAATAATAAAAAGAAATACAAATTTCACTCAGAAATTGCTAGTAAATTTCACAATTAATTACAGAGTAATTTATTTAAATGTGAATTTTTAAAGTAGTAAGATTAAAATATAAGATAAAATGTGCTCCAATAATGTTTGTTTTGTTTACAACTTTGAGGAAAAAAATGCAGTGTAGTAAAATAATAAAACAAGCTTTATTTATTTATTTATTTATTTATTTATGTTTTTGTAAAAATCAGCAAATTCATGAGGCACAATTACTTATGTAAGATGACAAGACTTTTGTAAGACTTATGTAAGACAACAATATACTTACTTATTTTTATTTTTCTTACCAGTACTGTTTTGTGCTAAATCTAATTCTATTTAGCGAGATTTAAACTTAAAACAGCACTTTGTCAATGGGGTAAGAGAATTAACTTCAAGATATATTCTCTGAAAAAGTCTTAATTCTTACACACAGTTTTTATCTTCTTTTATGAATGTTTGGATATTTTTGTAGTGTGTGTGTGTCAGTTTTATCTAATGGTGTTCTTGGATGGAGAACGAGAATACAGAGCACAGAAAACCAGTTGTGCAGGAAACTCCCCTGAGTTTGGATGGTAAACAGTTACAGGTCTGTATCTGTAGATGCTGCATGCACACACTTGTCATCTGTGCACAATAACTGTATGACTCATGGTGAAATCAGAGAGATTGGGAGTGCCTGGCTGGCTTAGGCAGGGTGTGCTCGAGGGAAAGGTTGTGCAGTCAACACCCAAGTTTTCCGCACTCACATGGCAAATATCCTAACCTATAGGATGCAGTTCTACTCATCATATAGCCGTGTGCAGTGCTGAGATGGTATATTGGTGTGCTCATTCTTAATTTATGGTTGTGGAAGCACACATCTTTCACACCCCACTTATGTATGTGGCCAAAATATTGTATGTTACTGTAATAGTCCCAGCTTTAAAAGAGGGTTGTTCAAAGGTGTTTTTTTTAAGTCACTGAGATACAACTTTTTATTATTATTATTATTATTTTAATCTCTTGAATTTTTTATATTAAATTTTTTTTTGTCATTTTTATTAGTTTTTGTTTATATATATATATATATATTAGTATATATATATATATATATATATAGTAAAATATTTCAGCATTAAAGCTTTCAGTCTTCTTCTTCAATATGGCTGGGTTTGCATGGTTAGGATTAGTTTAGGTAGTGCAGACTTCCACAGGGTTGTGCAAAAGTAAAAAAATTAGACGCCTTTTCATTCACAAATGTGATTTGAATGGTATATTGGCCACACCCTACAGGACGTTTTGGAGAATTTGGGGGAATGACAGGAGAGACTTGTTTGAATGTGATCACAAGAAATTGAACACCCGTGGCACTTTTTCACTCACATTTTGAGTTTATCTATCAGAGTTCTGTCTTTTTGTTTCTCACAATTCTGAGAATGTAAAAATTGTGAGATACAAACTCAAATTTTGCAAGATATAATAAAGAATTGTTGAGACTACAAATTTCAATTTTGCAATTACCCGTTTTATTTTATATTCTATAGTGGGAAATAAACTGAAGTGCGAGATGTAAACTCAGAATTCAGAGGAAACAATTTTTGTGAGAACATTTTTGAGAAATTGAGAAAATTTGTGAGAATTGTTAGAAAAATACTCAGAATTCTGATTTTATATCTTGCAGTTCTGAGTTTATATAGTTCCAAACAAGGTTTGAAATATGCAATTTAAAAAAAAAAAGCCATTAAGGCACCCCTAACCCTACATATTAAATGTACAAGGTGATCTACAAGCATATGAATTATTGAAGAGTTGTGTTGCATACTCCCTAAATTGAATGCAGCTGAATAAAACTTTTTTTTTTGACCTCAAATTCCAGGAACTGAACTGGCATTTTAATAGCTTTATTACATTTTCTGCCCCCCCCCCCCCAAACAAAAGCTGTTCCACACCAACGATTAGCGCCACTGCAGTAATAATAATACTTGCATTAATAATCACCAGTGGTGGGAAGGTTTACTTTTGAAAAGTTAATAGTTACAGATTACAAGGTACCCCCATTTAAAATTAAAGAAGTAGTGTCCTATTTAAATTACTTTATTAACGTAAGAGTAACGATACATTGGACACTTTTTGATTACTTTCTTAAATTTCTAATTATGTTTTTCAACTCAAACATTTAAAACCATGCAGGCAGGCTTAATCTTACAGTAGCACTCAACACTGATTACTGTCAGACTTTCAAAAATCCTCAAAAATCCCTAGACTTAAAGATCTATACAATTTAATTTGACAGCACGCCACAAAAGATCAGACTTTAGCCACTCGTTTACTTTGAGTGCGTTCTGAGATTAAATACAGACTTTAAATCATAAAACATATATATAAGTTTAATAGCTATGATATTTCCGTTTTGAAACAAAATCTTTGCAGAGCAAATATATTAGGAGGAAACACTGCATTAACAATGGCTTGGAAAAAAATAAAGTATGAATAAAGTTTACGATAACAGTGTCTATTCTGGTCCGAAACTCCTTTAAAACATTTGATGCTCATATTTTAGAACAGAGTGCCCATTTGGAAAGAAATCAATTAAATTGGGTGTTTGTGTGTGTACTGGTTTAACTATACTTGTGAGGACCAAATGTATTAACTCTTTAGTGAAAGATCATGGACAATCCACACACAGGATGCGGAAACTATTTACTGGTCTTTTAGTTAAAAAGGCTCATTATTAAGCCAAAAGATGTTTTTATTTAAATCTAGTTTTTTTGCACATGGTGAAATGAAATTAAAAAAATTAACCTGATATAAAATCAATGGAAGTCTATGCAAGGCTTAACAAGATAACAAAAAAGATATAGTGTGTGTGTGTGTGTGTGTGTGTGTGTGTGTGTAAAATATTCAGAAGTAACCCCATTTGTAATCGTTAACATTTTCATAAGTAACTGTAATTTAATTACACTTTTTTTTTCAGTAACTGTGAGAGATTACAGTTACATTTATTTTGTAATTAAATTACATAACACCGTTACATGTTACTGTGTTACTCCCCAACACTGATAATCGCTTATAATTTATATAGGCAATGTATTACAAATGCATTAAAGATCCTGTTCTTGGTAATATATATTTTTTAATCTATTCAATTTAAAACAGATGCCCTATACTGCCTCTTGCTTTTCAAAGGTTTACAGTAAAGTTATGTGTGTTTTTGTGTGTAGGATTTGTGTCAACTGATGCTTTACTGTGTAATGGTGTTCTGACTTTTCAACATAGAACAATAAAATCAAATAAATTAAAAGGTAGTAAACAAGGAAATCTCTAATAGCACAGTGCAGGATGCAGGTTTGTCTGGTTGTTAAATGGGGTCATATGACGTTGCTAAAAAGAACATTATTTTGTGTATTTGCTGTAATGCAATGTGTTTATGCGGTTTAAAATAAAAAAAAAAAAAAACATTATTTTCCACATACTGTACATTATTGTTTCTCCTCTAGCCCCGCCTTTCTGAAACGCGTCGATATTTACAAAGCTCATCGTTCTGAAAAGAGAGGTGTACGCTGATTGGTCAGCTATCCGTGCGTGGATTGGGCCGAATACTCAAGTGTGTTGTGTGGGTTTCTTTTTTTTTTTTTTAGGAAGGAAATGTTACGCACACAGTTACCCATTACTGTGATGCCGTCTCCCGGCACGACGAGACAAAATCAATAAAACCCATTACAAACGAGGCATTTGTTGCATCCAGTGGGGACATAATTATGATTAGAATCGTGCTGTAGGTATGTTGACGCGCAGGCAGTTCGGAAAGATGTGCTGCTGCGTGCTTCGTGTGAAAGCGAAAACTACTTTGTTTGGTCTTCCAAAAGAGGGACGATATCCGCTTCGTCATGCCTAAATCTGATCCAAGCTGGTCGCTGAGGAAATACATCAACATTCACCGTGGACAAAGTACCCGCCGCCTCAGCTCACTCTTGACCGGCCTCAGCTCACGCTAAGCCGGGGCTTCCCCTCACGCTAGGCCGCTGTGTTTTCGTTGCCACTGATGATTCAAAGCGAGTTTTGGGCAGTGTAGAGTAGAACTTGTTGTTTGTAATTTCTCAGCTCGCAAATGCAGACATGGTTTAGGTTCGGTGGCGCACGGCACACACACGGTAAAAAGTCAGTATAAGTCATAAATCCGTAATAATTATGTCCCCCATGGATTGAAACAAAAGCCGGGTTGTAATGGGTTTTAAGTTTTCGTGTAGTTGTTCCTGGCCGGGAAACGCATCCCACAGTATGGTAAGGGGCGTAAACATTTCCGTCACACGCTTGAGGTAATAGGCCAATCACAACACACTGGATAGCTACGCCAATCAGAGCACGCCTAGCTTTTCCGAACGATGAGCTTTGTACAAATCGACGCGTTTCAAAAAGGCGGGGCATGGAGGAGAAACAATAATGTACAGTTATGTGGAAAATAATGTGTTTTGAACTTTAAACCGCATAAACACATTTCAATACACAAAATACACAAAATAAGTTCTTTTAGCAGCAGCATATGACCCTATTTAATATTTTATGCAACACAGTAGGAAAAAAGTGTGAGAGAAAATAAAAATGTTGTACAAAAATGGTATTCCTTTTTTTTATTTGTCTTGTCAGGATACAATTCGTTAACATTGACAACAAAATAGGGAAAAAGTGTGGCAGAGAGAAAAAAAAATTAAAATGTAGGTTCTACAAAAATAGCCTATTAGCTATTTTAATTCGTCTAGTCAAAATACTAAATTCGTTTGACATCTTTCGGTTAACACAGTAGGGAAAGTGTCGCAGAGAAAAATAAATAAAAACGACATCTTTCATTTAAAATTATAGACTAAGCAAAATATAAACAAAACCGAGATGAACGTCCTTCAAGAACAGCGCATCCACACTTTGCTCCATCATTATTCTGCTCTGTCACTCATGGACAACCTGCCTGTTCTGTCTGAGGGACGTATATTTACCACCAGTACAGCCTGCTCTGAGCATCATTATTCACATGCTGCGCACAGACCACGCAAATAAAACGCATGACGTTTAAAGCATGCATGCAGCGCGTGCATAACAGTCCTGAACGCAAGCTGTACCGGTGGTCAATAAGAAAAAAGCGCAGATATGCTGTTCTAAATGGACGTCGGCAACGGGATATTGTTAGACCGCCCGCTCCCGTTCAAATTACACCAGAGTTACCGACCGCTACCACGTTTTATTCGGGAATTTAATCCCGCGGCACAAAAAATCCGGTCGGTCCGCGGTTTTGCCGACCTCTACTCCACAATAGGCGGCCGTCGGTGGCGGCCGGCGGCCAACAGCGAGAATAAAAGTTACGCCTCTTTCTTTGTGTGAACATTTGGGCGGCATTATGCAAATCTTTCCACATCGTGACGTAGATATGTGGGGGCGTGTTAGAACGAGCCGTTTTAGGAGGGCGTGGACAAGTCTTAACTTTTATAAGAATATCTCTTTGGATTTGAGAATTTAGTATTTGCAACTTTACAGATCTTCTTTATGCACCAAGAGCTTGTAACACTCCAAAGAGAAAGGAAAAATTGAAATTGCATCATATTTGGCCTTTGACACACCCTTGCATTTCACTGACATTACTTTGACTCTTTTTTTTCCTTCTCTTTTTTTCTCCCCATAATTAGTGTCTTTCTCGCTCTCGCTCTGTCATTTCTACTTCCCATTTTTCTCATAGTTAGGCTCATAACAGCATTCTGTTCATTTTTTTCAAAAGTTTATAATGTTACAGTTCTCAGTCGCCACAATCTTTCTTTCCCTTTCTCTTCCTCCCTCTTTCCTCTTTCCTCTCTTTGTATGAGGGCACTCTTTCTTTTACTTTCTTTCTCTTTCTCTTTGTGCCTCTTTAAGAGCGCAGTCAAAAGAAAACAGCTCCATGGCAACGGTTAGAGTGAAACCTGAGCTCAGATAAGGCCAGAGAGGCGTGTCTAGAGTCTCAAATGAACAGTGTTTCCTAGCACTCAGGCATGCCGAGCTGAAGCTTTAGCCAACCTTTTGCTTCTATTCACTAAAGACTATAACCAGTAAATCTTCATAATTTATGTTCTAACATGGTTTCTGTTAGGTTCAGGTGGAGTAGTACGGCACATCAGCACAGCTTTTTGTTTGTTTGTTTTTTAAATTATGTGCCCCCCCCCCACACTTTTATTTAATTTAATGTATTCTTGTGATGGCAACGCTGAATTTTCAACAGTTATTAGTATAATTTCAGAAATCATTAAATCCTTCAGAAATCATAATAATATGGTGATTTGCTGCCCAAGAAACATTTCTTATTATTGTCAGTGTTGAAAACAGCTGCTTATTATTTTTGTGGAAACTGTAAATTCACTTCATTTTTATAACAATGTACACTTATACAAACATAAAAGTCTTTACTGTGGCTTTTGATCAAATTTTTGTGTCTTTGCTGAATAAAATTATGAATTTATTTAAAAAAGTTCTTATTGATCCCAAACCTTTGAACGGTAGTGTACAAAGCAGATTTTGGTTGAAATATATTGGTATATTTACATTATGTCACTTAAGGAAATACACAGAGGCGGACAGTAACTAAGTACATTTACTTGAGTATTGTACTTAAGTACACTTTTTGAGTATCTGTACTTTACTTGAGTATTATTTTTTCTGGGAACTTATGACTTTAACTTCACTACATTTGAAAGACAAATATTATACTTTTCACTCCACTACATTCCTATCAAGATCCTCGAAGTAGAAAGTGGTTAGCAGCTTTGAAAGTCAGTGGGTGATTTTTTTTCAGACAGTTTATCAGTAATCAAATAAGAAGTTAATATTGTGGTATATACTAGACACAATATTGTCTGATTTTGCTAAATTGTGTAAGTGAAAATATTACCTATAAAGCCACAGAAGGACTGTTGTGCATCTAATAAAACACAATAGGTGTTTGACTGAAGCAGCACTGCACAGACCGTTCTGTGTGTGACATCAAAGTACAGCGAGAGTGATTAGACGGCATTTAAATTTTTTTGTTTTGATTGTCAAATAAGTCTTGCTGTTTAGATTTTTTTGTTAAAGCAACGTTGCTGTTGTAAAGTTATACAGCTACAGTTGTGTTGCTGGGTTTTAAAGCAGGTTTGATTTTTTATTTTCTTCCTTATCAGTCTGTATTTACAGCAATTTCACTGTCCACTCTGTTCAAATGTGGATAAATGGCTACACATAGATGTGTGCACACACTGTCAGAGCTGTGTGAGATCACTACCATCCTGCTTTTGTGGGGGTGGGTAGGGGTGTTAAATAAAAAAATTTTTTTTTTTGTTTTGTTTTTTCCCCATAGGTTTTTAACATTCTAAAAGCTATGTTAAAACACAGCTCTGTAGTAAAAGATACTACAAGCTAGTCAGTGTATTCAGTAGGTGTAATGTATTGTAAGTTGCTTCAAAGGTATTGCAAATTTTACATACAACAGTAATAAAACAGTGTATTGACACAAAAAAGGAAATTTACTTTTGGTACTTTTAAAAGCAAGTACTTCTGTACTTTTACTTAAGTAAAAATCTGTCTTTACAACTTTTACTTGTAATGGAGTAATATTTGACCAGCAGTATCTGTACTGTCACTCAAGTAATAGAATTGTGTACTTTGTCCGCCTCTGGAAATACATTATAGTTATAAGTTGTACAACTATACAGTCATTAATATGTCATCACATACCTGAAACATTGTCACCATATTTTACAGTAAATTACTGAAAATTGAACAGGATATTTTTCATTCATCGAAAAATGTTGTATTTGAGTGTAGAGAGGCCCAGAGATAGAATCAGAAATCTTGTGCTGACATTGATTGAATGCTATGAGAGGCCAATTGGGGTGGAACCACTGACTCACTGTCTGACTGTCATCAGACATACCTACCTGTCACACATCTGCACTTAAAATACGGCACACCCAGTACAAGTGACACAACTTCCAATGCCCCCAAACTATATTTTAAATGTCCTGAAAACATCATGTTTAGGTAAGAAAATGTGTTGTTGTGATACATTTTTGTACATGCTGTTATAATGTTTCACACATTATGCATATATTTGTTTCATTTCAGCATTTACTGAGAGGTTGCAAAATGAGGGAAAGGAAATAAGAGACAGAGAGGGTCACATACCTGCGCTCAGAGAGTGAACAAACAGAGCGCAGAGTGATCTCTCGTGTTGAATTACATGCATGCTCATGCAGGCAGAATGCATTATCCTAAACAAAGCTGTGCTACATAATACTGAAGTACATATGTGAGCTGTCTGAAAATAAATCTGTTTGAGAGTGAAAATGGTTTGTGGTTTATGCTTGAGGTTTGGATGAATCGGGGACGTTCGCTGTCAGCGTGTATCAATAGCAGCTGCACCGTCACTGTCAATAGTTATCACATCCCATCTCACACTTGGTTGAGTGACTGGATTCTCTTTCTCACGCTCTCTCAGGTTTACTGTCTGTCTCTTTTGTCTTTCTCTTTTGCACACCATTCAGAATTGAATAAAGATTTCCAATTTGTGTTCCTGAATTTGAATTGAGGCAGCAAACTGGATGCAAAACTATAAATCTGAATCAAATTTAATGACATAGAATTAAAATGGAATGAAATTCATATAACTGATTTAAGCGTACATTTTAATATTACATCATTACATTTTTTTTTTCTATTTGAATTACACATAAACTTGTTATCATATGTGGGGTATCCAGAAACTTTATTTATGTTCATATTTATTTTTCTTTATATTTCTTTATATTTAATAAATTAGCTTTCATTTAACTGATCATAGTGCAAAACCAATGTGTTCACAAAATGCTCTAAATTATTAAGTTATTAATAATGATTAATTATTAGGTTTTCTGAAAACAATGTGGGGGACTTTTGTGGTTTGTATGGCAAAATAATATTGAAGACTGTAGATGGCATGACATTTCAATAATAGAAACTCATATGTATAAACTAATCTATACATATGAATTGAATTTAATGAAGTAGAATTTGAACTTTTTTTTTATTTGAATTTGAATTTGTTTTAAGTGCACATTTTACAAATACATTATTAATAGATTTAATAATAGGTTTAACTTTAACGTTAACATTAGATTTTAACTTTAATGTTAAGAACGTTCTACATTATAACAGATCATTTTGGATATTTAATTATGTAATTGGTTACAAAAATACAATTCCTCTGATGGAAATGTCTTATGTTTCAGTTCAGTATTCTGAGTGAAGCCCATTAAATTCAAATTACAACTCATAAATTGATATCAAGCCAATTCTCAAATTGTGATTTTGTCCCACATTGTTTCACACAGATTTTCTCATGATTCAGCTATAATGACAGAACTTTGTGTGATTTTCATCTGTCAGTCAGGTGTTGGGAGGTGCGGCAGATGCTGGGTGCGGCACACCCAGACTCAAGAGAAGCTTCAGGGCTTCAACATCACCCAACTCTCAATGTTCATATCAAGAAGATCGGGATTTTTATTTCTCATCAATTGGGAGTTTTCATGACACAATCACCCCACCAAAAACTGAAATTATTCACAATTAAATTGTTTTAAAAAAAAAACAATAAAATAGAATATTACTAAATTTTAAATGGTAAAATTGATAAAAAATGTCAATAAACAAAATAACGAAACAATAAATAGATAAAATCTAAAAAATAATGCAAGAATAATATACAGTATATATATTGTTGAAAATTGTACTGCTATACAGCATTTTTGTTTTAAAAATTATATCACATCTCTGCTGAGAAGAACTTGTGTAGTTTTGAGCATGTGCAAAGCACAACATTTAGGAAAAGGGTAAAACATGGACAAGGGGTGGAGACTAGAAACGTGTACATGCTAGTACCTGGGTGCTCCTCGGGACATGTGTTGCAATAAACAGTTATTCAAACTTCTGGGTGGGTGAACCAATGTGGAAACCATCCACCTTTGCTGTTTAAGTCATTGCCGTGGCAACAGAACATAAAGGGACTCTCTGAGGACATTCCCTTAATAATGTCTGCAATTTCTGTTGACTGACTTGATGTATTTCATATGGATTAAATTGCTCTGATTTCTGTGTTTTACTATGGACACTGTCAAGTAGACAGGCTTTACAAGTATACAAGTAATTAACATTCATCAGTTGCTAATTCTGTTAAATTTGAGACACAATTCCACCTATTTTATGACAATAACCTGTTCTTTTTCAATGCCTTTGAAGACATTAAGACGATTAATGAATGTACTGTTTTTAGTGATTCAGAACTAAATTTCCATATAGGCCAATTATCCACTAACTAGTTCTAATTCCCTTAAACTTACAAAAAAAAAAAAACACTTTTTAGTGCCATTTATAAAATGCACTTGCATAAATTAGTCACCTAACTACAATATGTCAACAGTTTTATTTGCTCTCTTGATCATGGATGTCAGTGTACTTCTACAACAGACATCTATGTGTGCTGTAGTCAAATGAAGTTTGTAAATGGATAACAGTTCAGTGAGCTGTGCACAATAGTACAGACACAACATTTACTGACGGGGCTCTGCCAAATTCCTTTCCACCCAACCCAACCCTTCCTCCACCTCCCCTCCACGCAAACACCATCATATTGCAACATGCTCATCTCCAGGCTGTTGTGCTCCAAACTTCCACACCAGCACATTTCAGAAGGGTCTCGAAACCTGACAAATGACCTCCAGAAACAAGAAATACAACTTTTCATTGAAAAACAATACCTGCCTTTGTCCATTGTTTGTTTGGGCACATATCACTAATCCCCCTTCTCTGTCTCTCTCTTATCGGTTTTTCAGCAAAAAAAAAAAAAAAAAACTAGTTTAGAAATTGACACTACTATATGGCCAGAAAACATTTAGGCAAATAAAGTTGCATATTTCAAAAAAATATGTTCAAATAATGGTGCTTTACGTAAAATGGTACAAAATAGGGCCTAAAAAGCTTAGTTTTTCCCCCCAGTGTTTTCCAAGAAACTCAACCTTCAGAAATGATGATAATCAACCTAATGAGGTCTAACTGTGTGATTTTATTTTCTAGCAATGGGGCAAATCATATGATAACAAGGTTGCACACACGTTGGTTAATAATGTTGGTTTTAGGCATTTAATTCAACAGCCTGTTGTATGATTTTAATTGCTGGAAAAAGCCAATAAGGTCACAGCCCCTAAGGTTTAATGGGCCAAAATATTGAGAATACATCTTACTTTTCATGCAAAGTTGATTTTATGATCTAATAATTTATCTTATTTATCTTATAGTTTGCACAACAAAAACATCAGATTTGAGGCTCTAATGCTTTAAAAACTGCACCATATTGAAAGGTTCTAATAATGTCATTATTTGAACACTTTCATTGTTGCTCTCATGAGTGTCTAAATCATTTGCTCAGTCTAAGTCACTCTCTTATCAGTTCAAGAAGTGAAGCAGTGTTTTGGTTGACGTGAAGCACATCTTCTAATTTCCTGTCTTTTTCCCAGTCCCTTCCAATTCCTCGTAGCAAAACTGCATTCTGTAAGACTTTAGTCAACGGGTCACATATTTTCATTTTAAGGCCTAATGCACCACTGATATTAAGAGGTGAAATACAGAGCCGCACGCTGGACCAGCTAGTAATTCAAAATGAATAAATCACATCCCACGTGAAAAAGGTGTGCACATGTGAGTGGTTTCAAGCTGGGTTTAAACATTTTTTTAATGGGCTTATTAGGTGATCAAATGCAAAAGTTGTAAAAGAGTTAATTTTCTTTGCTAAATGTGTAGCTACATGTGATGACTGTATGTATCATCATGAGTACCTCCTGCACTCCACCCAAAGAGATGAAGATTAACTGTGTCATGCATTAATCATGTCTGAAAAGTCAGATGGTACAACAGGTGAAAGTCTGTTCTGTTAAAGTATAACCTCCCTGTCTCTCTCTCTCTCACACACACACACACACACACAAACTCAGAGGGAGTTTCAAGGGGCAGTTTGGGGTGGAGTCTAAGCCTTCCAGAGCTTCCCAAGCTAAGGAAGTCACGGGCAAAGCATAGTTCAACCTGTATAGTGTACTCAAGACTAACCATTCAGCCCCATTGATACAAAAAAGTGAGAGGCTGAGGCTCTGCCACACCCATATTAAAGACTTCAATGGCATGAGAGCCGCACCGCGCCCAGAGGACTTTATCCGAGCAGGTCTGTAGATACACGCAGTGCGGTGCAGTCCAGAGAAATTCAACACACACACACTCACACAGCAGCATGTATGAACGCGCGCTGTTCGCTCTCTGCCTGCTTACTCTGGTAAGTTAAAGTCGCGGTTGTCAAATGTTTTTTTGCTTTATTGTCATTTTGTTTTAGGTCATATATAGTTTTAGGCCTACCTGAATTCTTGCCGTATCCTAATTACCTCGGTAACCATAGTTTCCGTCAAAACGCTAGTTAGTTGTTATATTGTTATGCGCATTTTATTAATCGATATTTCGTCCTGTTTCCCCCCAAAATATCTAAACACCCTTAAATCAACATACATTTACTTGAGAAGATATTTTTTGTAAGATTATAGGAGAGTACTTGCTGTCAAATATGTTGGCAAAAAACGTTACTACATTTTAACTAGCTATATACTAAAATAAACTCAAGATGTCTATACACAAGATGTTGACGGAAGTTTTATTATATTTTATATACTTATTCTCAAAATAAGTGTATTTTTATTTTTTATTACAGCAAAACAAATAGGCCTACTAAATTTAATGAATAGAATAATACATTTCCCCCCTACCTTTTTTTTTTTACAAACTATTTGGAAATGATTTAGGTTGGATATTGGTTAATTGTGTGTTGTAGATTTCAAAGGGATGAGACTACAGTACTTGAACATTAACACTTTAGAATAAAAAGTTCTCACTAATTAATTAGCTGCATTTGAAAAGCCTGATGGAATGTTGTTGTTGTTTTTTTCCCATCACACAATTTTGTTCCTATGTTTGCTTAGTATCATCCAGGGTGAAACTATGTTAAAATATGCTATTGTAAATGTCCTCATTCATTCATACATTCATTCGTTAATTCACTGTTTCGCATTTAGTTCACTGGGTCGGTCCGTTATTTTTATTTGTTAGTGATGGATCAATTAAAACCCAAATGTCATTTGTAAACTTTGTGATTTGCTGATATTGTTTAGGTTCATGCACTGGGGTAAACACCCAAAGGCACACTTTCTTTTTTGCATGTTTTATTGACTTGTTGGTGTCAGTGTCAAGACACATGAAGACACAATGACAATAAACACTTAAGCAAAGTCAAATTCATTTTCACTTATTTTCAAGTGTTTAGATCTACAGGTTCCACTGGACAGGTCAGTCTTGTTTGGAGATAAGATAAAGCTGATATATAACCGAAACCCATAATATTACACCATGAAATGAGACGGAATACCCTATAGCAGCATGTAGAGTACTTGAAATCGGCTTTCTATTTTGGCATATGGTTAATGTTTCTTTGATAGTGGTTTTGTTTAGCTATGTTCTTATTGATTTTATGTATATTTATTTATTTATTTTAGTCATTTATCGACGCTTCTATCCAGCGACTTACAAATGAGGACAATAAAAGCAGTCAAAACTAACAAAAGAGCAACAATATAAGTGCAAATTACAAGTCTCGGTTAGCCTAACGCAGTACACGTTGCAAGGTGTAAATATATGCTATCTATTATGCTACAATGCACACACACACAAAGTAAATCAAGTAGATAGAATAGAAAAAAATAGAAAGCTAGTGTTGTTTTTTGTTTTTTATTAAAAAAATAAAAAAAGAAGATACATATAGATAAAGTAGAATTAAAATAGAATAGAAAGTGTTAAGAGTTAGAGGGTAAATTAGCCACAGTTTCCCATGTCATTCTTGAGTTATGGGAGTCATTGTTTCGGTTCATCACTCTTTGTTTGCCACACACAAACAAAGGCACTGTGGTGTAATGCTTTCATACTATGTAGCTGTTTAGATCTGAATGAAACAATCAAGTAACAATGTGAGGTGGTTTGCTGTGTAAAACAAGAAAATAAGACGAAGGTACTGATTATTAAAAATGTTTTTTGCAAGCCAAACACTCTAATACAGTATCTTAAATTATGACAATAAGGAGTAGGCTATATACTGTTTTAAAAGTTTTTAAAATACATTCTAATTCCTACAATTAACATGATTCTGATAATCACAATCCTCGCCTGATTCATTAGAATTAGGATTTGAAGTAACGTGTTGTTTCAAACCACATTACTCAGGTTTTGCTCAATCACACTGGGGAATGTAATACACCCTTGATTCTCCCTCTCACTCACTTTCAATTCCTCCCTCAGGTGCTGTTTCAGAGCGCTGCATCTTGTGAGTTGAGACCTGTGCTTGCTCAGGTTCCTAAGAGGTTGCCCGCCGGTTATGTCATTTCTGAAGGCAAGGAAGAATGTACGATTTGTGATGTCACTGAGCCTTTTCATCCGAATGACATGAAATGATCTTGTCTGACTTTATGCAGACTAAGCTTTTCCTTCATTTGATGTTGCTAACGTTTACGTAAAGATAATTAATGGTAAAAGAATTTGCTCTTCCAAGAATGTTAAGTTCTGTCATCATTTACTCACCCTCATGTCGTTCCAAGCCTGTGTGACTTTCTTGCTTCTATGGAATGAAAAAGGACCTTCAAATAGACACAAAAGCAGCATAAAAGTATCATAGAAGTCAAATGAAAATGAAAAGTCAACTGAATGGGAAGATTATCAGTAAATAATGATTTGCTTTCATTTAGCTTTAATTTTAAAGTTTTAGTAATTTTAGTACTTTATTACTGTTTTATTTCAGTTAGTTGCCAAATCAATATGTCTAATTTCTTTCTTTTTTGTATTTTATTGCTTTTTTATTATTTTATATTAATAGTAAGTTTTTTATTAAATGTTTTTTTTTTCAGTTTTTTTTTCAATTAACAGACATGTTTTGTAATACTTTTAGTTTTAGTTGACAATAGCAGCACTGGTGATACTTTTATGGTGCTTTTACATTCTTTTTTTGAACTTTGAAAGCTTTAGTGATATGATATTGGGTGGAAAACAAGTAATAGATTCAAACTACTTATGGTTTTGGAAAGACACAAGGCTTAGCTGTGGTATAATTTCCTGACTTTGTTGCATTTTTTTCCCCCACAGTGACTCTCAAAGGCTGTGAAGCCAAACCTGTGGCCTTTACTTCCAGTGACCCTGACTTCACTGTAAATACAGATGGAACCATTATCACAGTTCGTGGTTTGGAGATTACAACAAAGCGGTTTTCTGTACTGGTGCAGGATGAGAACAGATCGGATTGGAGGGTGGACATAATCCTGTCCTGTAAAGAGGAGGTAAAACTACAGCCTGTAATTCTTAACCATAAACCATTTGATCTGGATCAGCAGCATGAGGAATGTTTCTCTATATGTTCTGACTTCAGCTATCTCAGAAGTCCAGCAGTGCGGCTCACAAGCGTACTAAGAGAAGATGGAGACCGTTGCCTTTCTCTGTTGTTGAGAATGACAGCCCTCCATTCCCAAAGGAACTGGAGATGGTGAGACCTTGTAACATTAGCTATATCTCTTCTTTAGTCATTCCACTACTCCCTTCCCATTTCCTCCTCCCTTCCATGATCTAATTTTGACCTTTTGTTATACTTCCTATTCTTATGCTTACTGCTGTGTTCATCTTTTCTCAGATTGCGTCTGATTCTTCAGTAAATTACACAGTGTATTATCAGATCAGTGGGCAGGGTGTTACCACAGATCCTGTGGGCCTATTCATTCTGAACAAGAACAACGGCATGCTGAGTGTGACCAGGGCTGTTGACCGTGAGCAGTACCCACAATTCAGTGTGAGTCTGAACATTTCAGGCCTTATGCAGAGAACAGTGCACAAGCTTATGGTCTGGAATATGATTAAAGCATCAGTACAACTAAATATGTCTGCTTCTCTTGTTTCTCTTGTTGTAGTTTAAAGCTCGTGTATATGACGCAAGTGGCAGGGAAACAGATGAATTTCTGCCCATCATTGTGAATGTGGAGGATAAGAATGATAATGCCCCTGAATTCATAGGAGGTCGATTCTTCACCGTAGAAGAGCGTTGCAGGGCAGGTACGAAAGAGAAGGACAAAACATACATTCCTAACTATCAAGTACAGGCTTAATAATGTAATGCAAAACATGGTATATTATTCTATAGTAGTTGTCCATCATGGCAGTATAATTTTTCCATTGTATCCATTATCCATTGTATAACCATATTGTTTTACTCTAATGCAATAAAAATATTGTATTACGATAATAAAAATTATTGAAAATAATGGGAATAGTAAAAATAAAGTAAAAGGAAATATTCCAGGATGCATTAAAGTGATAAGAATTGGTGGGTAAAATATTTTGAATAGTCTTGAAAATGATAGTCACAACTGGTGTTCTGTTAGTATTATTTGTATATCTATTATAGTGTTTATTAATATTTGAAAAGTTTTTACTTTCAGATTTTCAGCTTTCATTAAATGTTAGTAATTTTGTTATGTGCTTTTGTCATTGTTATTTTTATTTCAGTTTTTTGTTTTAGTAAATTTAGTACTTAAACTCATGTTATTTTGTTAGTTGCCCAATGCAACATTTGTAATTTTACTGTTTTTAAAGTTTTTCATCTCAAATTTATATTTTATTTTATTTCAGCTTTATTTTTAATTAACATTTTTTTTTTAAATAATTTAGTTTTAGTACCAACAACACACTGGTCATCACTAAGCAATAAAAATATTATGTTACAAATATACTCTTCCATTGTCCATTAGGCCATTAACTTTATATATATCATTTTTAATAAGTTGCAGCAATATATATATATATATATATATAGAGATATATATCTATATATATATATATATACATGCATATATATATTTTTTTTACTCTGGTCTAAACCGATCTACCTGACGTGATTATTTATTTATTTTAAATAATTTTTTGTTTTCTGTTTTTCAGGTACTGTTCTAGGACAAGTGAATGCCACCGATAAGGATCAGGCTAAAACTGACCACACCTTGATCAAGTTTACTCTGCAAAACGCTACTGATATGTTCTCCATTGATCCTTTAACTGGAATAATAACTGCCAAAACCAACACCTTAGACAGAGAGGTATTTTTCCATCATTTATTAGTGTTGAACACAAAAACAATCTATGTTTTTGTGTTCATTGCTATGTGATCTATGTCTACAATGTCTTTCTGTGTTGTGTGTTCATATGATACAGTCTGACAATCATTTAAATTCTACTGTTTTTTGTTCCTCATACTCAGGCTCAGGACAAAGTCTACGTTGAAATAGAGATCAGAGATATGAACGGAGCTCCTAGTGGGCTCTTCAACAGAGGAACAGTTGTGATTACTCTCACAGACGTTAATGATAACCCTCCTACCTTTAAGGAGAAGCTGGTAGGGGCCTTTTATTGTCTATACAGCAAAAAAACTAAACAAATCTACTTTGTAAAACAAAACCACTAAACGACTGAGGAGAATAGAACAGTATAGCAATCCTCTTGAGATATTAACGTACTTAACATCTAACTGGAAGGTTTTATGTTATATATTGTCAATTTTATGAGTTTTTTTTGTCTTCTGGAAACAGTACAAAGCCAAGGTTCAGGAGAACCAAGAAAATGTGCTTGTTACTAGGATCCAAGTGGAAGATAAGGACTTGGTGAACACCCCTAACTGGAAGGCCCTGTTTGAGGTCACCAAAGGAAATGAGAGTGGAAACTTCAGGATGGAGACAGACCCCAAAACCAATGAGGGGCTTCTGTATGTGATAAAGGTGAATGGATTTAAAGATTTTTTTTGGGGCAAGAAATAGATGTCCTTGATGAATCCGTTTTTGCAGAATTTGCACTTTGCTAGTATGTTCTTGTAGCAATAAGCTTCCGCTGAGGGTCATAGTCATTATCTTGAGAGCTCTCTCTTCACTCTCTGACAGGGTTGTGTTGGTTTTATTTATAGCGCCATTGCAGGGTTGTCTCACTATTTTAGAGCTGTTTGTGAAAACGCTTGTCTGTTGGATATGCATGTGCAGTTCAGCCACACCCTGTTATACTAAAGCACATCCATCAGGTGTGTAAACACAGGTTCTTCTCTTCAAGGAGAATCCAAGGCAGAGCTTTTGACATCTCTTCACAGAATTGGTGCTTTTGGGTTAATAAGCAAGCTTTATGTAGATGTACCTGGGTAAATTCTCAATGTCCTCATTCCCCTTCTATTCTCTACTTTCAGGGATTGGATTTTGAAAAAACTCCACTGGTGAAGCTGGAAATAACTGCCCGTAATGAGGTTCCACTGGTTGGGCCTGACACTAAATGGCTCTCTGTGCCACTCGAGCTCAGTGTTGGAGATGAAGATGAAGGGCCAGAGTTCAACCCCGGCATTCTATATCTCAAAGTCAAGGAGAATGTTGCCAATGGAACCGTCATTGGAACCTATAAAGCTCTGGACCCAGAAAATAAGAACAGCAATGGAATCACCAGGATAAGTACTCAATCTGTTGACCTATATATGAATGTTAGCAGTTCACTACTAGGTTATCATGAAGATGTGCTCGATACATGACTCAGAGCGACCTCTAGCGCCACAGTCATGCGCAGCACCGGTAATAAGAGTGTGTGCTGTCACACAAACAGTGCAACTAAAGGACGCTGTTCTGTCAAGCCTGCGCGCCTCGCCTACACAGATCATCTGCTTCTTACTAACGTATTATTCCCATATACGTAGTACGTAATAAAACAAAGCAAATAAAGTGTAATGATATGAATAAAACAGTATTCTTCCACCAAACAATGTAGTTCCTCAGAAACAGTTGTAATAATTTACAAAAAAAAAAAGTTGTGGTTCCAACAAAGTGGTTGCCAGGCAACACACAGAAGTAAACAAAGGTGTATGTTTGTAGTGTAATTTACAACAGCTTAGGTCGAACCCGGCTCAACCAATCAGAATCAAGGACCGGAACTATCCGTTTTATAATAAAGAATTCCATTTAAAGCACCGCCATTGGTCTTCTGTTCTGTTGTGCGCTGACTAGCTGTTTTTGAAGACAAGCAAGAACATGTCTCATGCAAATGCTTCCAAAGAAATGAATAAAAAAACATTCTAATTATACAGGGCTTTAAGATTTTTTATTTTTCGTTTAAAGCATCTAGTGTCTTTATATATGACATCAGAGTGTATTATGGTAATGTAATAGTAAATGAAACAACTTTATACCATATTTTGAATGCACTTTCTCACTTTTCTATTCCATTCATGTGTAAGGTACTATAAGATGACTGACCCTGGTAACTGGATCACTGTGGTGGAGAACACTGGAGAACTGAAAACAGCCAATACTATAGACCGAGAATCACCGTTGGTCCACGAGAATATGTACAACATAACCATCAGAGCTGTGGATGAGAGTGAGTCTGGACTTTATGTCACACACTTGACAACATTATTAGATTAAATTTAAGATATTAGTTTAATAATCTGTGGACATTCAGCACAACACACACCTATGGCCCACTGTTGGTGTATTTCTGAGTACACACTGTACTCTATTGTTCTATGAATAGGTGTGTGTGTGTTTTCTCTGGCTGTTAATGAAAGACCATTTGGTTGGGTGTGGTTGGGTAGAAATAGCTTCAGGCCTCTGAGAAGATTTCGTCAGTATTTTGTGGTGTAATATAACATGTCTTTCTGATGATTATCCACATGTCCTACCTGACACTACATGTTCTAAACACTGAACGTTGTTGAATGGCATTCCAGGAAGAACTGAGTACATTCGCCCCTCTTGAACTCTTATGTGCCTTTTACGTTTGATTTTTTATCTTTGGACGTCATCAGGTTGCTATGCTGTTAATGGGTGTTTTTGCTGCTTGCTGGCCTAATTTTATCGGCAGACTGTGTGATTGGTCATAGCTTTTGAGAAACGTTTCACAAATCATGTGCATGTATGTAAAACCTGTTTCAAAAAAAGGGGGATTTTGAGACAAAGAAATAGTCACAATGTGACATACTGTAAAAAGTTGTGAGATGAGAAGTCGCAGTTTTGAGATATAAAGTCACAGTTGTGAGATAAAGCATCACAACTGTGAGATGTAGTCACAATTATGATATACTGTAAAGTCGCAGTTATGAGAAAGTTGCAAATAAGAGATAAAAACATGCAATTATGAGATTTGAAGCCATTTTTGTAAGAAAGTTAGAATTGTGAGATAAAGTTTCACAATTATGAGAAGCTTGCAGTTATGAAATATCAAGTTGCAATTGTGGGATATGTAGTCACAATTGTGGGATATAAAGTCTCAATTATGAGATATGAAGTTGCCATTTTGAAAAAGTTGCAATAAAGAGATAAATAGACACAATTATGAGATGTGAAGCAATGATTGCAATAAAGTTGCAATTATGAGAAACAAAGCTGTCACAATTATGAGAAAAAGGGTTGCAATTGTGAGATATAGTTGCAACTGTTAGATATTTAGTCACAGCTGCAAGAAATAAAGTTGTAATTATGACATATAAAGTCACAGTTATGAGAAAGTTGCAGTTGTGAGATGTGAAGTCATATTTGTAAGAAATTCGCTGTTGAGATAAATTTGTCACGATTATGAGAAATAAGCTCACAGTTGTGAGAAATAAAGTTGTGCATTGTCATCCAGTTGTATTCTGGCAATTTTGTTCTCTAAAGTCACATGAAATTCACTGGAATCTCTCTTTCCTCAGGTAAGAAGACAGGAAAGGGGATGGTTGTAATCCAAATCGAAGATGTGAATGATAACATGCCTGTGATTCCGGGTACTGACCTGATCATGTGTAGTAAGGATGATATGCTGAGCTCAGTTCTGGTTGAAGCTGTGGACATGGACCAGCGACCTTACTCTACTCCCTTCATTTTCGAACTTGGAGCAGATCAAGATGGGAAGTGGAAACTGAAGGATACTACAGGTAAGGATAGAGGGTTGTGATGGGGGTTTATCAACATTTTTTATGATAAAATTTCTCAATATAGCAATAACGAACAAAGGCTGATAAACGGAAAGCAGAAGAGTTGCAGTATGATCACAGACATCATGTCTTTCCTCCTCTAATGCAGAATCATCTGTGGTGCTGGAACAGGCAGTGGCCATGCCTACCGGTCTCTACAGCGTCCCTCTCTTGGTGAAGGATCTGCAAGGAGTTGGGAAAGAACAGACCGTGAATGTGCGAGTGTGCACCTGTGAGAGGGAGGAAAATGGGTTGGGAATATGTGGAGCTCGGAGTGCCTCTTCCTCTTTGGGCAGTTTGGGAATCCTTGCCTTAGTTCTTTCTGGCCTGCTGCTGCTGCTCTTAAGTGAGTGCCCCCTTCTGGCTATGAGCACCATTTATTTACAGATTTGCAATTTAAAGTAATTGTTTTATATTTTAATATAAAAAAAAAAAAAAAGTATTCCTGTGAGTAAAGCAGGACATTTTCAGCATCATTAATCCAGTCTTCAGTGTTCCATGATCCTTCAGAAATCATTCTAATATGCTGATATGGGGCTCAAGAAACATTTCTGATTATTATCAATGTTGAAGAGTTGTGCTGCTTAATGGAAAAGGGGATACATTTTTTAAGGATTATTTGAGGAATAGAAAGTTCAAAAATAGCATTCAATAGGAATTTTGCCAGGCAACTGGAGAGTCAATTTTTAATGCAGTCCTTGCTGAAATAAATGTATTAATTAAAAAAAAAGTATAAAAATATATATAAAAAACAGAAATCTTACTGTCCTTAATCTATAAATACAAGTCCAAGGGTCTGAGACTACTAGTGAAAATGCTTCTTTTTAGTTTTTTATTCTCCATTTTTTATTTTTTGTATTTTACAGATTATATATATCAGCATAAATCAACAAAAACAAAAAGTTGGATTGAAATTTTAACATGAATTCCAGATTTTCTGGGTATTCAGTCTTAAATTGTTTTTTTTTCTTTCAAAACATGTCAAAGTTGATTTAAATGGTTGGTTTAAATAGGTTTAAATAGATTTTTCATTGTACACCTGAAAATGATTCTCAGAAACACCAGTAAATTTGCCTTCTTTTTTTCTTGCCGTTTCAGGTCTGTTGCTCATCTTCATATGCAGTACTAAGAGAGACAAGCTGTACATTAGTGATGACACAGGAACAGGAGGAATGCTGCTGAAATCCAACACTGAGGCTCCTGGTGAAGAAGTGGTAAGAAAAACACCTCCTTTTAAATGGTTAAATTAAGCAGAGAAACCGCTGGAAGAGTTTGACCATATTTGGTTCGAATGTCTCTCTCTTTTTAGAAAGATGGAGCTTTGATGATGATTCCTGGGGCAGAGGTAGTGGACGGGTCTCTACAGAGCGGCCTCATGGAAAGTAAGAACGTGACTTCAGCTTCAGGACGCCAGGGGCAGCAGTTTTTCCAGGGAGGAGGCGTGTACAACACCACCACTCAGGAGTTTGGGACAGAAAAGTTCTACTCATCTGGGCGCTATGATAACAACATTTATGGCAACAACACGTTACAGAATTATCAAATACGAGTGCTCTGGACACATGGAAAACCAATGGGCGCTACTTGGACAGAGTGAGCTGAATTAACATTTTTAACTGAATTAATTACATGATATTCTGATTAATTAAAGGGGATAGTCACCCAAAAATGAAAATTCTGTCTTCCAAAATGTACTCTCCCTAGTGTCATTCCAAAGCTGTATGGCCTTCTTTCTTCTATGGAACACAAAAGAATATATTTTGAATAATGTTGGTAAAAAACAAAAAACAGTATTTTTCAAAAAATACTATATATGTCAGTGGGAACTGAACTGTATTTCTTCAAAATATCTTCTTTTGTGATCAGCAAAAATTCATACAGGTTTGGAACAACATAAGGGTAAATTATGACAGATTTCATTGGACTATCCCTTTAATTGAATTAACAATATTATGTGGATAGATTTACACCATAACCATAAGCAGCATATATTTTGCTAAAAAATAGTAATTATAGTATTCTCAATAATTTGCAATACCCCTGTAAATTATAATCTGACTAGCAAAGTTGTTACATTTATTCACCCAGGAAATTCATATTTCACACTCTCTCCGCTTTTCATTCACGCACCACTGAAGTTATTATGTAACCTAACTTGCAACCCTTATTTTGTGACAGAAACTGGCTTACTTCGGAAATGAGGAGGAGGGGAGGTATGCGGATGACCTGCTGAAGACTTATGGGCATGAGGGGATGGGATCACCTGCAGGATCTGTAGGATGTTGTAGCATCTTGGGTGAACAGGAATCATTGGACTTTTTGAACACTCTCGGCCCCAAATTCAAACCACTGGCTGACGTGTGCTACACGACGAATCGAACCGGAAACTAAATCGAGATGTGACTGAGATGAGAGAGTGCCGTATGCTGTTGGCCAGGGGCCTTCAAAGCTCACTGCAGAAAATCATGTTCCTGATCAGTATTTTTGCCTTGTTTTCCAGTAAAAATATTGAAACATCCGTAAAACAAGATTAATTTATTTGAGGAAGCCAAAGCAAAAAAATAAAATACATTTTTCTTTTGACTCAACTGCAAACATTTTTGTTGTTGTTGTATTAGAGTATGTCTCTTTAAATGCAAATGAGGTGCTGCTCCCCGCCCCCTTTTCCAGAATAGAGCTGCGCAATTACAGCTTGTACCTGCTAAAAAACTTCTGTTTTGGTTCTGATTATCATGTTTATTGCTCTGAAATCATGCGTTTTAAGCCATATTAGTTTAAACTTCTGATATATGGTTTTCTGAGCGTACACGTACAGAAAGCGGCTGTCACAGCATGTGAGTACTAAACTAAGTTCTCATTCACACACAAGTTTACGTTAAAAACACACATGAGTTACAAAAAACAGTCGGTTACATCTGTGAAGGTAAACAGCTGGGAAATAAATCGCATGTTTATTTTAGATCTGTGTGGCAGGAGAATACAGTAAATTAATTAATAAATCCACTGCTCTCTTGTCTCCTCTGAGGTTGGGACTCTAAATAGTGTTCTGTGCTCGTCTGTGCAGCCAATGACAGAACAGTTAGCATGTTTTGCTCAAACTTTCGCCATGGCATTAGAGCTGGTACACCGTTGTAGCTTGCGAAATCAAAATGATGGCACCGTGGGTGGAAATTTACAGAGTAAGGGGCGGTAATATTATAATGAGATCCCTTTGCAACGTCACTAGGGGAGAAATCAGACGCGCTTGTTTTTTTCAGACGCTTGCAGAAAAAGGCTTACCAAAACAAAGTTACTGGGTTAATCTTTTTCACGTTTCCTTGGTTGGTAGATGCACCAGGGACCTGATTATAGCACTTAAAACCTGGAAAAGTCAGATTTTCATGATATGTCACTTTTAAGTAAATGTATTTCGTTTTGAGAGTTTAGTTATCTTTACTGGAAAACAAGACAAAAAATACTGAGTATGAAAATCTCAATTTTCAGTACATGACGCGTAGTTCGGCTGCGAATTATGTCAGCAAGTGCCTGTGTGTGTCTTTTAACTTTTAAGTTTTTAAGTGTCATTACAGATAGAATACGTGAATGATGCAAATAAGCTTTTCAGTAATTGTTCACTACCTTTTGCTCTGCTTTGCAAACCTCTTCCTCACAGAGCTGAGGAGGAATAGTTTCAATATTACAGAAGATACGTTATTCTCTCCCCGATTGATTGCGATTCTCAGCCATGTGAAGTATTAACTGAGTCTATATTTACAAGACCATGATGAAGTGGGTTCATAAACTTTTTTTTGGGCAACGTGTGGAATTCAAAGTGCTCTTCAGCTCCAAAAGCACTTAGACCCAACATCAACTCTGGACATTGAACTCATCTTTAGGCCATGATGTATTACTGGAGTTTTTGTGTTATTTTCTTACAACATTAAACAGTATAGTTGCTAAGGGATTTTTAATTTCAATGAAAAGAAACCAAATATTTTGTATGTAAGTCACTTTATGCTTTAAATGAAGATATAGGTGAAAGGTTGGATGAAAGGAACAGGTAAATTTGGGGGAAAAACCTGAACTTAGCCGTAACAATGTGCTTTCTAGCCTCACTATGCTATCCATTCACACCCAGGCTTTTCTCGTTCAGGAAGTCGAGCGCATTTTACGATTTGTTGTATTTGTGGTAAATATCACTAACATAGATATTTAGAGGGTTGTTCTGATTTTAGATTTAAAGGGATATTCTTTGTAAATATTTTAATAAAATTTATTACACACCCTATATTATTGTCGAGTAAACGAGTTGTACTGTGGTATGCGGGCAAAGGCGACACCGGATTTAGTAATATTAACGAAAGAGAGATCATTATGTGTGGTTACAGCAGGCGCAAGCCGCAGAGGAAAGCACAGTGTGTAAAAAAGGAGACGACGACAAAAAGTGTAGAGAGGCCTAGTATCAATTGGCAGGGATGCTTAAAATATAACCATGGAGGGAAGAGTATGTAGGTTGACGAAAGTGGTAAGCGAGGTCACGAGAGAACCACTAGATCAGGACGAGTATTGGAGAAACAGTGTGTTGAAAATGAGGCCCTATGACTAGTTTAAATGGCTGAAAGGCCAACTTGGCAATAGAATACCGTTACACAGAAGGGGAACTATAATGGGCGACAAAAACATGATTATGCTATGAAAAGACATATTATGTGAGTGTAAGTATGAAATTACTGAAGATAAAGAAATAAGGAATGATTGATGAAGTACATAATAGCGAGAAATATGGAAGATAAGGAGAGCGACAAGTGGAGCTGACGAGGGTAATGTTTTATTGAACTACGAGTAGCCGACGCCACTTTGGTAGACGTAGTATGAGCACTGATGGGTGAAAGCTTAGCTTTTCCTTTGTATTCGCAAATTTTGGTAACCACTTGTACATAAAAAAGACATAATAACAAAACATCTTGGTTCTCTTTCAAACTGGAAAAGAGAGAAATAAAAAAGAGCACCAGTTCTGATAAGACAATGATACGCAAGAGAGCATGGTCCCGAGTTTGTGCAAAAACGAATTTTTTATTTTGTTTTGGAGCCACACGCAGCGAAGTACACTTCACAAGATTAAAGAGATGTATCACATTTATGAAACTGTCCGATCCAGACGTTCCCAGTCGGTGAATAGGAGAGTGGATTTTTACCCCTACAGGTGGGTCAAGTCTGGTAAGGATTGACCAGCGACATGACCTAAAGGAAACGTGATCGCAAGCAAAGATGGTTATAATAAAACCGGTACATTCTAGTATATACACCCACCTGCACACGGGTTGGTACCAACGACGGGAAAGTAAAGACGCAGGTTGCTGAAGAATAGTGTGGGAGAGCATTGGGCTTTTTTTGTTGTTGTAATTTGTTGGGAGAAGTGACTATGGTATTGCAATAGGTAGCCACTTTAAATATTAACCTTGAATCAAGGACTAGTAACAACATAATTAATAATGTGAATGGGTTTTTTAATAACGAGATTTTTGTTATGGTTACACGTGAATTGGTTAATAAATAGATGAAGATGGTAAAAGGCAATAGTAATGTGTAGCCCAACATGGTAAAATATACCTGAGAGACGAGGATAGAGAGGAGGGGGAAATAGAGAGAGGAAGATAGAATGGGAGAGACAGAGGCAGAGGACCCAAGAAGAAAATCCAACAAATAACAAGAGCGGAACAGAGCAATACAGTTAACAGTACTCTTTTATACCTTCAGTGACATGTGACCTTTGAAAAACCAAATGTGAGACTTTCAACCTGACCAATGGCAGCAGTTACAAACTTCACCCACGGGCATTAAGTGTGAACAAGATTAAGCAGACACCGCTGCAATGTATACACATGTTGGCCTGCAGGCCTTGATCACTATCAGCACATCTGTGCTTTCAGTAATGCCAAATGGCCCTTTTGTTACTTAAGATAGGTTTGGGACAGGAAAGCAGAAGTCTTTGATACATTTTGACCTTACACCAGTTTCCAAGTTCCCAGTTTTGTTTCCAAATTGGAAGTCCGACTCGGAATCTCTGAGGATTCGCAATAACTCAAACTTCAGAATCCAATATGGCTGCTCAGAGCATCACCAGAAGAGAAACAGTAGTAATATATGGTTTATTAGCACTTATGTTTGTCGTGTTTGCAAACACTCCCACCCCGAGTGGTGCACACACACAGTGATATCCAACCTCTATTTGTGGACATGATACTTCAGTACAGTATCATCTGTGCACAACACCGCTTTTTATGTGTTTTTAATCGACTTGTATTGCTAACAATGGACGTGCCCATCTTGGTTTTCTGACTTCTCTCCTGGAACATGGTCCACTTGGTTGTGACATCATTCCCAGCTCCGACATCTGACTTCCGAGGTAAATCAAAAGCAAATAACCTGGTCTGAGTGAGTCTCCAGTTGACCCTCTCCAGGGCCAGAGGGTTAACAACTCCAGTGAATTGCTCATGTCTGATTCAAAATCAGCCATGAACCGGTAGCAATATGACCCTCAGAGTTTGAGTGTGCAGAGGATTTGACAGATAGCATAACAATTTAAGTAATAATGCTGATTTTTAATTATTTTTTTTTTGTCAAATTTGGGGTTTTTGTAAGTAAATATATATTTTTATACATGTACATTACCAACCTTTTTTTCCCTTCTTACATTTGTATGGTAGTGTAAAAATGGTAATTGAAAAGGATCGTGTGACACTCAAGACTGCAGTAATGGCTGCTGAAAATTCAGCTTTTTAATTCTTTAACAGATAAATTACATTTAAAAATATATTAAAATAGAAAACAGCTATTTTAACGGTTGATCTGTGAATTTAAATATTTCACATTTTTTACTGCATGTTTGATCAAATAAATGTAGCTTTGGTTAAGTGAAATCAATTGTCTGGGGTTGGATTTTGTCCCACTGCTCTCTTACAGAGAATCTGATCTGAAGCCCTTTTCTTTGTGTGAGACAGGACTGTTAAAGCACTGGGACTGAGCTGCTGTTGCTGAGTGTGTATATCTGTTGTTATTTAGTGTGTCATTCTCAATGTCCCTGAAGTCCAAGTGTAATATCTGTGCCAGTGCCCTGTGAAGTATCTCCCCATGGTCTCGGCCTTTGAAAATGGAAGAATTGAATTGATTTAATATTTAATGAAAAGTCTCAGTCAGTCAGATTGCCAGATAATTCATTCTTTATTCAAGGAAACACCCACAGTCTGAACACAAAGAGGCCTCTTTAAAACTTTGAAATAGCCAGAATAGTTAAAGCAAGAGAAAAAGGCGCAATCATGTGTGTCTGTTGGTCTCAGATCTCATATAGCAGGTAACCGGAGAAGATACCGACTTTGTGAGTCCCTCTTGCTTAGTTCACTGTTGCTCAGCCGAACATACAGGCGGCCTCCAGCTTTCAGCTGCAGCACATTGTTGCTTGCACCTGTATGAAGAACGTCCACTGCCACTGCACTCGCCACAACCTAAAACACACAACCGTGGAAATGAGCAGATTTATCAGACTTATTATGCTGCAATATAATATTTTATTATGAAGCAGCCGTTTTATAAAAGCAATAAGGCAGGAAGATTTTTTTTTACGGTTCATTTTTTTGTTTAAACAAAAAAAAGTGTTTATAAAATTTAGTGCTTACCAAATGTACGTGGTGTAATTTAAAATTGTTATTTTAATTCAATACAACAATTTTAACAATAACAATTTTAAAACAGAAACGAAAAATATTGGAAATGTTTCCTCTTCTTTTTGTTTTAAATCAAGGGAGTTATGTGCCAAGTTATACTATCCAAGTTGCTGATGGGCTTTAGTCAAACGAGAAAGAACACATTTGGGTTGTGAATGAAAGGAAAATATATTTACTTATTAAGGCATGTATAACACCGATACAATGTTAGGAATTAAAAAATGAGCACTGTATAAACCCTGAATGACTAGAACATGAAAAAGAAATAATAGATGGGGTGTAAAATGGGAGAAAAAACAAAAGAGTACAGCGATAGGTTTAAAACAAATAATTTTGTAAAGGCTTGTAGTAAAAATTCGAGAATTACTTAAAATTTTGTATTTACACTATGTTTCAAAGGTTGAAGCACGGGGTCAGTAAAATTATTATTTTTAAGAAAGATTTGTATTCAGACAAGGACCAGAATAAATGATTGTTAAGCAAAGCAGTGACAGTAAAGAAATTTTATAGTTGTTACAAAAGATTTCTATTGCCAGTAGAAAATAGCTTTGTAATTTCAAAGAATCTGACAAACTGTTTCCATAAAAATTATCAAGAGCACACAGTTTTCCACATTGTTAAGCAATAAGAAATGGATATCTGAGATCAACTGAACATTTAGAATGATTATACGGATCATGTTGACACTAATGTAACGGGCGGACCGAAGACGTGATGACGGATACATTAACAAATAACCAGACGCCACCCGATCGAAATATTCCCGCACAGTTTAATAGTAATGAATTTATGAATTTCTTCACTGATAAATAGATAACATCATAAATACAATAACAAATGTAGATTCTAAAGCGTATAATACTTCAGCTTTATTCATTGCACCAAAAGATAAACTGCAGTGCTTACAGCTATAGGACAGGAAGAGCTAAAATAAACTTATCACTGCATCTAAAACAACAACATGCCTGTTAGATCCTCTACCCACTAAATTACTGAAAGAGTTGTAACCTGTAGCAGAAGAACCGCTTCTCAATATTATTATCTCGTCGTTGTCTTTAGGTCACGTCCTAAAACCCTTCAAGCTGGCGGTTATTAGGCCTTTTATTAAGAAACCACAACTAGATCCTATTGAACTGGCTAATTACAGACCCATCTCAAATATTCCTTTTATGTCTAAAATTTTAGAAAAAAATTGTCTGCTCAATTGTGCTCCTTCCTAAAAAAAAGATCTCTATGAAGAATTTCATAGCCCCACCATAGCACAGAAACTGCACTTGTTAAAATTACAAATGACTTGCTTATTGCGTCAGACCAAGGCTGTGTCTCATTTGCTAGTTTTACTTGATCTTAGTGCTGAGTTTGACACTATAGATCATGATATACTCATATATCGATTACAAAACTATACAGGTATCAAAGGGCAGGCTTTAAGATGGTTTAGATCCTACCTGTCCAATCGCTACCACTTTGCTCATTTAAATGGGGAGTCATCTCAATTATCACCAGTAAAATATGGAGTGCCACAAGGATCTGTCCTAGGTCCTCTGCTATTTTCGATATACATGTTGCCACTGGGTAATATTATTAGGAAATACGGGATAGTTTCTACTGTTATGCCGATGATACTCAACTAAATATCTCAACAAGACCAGAAGAAACTTATAAATGATCTAAGCTAACAGAGTGTGTTAAAAATATAAAAGAATGGATGACCAATAATTTTCTCCTATTAAATTCGGATAAGACAGAAATATTACTTATTGGACCAAAAGACAGTACGCCGAATCTCGTGGATTACAATTTGCAACTAGACGGACGCACGGTTACTTCATCTACAGTCAAAAATCTGGGTGTTATATTAGATAGCAACTTGTCTTTTGAAAATCATATTTCCCATGTTACAAAAACAGCATTCTTCCATCTTAGAAAACATTGCCAAGTTACGAAACATGAAACCTGTTTCTGATGCAGAAAAGATAGTTCATGCATTCATGACCTCTACACTGAACTACTGTAATGCACTGCTAGCTGGTTGTCCTGCATCTTCAATAAACAAGCTACCGATAGTCCAAAATGCAGCGGCTAGAGTCCTTACCAGGTCAAGAAAATATGATCATATTACCCCAATTTTACAGTCTCTTCACTGGCTACCTATTAAGTTCCGTATCAGTTACAAAATATTATTACTTGCCTATAAGGCCCTTAATGGGTTAGCTCCTGCGTACCTAACTAGTCTTCTACCACGCTACAATCCATACAGTTCCCTAATGTCGCAAAACTCTGGACTTTTGGTAGAACCTAGGATATCAAAGTCCACTAAAGGAGGTAGAGCTTTTCGCATTTGGCTCCCAAACCCTGGAATAGCCTTCCTGATAACGTCGGTGTTCAGACACACTCTCTCTGTTTAAAACTAGATTAAAGACACATCTCTTTGGCAAGCATTCAAATAATGCATCTCATAATCTTTTACTGCAGTCATAATCTTTTACTGCAGTTATATCTAATCAAATGCACATTATTATTCTTTAGTTTGGGTTAAACAAATCAATTTTGCTTGGTTGGAACAGCAGCTACGCTAATTAAGTCTCTATTTGTTTCTCTGTTTCTGCCACGGGATTAACATCCCGTGGTAACTAGGATGTACACAAGCTTCATTCTGGATCCAGAACACATGAGAAGAGATAATGCCAACACCTCAGAGGACCTCAGATGATGACAAACCCTGAAACAACATACAGAACTACAAAACTTTAATATAAGTTTGATTGCATCATATAATAAAATTGCTGTTAATAGTGTTCATCGTCAGTTTAATTACGTCTTTAATTGATTTTTCCGTACTGCTGGTTCGTCTGGCCAGAGGAGAACTGGCCCACGACTGAGCCTGGTTTCTCCCAAAGTTTCTTCTCCATTCTGTCATAATGGCGTTTTGGTTCCTTGCCACTTGCTCTGGCTTGATTAGTTGGGGACACTTCAATTCCGGCGATATCGTTGACATGATTGCAAATATATTATTTAAACTGAGCTGGATGTTGACATCAATGAATTCAATGATGAACTGCCTTCAACTGAAAAATGAGTGTTTACTATTGTCATTTTTGCATTATTGACACTATTTTCCTAATTTATGCTGTTCAGTTGCTTTGTCACAATCTGTATTGTTAAAAGCGCTAAATAAATAAAGGTGACTTGACTGAACTTACGTGCGGATCCATGTGCAAAGCTTTATTTGGAGAAGACAGGGACATGGTCATAAGACAGGCACGGTAAACAGTGGCAACCAGGAATATGACGGGCAAGACACGAATAATCCTAGGGCTAGCGTGGGTCGACCATAGGCAGACAGAGTCACAGGGGCAAGGCTAAAAGGGAGAAGTCCAGGAAAACAGGCGAAGATCAAAAACCGGAGGGGAGGAAAAAGCGGAAGGAAAACAGACAAGGCTAAGGCTAAGGCTAAGGCTAAGGCTAAGGCTAAGGCTAAGGCTAAGGCTAAGGCTAAGGGCTCTGTAGTGTAGCTATCGCTAGGGGAGTGATAATCGCTAGACAATACTCGGCAGAGGGAAGGGATTAGAGTGAGTGTTAAATAGTGAGGGAGTGAGATGAAACAGCTGGGTGCAATCAGTGTAACAGCTGTGTGCAATCCATGCTGAATGCAATCAGTGCAATGAATGATGGGATATGTAGTCCGGAGAGATTTGCAACAGTGTGTAGTGCGAGAGTCAATGAAATTGGAAGTTCATGGACCGGATTCGTGACAGATAAAGACTGCAGTAATGATACTAAAAATTCAGCTTTGCAATCACAGGAATACATTACATGTTACAATAATTTAAAATCTTAAGTTATAAATGGTCCTTTTTATGAATAAACATTTTATCATACACATAAACATTTGATCATACTTCGGTGTGATACAGTAGAAATCAAGGGTAACCAAAATAGTTTGGTAACATTCTACAAAATATCTTCTTTTGTGTTACCAGAAGAAAGTCATACAGGTTTGGAACAACATGAGTGTGAGGAAATTATGACAGAATTTAATAGCAGTCAATTTTAGTTCAAAATCATTGCTTTAATGTCAAGTGCATTTCTTTGTGACAAAAATGCATTATTTTGTTGCATTTGCCGTGAATTCAGTAATATATCATAATTTTTTTGTGTCCTGTTTTATTTATTCATTTATTTACTCCAGTTTAAAGCTCTATAACCCAGCAAATCATTCACAGGGGAATTCGTAGGCCGGATGGGCTGGATTTGTCCAGAGACTAATTTAACCCCAGTCCAGCCCTGCCCAGTCCGGTCTATTGCAGCAGCATGGATTATGTTTATGAATGAAAGGTGCCTTAGACCTCTCAGTGTGTCTTTTCATGACCAGCAGTCCCACACACAACCACCTGAGGTCATCAGTTACCATGACCACACATACGCACGCGGCAACCCACACACACACTTATATGTGAAGTTGTGCTTGTTCTCTGCTGAGGGTCATTTGGATCATGTTTGCATTACTTACTTTTTATTTATTTATTTATACTCAATTTTTACAGTAATAATCACTTTACATGTACATAGTAAATTCAGTCCCTTTATAAAAATAAAAAATAAAAAATACTAAATAATAAAAATACACCATAGGTCAATAAAGTATAGCATCATTATGAAAAAGTCTATTTTTTTTTTTTTTAAAACCATTGGAACATTGCTTTTTATTGTTTTAAATAGGTATTATGTTGTTAAATGTAAAAAAATGCCATTGGGCTTAAAAAAAGTTATCTTAAAACAATATATTTTAAATTAAATGCACTGGCAGTTACAAATAAGGATATTTCCATTTTCAAAACCCCCTCATGCTTTCAGTTCTGTATTGCTTAAGGCATTCCACTTAAGCAACTTCTCATTATGACCCATTATGTGTGACAAAACCACTAAGAAGTGTTTTGTAAGAGAACACACCTTTAAATATTTTCACAATTACTACATGGAATAAATACTATATAAACCCAGTGATTTGTATCCACATGTAACAACAATCACCACAATCCTTTTTTTGTTTCAGCAGAGTTTCCCCATAATTTTTTATTAGTTGCCATTGATTAAAGGCTGTTTGTGTAAAGAGTGCTTTAGGAATGATGAATTAAACATGATCACTTTAACAAAATATATCTTTAGTGAGGAAGAGTTTTCTGCTATTTTAGACTCCCAAAGGATCTCATTAAAAGCTTAAATAAGGTAATTTTAACATTCACTAAAGCATCCGGAGAGACTGTGGCAGGAGAGGGAAAGTAAAAGATCTGTTTAAAAAAAAGAAAAAAAAAGAAAAGCTTAATAAAAACGTCTTTGCATCAGATGTGCGTATCATGGATATATAGGGTTTTATAGGAAAAGCTGCATGTTTGTAAGAAACAAATCCATCATTAAGATGTTTTTTATGGATTACTTGTGGATTATTGTGATGTTTTTATCAGCTGTTTAGACTCTCATTCTGACGGCACCCATTCACTGCAGAGGATCCATTGGTGCGAATTTATGTGATGCTAAATGACTCAAAATCTGGTCCTATGAAGATATAAACTCATCTACATCTTGGATGGCTCTAGTGTGAGTCAATTTTCAGCACCTTTTCCATTCATAAGAAGAATTAAAAAATTGTTTTTTTAAAGTGTCATCATTTAGCCTATTGTTGTTCCAAACCTGACTTTATCCGTGAAAATAAAGAAAGTATTTTTAAGTATGCTGATAACACAACAGTTGTATTTACCACTTACTTTGATTGTATGGACAAATTGAAGTGAACTGACAAATTGAGTGGGATTTTGCCATTTTGCATTTTAGGATTGCACCTCAATGTGGCACAAGAGTATGCTCGTATCCAGTTAAAATGGTCCTGTAAATGTCCCCTCTGCAGGACGCTTTCAAATCCCTCAGTGGGACTGCTGGAATTGTCCATAAATCTGATTTAATCATGTTCCTCTCCATCCACCCTTAGCACAGCAAGAGACATCATTTTCTTTTTACTGGCATGTGCAAACATTCAAAAATGTCTCCAGTGGCTGCTGTTCATGCCAAAGAAATATCTGCTTCATTGAGATGATTTACGCAGACACTGGGAATAAAGTCGTGAGGGTTGGCAACTAACTAGCATTTTATTCTCGAAAGAAGATCTTTTTTTGCAGTCCATAATAAAAATGATGCAATCGATGAAAGCCTTATTTAATGTGCTATTTCCGCCCCTAATGTCTAAAGAGTCTTCACGGCAGCAATGTGCCTTATTAAAACAGAAATCTTACCAGAAATCTTTATTGCTTTGAGACTATGAGAGATGTTTCTCTGCATTAAAGGGAACGAGCGAGAGAGGCTGGTGTGAGCTGTACGGAGGCATCATCAGATGAAGATCACATTATCGCTCTGCTAGTTTGTACAGTCTGGTTCAGCCTGCAGGCCTCTATTGCTGTAGGCTACACGCTTTGGATACATGCAAGATTTAACAAGATTTTGGAGTCTCAGGTGTAAAGAAAATATTTATAAGCTTACATCTTGTTCTATATATTGTGCAATCCTTCATAATACTTTATTTGCACCTGAGACTCTAAAATCTTATTGAACATTGCACTATGGAGTTCAGCGGGTTTGCTTTTGAGAACAGTAAACAAGTAAACTAACAGACAAAAAAATACCATGGTATGCTACATGTACCAGTGTTATTTTAGTATCATTGCTACTGTTATAGTCTTTGTTATTATTTTTAATTAGATTGTATTGTTATATTTTCTGTTTTCATTTTAAATTTTAGTTTAATTTGTGTTTTTGTCATTTTTATTATTATTATTATTATTAAATATATAATAGTATATTATTATTATTGTTATTTTTTAAATCTTCTTTAAATGACACAAACATTTATTTTTATTTTATATTGTTGCATTTTCATGTTACATTCAACCTTGGGAATTCCTTTAATTTTATTGCCACAAAACAACAAAACAAAGATATTATTTGATGTTCCTTGAGGCAAATGGGCAAATTATACTGTGTCTTTTGACTGCCATTTGTACTCTGTTCAGGTTTTTCAGTGCAGCACCTTAATATCAAAACAATTTTTCTCTGTATAGGGCTTTTGAGTTGATTAGTTCTTATTTAAAAAATGTATTGTTACATTATGGGTTCACCGGATCTATGTATTAGGGTTCTTTGATTCACTTGTACACTGATGGCTTCTGAATACATTAAAAAAAGTTGCTCTTGAACTTAAACTTAAAAGGCCCTGTGATCTTTATGATGTCAAGTACCAACTCTGTATTTTGGATTCATGTGTTTTGCCTTGTATGGCCACCTGATGACACTGTTGTTCCTTCACACACTTTTTGTCGAAACGCAGGGACTGCTGTGGAAAACAGATCAGATGTGTCATGATATATTTTCACAAATAGGTGCTATAGACTATTTATTTGATTGTGAATGAGGTTGACTTGGCACCAATGATGAAATCCAAAACCAGACCCTTCTTCCCAGCATGTGCGTCATTCCCTGCCCCCATATTCATTACCCATTATGCATTTCTTAATATTTTGGATACAATATTAAACATACAATTTTTAAATATGGAATTCATGTTACTTAACGTTCTTTTATAAGAACTTCACAATTACAGTCAACACTTTTGATGAGAAAACAATATGTGTACAGTGGTGTGAAAAAGTGTTGGCCCCCTTCCTGATTCCTTATTTTTTTGCATGTTTGTCACACTTTAATGTTTCAGATCAGCAAACAAATTTAAATATTAGTAAAAGATAACACAAGATGCAGTTTTTAAATGAAGGTTTTTATTATTAAATTTTATTATTAAACAAAATCCAAAACTACATAGCCCTGTGTGAAAAAGTGTTTGCCCCCTAAACCTAATAACTGGTTGGGCCACCCTTAGCAGCAACAACTGCAATCAAACATTTGCGATAGCTTGCAATGAGTCTGTTACAGCGCTGTGGAGGAATATTTGTCCACTCATCTATGCAGAATTGTTGAAATTCAGCCACATTGGAGGGTTTTCGAGCATGAACCGCCTTTTTTTTTTAAGGTCATTGCACAGCATACTCACTGGATTCAGGGTCAGGACTTTGACTTGGCCACTCCAAAACCTTCATTTTTTTTTTCTTGAGCCATTCAGAGGTGGACTTGTTGGTGTGTTTTGGATTATTGTCCTGCTACAGAACCCAAGTTCGCTTCAGCTTGAGGTCACGAAAAGATTGCCAGATATTCTCCTTTAGGATTTTTTGGTAAACAGCAGAATTAATGTTTCCATTTATCACAGCAAGTCTTCCAAGTCCTGAAGCAGCAAAACAGCCCCAGACCACCACACTACCACCACCATATTTTACTGTTTGGTATGATGTTCTTTTTCTGAAATACAGTGTTACTTTCACGCCAGACGTAATGGGACACACACACCTTCCAAAAAGTTCAACGTTTGTCTCGTCAGTCCACAGAGTATTTTCCAAAAGTCTTGGGGATCATCAAGATGTTTTCGGGCAAAACTGAGACGAGCCTTTATGTACTTTTTGCTCAGCAGCGGTTTTCGTCAAGGAACTCTGCCATGCAGACCATTTTTACCCAGTCTCTTTCTTATGGAGGAGTCATGAACACTGACCTTAACTGAGGCAAGTGAGGCCTGCAGTTCTTTGGATGGTGTTGTGGGGTCTTTTGTGACCTCTTAGAAGAGTCATCGCTGTGCTCTTGGGGTAATTTTGGTCAGCCGGCCACTCCTGGGAAGGTTCTCCACTGTTACATGTTTTTGCCATTTGTGAATAATGGCTCTCACTGTCGTTCGCTGGAGTACCAAAGCTTTAGAAATGGCTTTATAACCTTTCCAGACTGATAGATTTCAATGACTTTCTTTCTCATTTGTTTCTGAATTTCTTTGGATCTCGGCATGATGTCTAGCTTTGAGGATCTTTTGGTCTACTTTGTCAGGCAGGTCCTATTTAAGAGATTCCTTGATTGCGAACAGGTGTGGCAGTAAACAGGCCTGGGTGTGGCTAGAGAAATTGAACTCAGGTGTGATAAACCACAGTTTTAACAGGGGGGCAAATACTTCTTCACACAGGGCCATGTAGTTTTGGATTTTGTTTTCCCTTAATAATTAAAAAACCTTCATTTAAAAACTGCAATGTTGTGTTCACTTGTGTTAGCTTTTACTAATATTTAAATTAGTTTGATCTAAAACATTAAAGTGTGACAAACATGCAAAAAAAAAAAAAAAATCAGGGAAAGGGGGCCAAACACTTTTTCACCACCACTGTAAGTATAGTATGGATTTTAGGGATGGTTATAAATCGGTGCTGTACTGTTGGTTTGTCTCAACTTTATAAAACATTTTTCATCTGGTACAGATGAAATCACAGACATCGGAGCTTGATATTAACATTTCAAAAGATGGGTTAAAAATAAAAAAAAAATATTATAAATTAATATAAAATTACTCTAAATCCATTACGCACAGTACGGTAAGAGCTTCCTCTGATGCTCTGTCAAGGTTATAGGATGATTTCTGCATGCGGTATTAGGATGGAGAAAGACAGTTGGCAGCACTCAGACTGCTGGGAGTTCACACACCGTTGTTGTACATCAGATGCTTTCCCGCTGCTTGAGAAACTCAGGGAGTTTATTACTCTCACTGGCTGTTCCTTTGTTTGTGTGTGTGACAGTGAGAGAGTGAGAGCATGCAAGTGCTTGAAGTCACAGCACAGAATCTGTTTACTTGAATGTGTGTTTGCACAATGACACTCCGTGGCAAGAATCCACAGTCAGAAAGAGAAACAGACAGAGAAGGAGACCAGCTCCAGTCTGTGCCTGTGAACATTGGCAACAAGGTCATGTGCAGGAATACACATTTACAATGTAATGTGTAGTTCTATATCCCATGTGTCTCTTATGCTCACCAAGACTGCATTTAATTAATCAAAAATACAGTAAAAACATTAAAATATTACTACAATTTAAAATAACAATTTTCTGTTTTAGTTTATTCTTGTGATGTCAAAGCAGAATTTTCAGCAGCAATTTCTCCAGTCTTCAGTGTCACATGATCCTTCAGAAATCCTTCTAATTTGCTGATTTGCTACTTAAGATATAATTCTTATTATTATCAATGTTGAAAACATGTGTGCTGTTTCAAATTTTTGTGGAAACCATGATATTTTCCCCATAAGATTCTTTGATGAATAAAAAAGTAAAAACTTAAAATAAAATTGTAGCATTATAGATAAGAAATAGCTTAAATGCATTTTTTCATTTTAATCAAAAAACATAACTAATATACGAGATGTGTCTAAATAAAATACTTAAATTGCTATAGGAAAGCATTAAGTTAGGTTTACACTAAACTGTAAAAATTTCCACCTTTAACTCAGATCAGTTTCTGCCTTAAATTTTTAAGTAAAATCAAACTGGGTGTACAAGTTATTTCAACTTAAATTATATTAAACTGACTTAGAATTCAGTTGAACCTGAATAACCTGAAAGTTTCTTTTAAAAGTAATGCATTGCAATATTTCTTTAGTCCATAAAAAACGAATTGCATTACTTAGTTACTTTTTGTGGAAAGTAATGCATTGTGTTTATTTTGTGTTACTTTTTGTCACCTGAGCTGGGCTTGCTTATTAATTTTTAATAACAAAAAAACAAAAAGTTATATTTTTTGGCAACTGTAAAGGCCCAAAAGTGAAATTAATAAGCCTCAGCCTGAAAGAAAGTGCCTCTGCACTTACTCCCGATTTCCATGAGAGGTGTCAGTGAATAAATGTGAAAACAAAGTAACTTGTGTTATGTATTTGAAAAAATAACTAAGTAAGCTTGAATAAATAAGCTCACACATACACACAGAGATGAGCCGCACTTAATTCCTGTAAACACTGGCACTAGGACACTAGACAGGCCTTCAGAAACCCGGAGATTCATTTGGAAACAGCACAGGTTGGGTCTATTTTGGACACGGTGCGCTAGTCTATACTCATGTGCATTTAAATATTAAATCATCACAATCTGACCCTTTTTTCCCCAGAGTCTGACAGAGTTTAAAATTATGTCCTCTGAGAGAAATGGCAGAGCAAATCAGCAGATGAACGTGTTTCATCGCTTGGAAAATCAGTGTGAGAAAAATGTCAAACATTTAAATCGACAGGGCACAGCTAGCCTCCATCAGAAGGACCCTGTACAATCACAATCAAATATTAATATATTGCCATGGAGAAAAGTCTGACCACAGAAATATGGGATTCAGACATGAAATTGAAACCTATAGGCTACACTCTAAAAAGTGCTGGGTTATTTCTGTAAACACATTTTTGGGTTAATTGTGCTGGGTCATAATTCTGGGTTGTTTGAGGTAATGTAAACACACAGTTGGGTTGCTCATGCTGGGTCAAATGGACTGTAAGGGTTTTTTCACCACTGAACAGCTGGGCTGGGTTATTTTGACCCAACAGGTTTATTTATTTTTCCTCTTCATCGAACTTGCTGGATTCTTCACTCGTCTCGTCGTCAGACGGTCACGCACATCGCAAGCATTGTTATAAGGTAAGTTAATATGATGATATGAATATTTACCTCTATTCTTAATAAGTTGTGGTAAGAACACACCGATTTCTCTGTTTAATGCATTTGATCTGTCGCTGTGCGGGGTAGCGTTATTCTGTGAATGATTAAGTAGCCGCCTAGCGAGGTTTTTTAAAATGGCCTCAACCAATGCCTTATCGTAATTAAAGTAATATATATATATATATATATATATTTTGTGTGTGTATATATATATATATACACTGTATATGTGGTGTGTGTGTGTGTGTGCGTGCGTGAGCTCGCGCAAATTATTAAAACGCTTCATGGAAATGGTATGAACTACGTCAGAAATATGGGGGTAAGTTCAGTTACTGTCTGCCTAAGTTACCTGTATGGCTTTGTAATGTTTTGTCAGAATTAGACCATTTCGTACTAAAATTGTAAAAAAAAAATTTCAAATAAATGTCTGCGACGTGCCGAATCAGACGATAGATCCATCATTTTTATGTTGAGCATTTTCGCGCTCTTTTTTCCTCAGGTAACGTTATGCCCTTTACTTTTATAACGTTAAACCACGATATTACTGGTATGTAATATTATGTGTTACTTAAATGTAATGTTGTTTTAGCTACAGTATGTAAAGTTAGACTTAATCTTTCGTGGTGTATGTATGAGGTCCTTTAATCTTCCTCTATTTTAGTGAACGCTTGTATTGCTTTACATCTAGGAGACCAGTATAACAATTTAATGAAAATGCACTCTGATTTAATTTTTTAACAGTGTGTCGATTCTGCCCTCCAGATTGGAGACTAGATTGACATAAACTCAATTCAGTGGTGAGATGGCTAGCTAGTAGTTCTGTATAATGTGCAATCATCATTTTAAAATCATAGCATGCAAGAACACCCTGTTTGACAAACGTTTTCTTAATCTGAAATTATATTCTAGGTATGTGAGATTCTTGCTGGTGCAGATGGACAAGGAATGGTGGCTTGACACCCTGGCTGACATCTTTAAAGGTTATATCTAACATGAGCCTCTCTTGTTTTCTTTCCTAACACGTGCTTACTCTCAAGCCCATGTAATATCTTAAACACTATTGGATTATAGTTGCGTTTGTTTTTTGTTTTCAAATTTGATCAGATTTCAGGAGACTTTAGGAAGCTATATCCAGAGGCAGACAGAAAACTTTTTGAAGACTGGACTAACGTTACAATTGTAGACCGAATTCTTGCCTATGCCCAGTGAGATGGAAAGCTGCATTTAGAGCTGGGTGACATGACTCCAGGTAAGCTATTTCTTATAATATATCAATCTATAAAAACAAAATTCAACTGTATTTGACAAATATCAACTGGTAAATACAGTCATAACACTTTAGTATAGGGACTAATTCTCACTTTTAACTAGTTGCTTATTAGCTTGTATATTGGCTGTTAATTCTGCATGAGCATATTCTACATTCCTGAATCCTACCCCCATACCTAAACTTAATCGCTACAACAACGTTAAAACACAAAAGTCGTAATTAATAGTGAATATGTGTTCCCCATACTAAAGTGTTACCAATGCAGCTTTGTTGTTACCTGATCATTGAGAAACTTTCCACTAATGTTGGGCTGTTGCTTACCAGCCTGAAGCATTTAGGCCCTCCATAAACTAGCTCTAAAAATGCCACTAAATGGCTTATTATTATTATTATTATTAATGTTTGGTCTTTACTCCAGTATCCTTGCTGTTATTTCTCCTCTTCCTCTCTGCTTTTCTTCGCTTGCTCTGTCTTGCCACTGTTGTAGTTCCAAACATATGTCCTTCTTGCATAACCTATATTTAGCACAAAAACTCTTAGTAGTTCTCATGAATTTAGAAACATGATGTTGGTATCCTCAGTCAGTTTACTTTAATAAAAAATATATATTGTTTACATGTAAAGGCTGCAAATTTTTTTATATTCTTTAAGATTAACCATATTTAAATTCATTAGTCAACAGTATTTTGTCCTTCAAATTCAAACAGGTGCATAGGCGTAGTTACATCCAAGCTATTTAAAGGAATAAAGACATTTTCACAGGAAAAAGTGTTTCAATGTGTCGTTTTGATTATGAGATCAGTTTCACAGTTTACACTGTATTATTATTATGGTTTAGATGCTAAAGGGGAGAGTGCTTTCAAAGTCCTGCCCACTCTGCTTCCCCCATCAATATACAAGAAATGCGGAGAGGTCTTCAGACCCACAACCACGGAATCCCGGAAGTCATTCATTGACGTACAACCTGTGAGTTTTGTTTTACTTTTCTATTAATAAGGGTAGATATATAGACTACCAGATTTTTTGTTTTTTAAAGAAGTTCTCTTCTGCTCATTAGGCCTGCATTTATTTGATGCAAAGAACAGCAAAAACAGTACAATTTTGAAATATTTTTACTATTAAAATTCCGTAACTTTTCTGTTTTTCTGTCATTACTCCAGTCATATGATATCCTTCAGAAATCATTCTAATATTATATATATAACCATATTCTGATTTGCTGCTCAAAAAACAATTATTATTATCAATGTTGAAAACAACAATATTTCTGTGTTTTGGAATCAAATAAAATGCAGCTTGCGTGAACAGAAGAAGACTTCTTTTAAAAATCATAAAGATTCTTACGTTCAAACACTTTTGACTGGTTGTGTATATAATATATATATATATATATATATATATATGAGGTCAAACGGATTACATCCCCCTTCAGAATCGCAAAATATGAATTATTTTACCAAAAATAAGAAGGATCGACAAATGTGTGTTATTATTATTTAGTACTGACTGAATAAGCTATTTCACATTAAAAGATGTTTAGGCTCTACATATAGTCACAAGACTAGAGAAAAAATAATAGTTGAATGTAAAAAAATGACCCCTTTCAAAAGTTTACATCCATTTGAACCCTTTCCAACAATGACTGTATTATTTTGAGACCCATCTTTTCACACTAAGGACTACTGAGGGACTCATATGCAACTATTATAGAAGGTTCAAACGCTCACTAATGCTCCAGAAGGAAAAACCCTGCATTAAGAGCTAGGGGGTGAAAACTTTTGTACAGAATGGAGATGTGTACATTTTTCTTATCTTGCCTAAATATCATATTTTTTCATTAAGTACTGCACTTCAGAAGCTACAGAAGATACTTACATGTTTCCCAGAAGACAAAATAAGTGAAATTTACCCTGATCTTCAAATTCAAAAAAGTTTTCACCCCCGGCTCTTAATAATGGTTTTTCCTTCTGGAGCATCAGTAAGCCTTTGAGCCTTCTGTAATAGTTGCATATGAGTCCCTCAGTTGTCCTCAGTGTGAAAAGATGGATCTCAAAATCATACAGTCATTGCTGGAAAGGGTTCAAATACACAAAAATGCTGGAAAACCAAAGAATTTGTGGGACCTGAAGGATTTTTCTGAAGAACAGCAGGCAGTTTAACTGTTCAGGACAAACAAGGGACTCATGAACAACTATCACTAAACAAAAAAACACAGCTGTGTATCATTCAGGTAAGCAAACAGTATTAAAAATGTAAACTTTTGAATGGGGTCATTTATATAAATTCAACTATTATTTTCTCTTGTAGACTATATGTAAACGTCTTCTTCAGGTCAGTACTAAATAAACAATAACATGCATTTTGTATGATCCCTCTTATTTTGGTAAAATAATTAACATTTTGCAGATTCTGCACGGTGTATGTAAACTTTTGACTTCAAATGTATATGGTATATATGAGTTCCATAAAATAACTCTTACCTTGTTTGTTATGTTGCAAAGGACAAGTGTCGTATAATTAACAGGTGGGACCGCACCCCCCCATGGTGGAAAACTTGCAAAATGCAGAGACTAGTGATGCATTCCTGCACATTTTGTGCCTTGAGGACAAGACAACGACATCCCAGACCTTCGTCATTGTTTCGGGCTATGCCATTGAAACGGACTCATTACTTGAGGCTGTTGACCTTTTTTTGTGCTTTATGTTAACTACATTAAGCAGTGTCTTCCTACCTGAGAATTTCTCCAGCATGCAGTATATCATCAGGGCAACAGTTTTTTTCTGGCCACCTGTAACATGTTTCATATTTTGTGTCACATGTATTGTCTGTTGTAGGACTCTTTGTTTGGATTAGTTTTAATGACACAATATTTGGACTGATTCTCGTGTGGCAATAATACATTTTTGAATGTTCTGATGATGCAGTGTTGACAAAGAATAGGAATCTACAGTGCCTAGTTTACACAGTTTTGTGTTTTAAAGAAACTGATCTATAAATACTTGTTTTATTTGTGTCTGTAAGGGTTGGATGAAATGTGTGACAGCATCCATTCACAAATTGTTTTAAAAAGAAATGTGAAAACTCATTCAATTGATATTTACAGTTGCATTTTTTGTTAAGTAATTGTATTACAGAATAATAATAATAATTTTGCATTCCTTTGTGATCGTTATTTATTATTATTGGTAATATTGGTAAATATAAAGCTAGCAAGGCAATAAGACAACAAATAACCAAATATTTAGGTAATGTTTAACCCAGCAACACAGTTAACCTTACCCACTGGTTGGGTCAAATAAACAACCCAGCATTTTGGGTAAAATGGTTAAACCCAGCACTTGGGTCAAAACAACCCAGCGCGTGTTCTGTCCCATAGTTACCCAGCAGCTGGGTTAAGGTTGGGTTATTTTTTAACCCAGCACTTTTTAGAGTGTACGAAAATGTACAAAATAAGAAACATTATATTATGTAATTTTGTTGTTTTTCTTGGTTGCTAATCAAATAAGCACATTTATTACACTGATCATGTGACTCTTTGTATAGAGAGTCAGATGTTTTTGCTTACATTGATGTACAAGATGCTCTTTAGATAATCTCAGTCATGATCATAGGTGGAGTTCAATGCTGGTGCCATCAACGCAATTAATTTGATAATTTAAACTTTTCCCTCAAATGTTATGATGATACTATAATTTATCAAGGAAAAAATTAACTGCATGCGCTTTGAAAAATTTCTGTCCTTGTTCAACATATGGAGGGATAATATATATAGTATATATATCTATATATATATATATAATATATATATATATATAAAGGTGCACTCAAAATAACGAGGATGTCGTGGAAAAGTTCATTTATTTCAGTAATTCAACTCAAATTGTGAAACTCGTGTATTAAATAAATTCAATGCACACAGACTGAAGTAGTGTAAGTCTTTGGTTCTTTTAATTGTGAAGATTTTGGCTCACATTTAACAAAAACCACCAATTCACTATCTCAACAAATTAGATTATGGTGACATGCCAATCAGCTAATCAACTTAAAACACCTGCAAAGTTTTCCTGAGCTTTCAAAATGGTCTCTGAGTTTGGTTCACTAGGTTACACAATCATGGGGAAGACTTCTGATCTTACAGTTGTCCAGAAGACAATCTTTGAAACCCTTCACAAGGAGGGTAAGCCACAAACATTCATTGCCAAAGAAGCTGGCTGTTCACAGAGTGCTGTATCCAAGCATGTTAAAAGAAAGTTGAGTGGAAGGAAAAAGTGTGGAAGAAAAAGATGACAACCAACCGAGAGAACCGCAGCCTAATGAGTATTGTCAAGCAAAATCGATTCAAAAAATTTGAGTGAACTTCACAAGGAATAAACTGAGGCTGGGGTCAAGGCATCAAAAAGCCACCACACACAGACGTGTCAAGAAATATGGCTACAGTTGTCGTATTCCTCTTGATAAGCAACTCCTGAACCACAGACAACATCAGAGGCATCTTACTTGGGCTAAGGAGAAGAAGAACTGGACTGTTGGCCCCTGTGGTTCCAAAGTCCTCTTTTCAGATGAGAGCAAGTTTGTATTTAATTTGGAAACCAAGGTACTAGAGTCTTGAGGAAGGGTGGAGAAGCTCAAAGCCCAAGTCGCTTGAAGTCCAGTGTTAAGTTTCCAAACGTCTGTGATGGTTTGGGGTGCAATGTCATCTTCTGGTATTGGTCCATTGTGTTTTTTGAAAACCAAAATCACTGCACCCGTTTACCAAGAAATCTTGGAGCACTTCATGCTTCCTTCTGCTGAACAGCTTTTTGAAGATGCTGATTTCATTTTCAGCAGGATTTGGCACCTGCCCACACTGCCAAAATCACCAAAAGCTGTTTCAATAACCATGGTGTTACTGTGCTTGACTGGCCAGCAAACTCACCAGACCTGAAGCCCAGAGAGAATCTATGGGGTATTGTCAAGAGGAAAATGAGAAAAAAGATACCAAAAAATGCAGATGAGCTGAAGGATACTGTCAAAGAAACCTGGGCTTCCAGACCACATCAGCAGTGCCACAAACTGATCACCCCCATGCCACGCCAAATTGAGGCAGTAATTAAAGCAAAAGGAGCCCCTACCAAGTATTGAGTATTCTTGAATGAAACATACTTTCCAGAAGGCCAACAATTCACAAAAAAATGTTTTATTGGTCTTATGAAGTATTCTAATTTGTTGAGATAGTGAATTGGTGGGTTTTTGTTAAATGTGAGCCAAAATCATCACGATTAAAAGAAACAAAGACTTAAACTACTTCAGTCTGTGTGCACTGAATTTATTTAATACACGAATTTCACAATTTGAGTTGAATTACTGAAATAAATGAACTTTTCCACAACATTCTAATTTATTGAGATGCACCTATATATAAATCTGGCACACATTTTGAGCTTCCATGTTTATTATTAATTATTAAAAAAAAGAAAAAGAAAATTGAGTATTTATAACTTTTCAAATGGATGCAGTCAGGGACAGAGTGCACGCATATGTATTTTAAGTTAAGAAGAATCATGAATATTTCTATTCTGCTGTCATTATTGACCTGTGATTGAGGAAGGACAAAGTCAAAACCTATTCAAGTTTGCAACTGATGTAATATCAAATTTAGCATCTTAGTGAAATGTACTTTCTGTTAACTGTTTACCACACATGTTAGAAATAATATTTCTAAGTGCTCCATTTATTTAACACATAACTGTATTGGTACACTAATTCTTTGAATGGAAAAAAGCGACATGAACATTGTGCTAAACGTGTTCCACAGAAGAAAAAGTTGTTTACATTTGCAACAACATGAGGGAGATTAAATGTAGACATACAAAAGCATTTTGACTTGTACTCGAATGGATCTTACAGGGTGCACACACAGTCACAAATACACCATGAAATCTCTTCATCAAAAAACAGACCACAATAACCAGCAAGCACACATGCATGGATAAACACATCCTCAGATCCAGGGTCTACATGTAAAAAAAAAAAATTATTGTATCTTTCCACAACTGGTGAGTTCAATAAGCAAAGTCCATATTAGTGATTGCAGCGACTTCTTTCCATTCCCACACCCACATGACAATAGTCTGACTAAATTGATTGCATTGTAAACAAGTAAACTTAATGAAAAATCTCTTATCAGGGCCAATGCACTTGTCGGCGGGGACCACGCACCCTTAATATAGCAATTCAATTTTTGCAAATGAATTATTCCAGGCAATATTTTCTCCCATTAGCACAGCACTACATCCATTATGTGTCTGAGGCCACTACCTCTCTCAGTGTAGCAAAGTCAGAGAGAGCCCACACAAATGAACACAATGTGAGATTAATTAGTCAAACGAAGTCGCAACACACACACACACACACACACCACACACACACACACACACAAAAAAAAAACACACACAGGGTTTTGTAACTGAAGCAAATGTCCACAGGCTCAGATATCACAGATACTGTTATATTCAACGTTGGCAAGGCAAACATTGTAAAAAAAAAACTTCACTTTCACTTTTATTACACTCATTTGCAGTGTACACAGAGGGAAGAACAGCAAAGTTTGAGGCTATTCATAAAAACTTCCACAATTCAGATTTTTTTTTTCTAATTTATGTTTGCGAAATAATAAACACTTACTTTTAGATTAACAGAAATTCTGTTTTTCAGAAATTTTAAAAGTCTGCAAACATCCACTATATTGTTTGTATGATATCATTTGTGCATGCTGCTTATTGATTTGATTCATTTTTATTATGGTACACTCTAAAAAATATGCTGGGTTAAAAAGGACAAACCCAGCTAATGGGTTGTTTGACCCGGCGGTTGGGTTCAAAACAACCCAATAGTTGGGTTTGTCCCTTTTTAACCCAGCATATTTTTTAGAGTGTAGAATCTTTAACATAAATACCAGGTGTTCAGAATGTGCTTATATTTTTTAATCAAGTTTTGTTATACAAGTCTTTCGGGCGACGTTTTACAAAATTATTATATATTTTTAGGGATTAGTAGACAGAAAAAAAAAATTTCAAAAAAATGTACACTTAGAAATTGCTTATATTTCACAAACAATTACAAAGAAACAGCAAGAACAACATTGAATAAAATGTGAAATTTTGAAGTAGAAAATGTAAAATGTTCCTCAATAATCTGCTTTATTTATTTATTTATTTATTTATTGTGTAGGTTTCTCATAATTATGAGGAACTTTCTTGTAATTATGACAAGTATCTCATAATATTGAGAAATATTCTTGCCCTATCTCAAAATATTAAGAAACAATATCATAATGACTTGATGACTTGATTGTAGAGTAAGATCTAATATTGAGAAACTTTCTCACAGTAATGACTTGATATCTCATAATAGTACAAAAAAAAGTTTTTACTATTATGACTTACAGCATGCTTATGCAGTGTGGCCATGCATAAGTCTTTATCTGCATTACAATATGATGTTGACCTTGAAATATATGATATATGATATTGAAACAGCTAAATCGTTCTGAGAAGCACATAATCATCTAACATATATTTATTAGTTGTAAATAGAGACCTGTCTCCAAATCCATATAATTTCCATTCTATGAACAAATTGCATATAGATTGCACCAGAAAACTACAGAACAAAGTCAGTTATTTGTCATCTGTCTTGGAGTGTAGAAGCTGTCAGTCGAGTTATTGATTTCCGCTTTTTGGTCCAAAGTTGACACAAGTCGAGTTGTGACGTGTTACATCATGCAGAAATTCATGCATCTCTATGACATAAACATCTCTATTGCAAGATCCAATTTCACTCTTTTTAGCCAACCGTCTAAATATATAACTGCTGCAAATGAGGCCATATATGTGTATTTCACATGCAATAAGTCATAATAATGAGAAAGTTTCACATCATTATATTATGAAAATACTATTTCAGTTTTTCTACTTTAAAAAATATACAATTATTTGATATTTCTCAAAAGGATAGGATAACAACTGTATACAGTGGCAAAAAAAGTATGTATTGTTGGTTGGTTTTCTGCTTTAAAATGTCATTTGATCTTCATCAAATTCACATTGTAACAACAAACACTTATAATATTTTATATATATTTTTTAAAACACATCTTATTTGACATGAACAGTGCTGCGGAAAACTTTCACAGTGCTGTGGTAAACTTTTTGAAAACTTGTGACTTCGATGAAGATCAGATGACATTTTAGAACCAGAATCACCTTTTTTATAACTGAAACCAGCATCTATTACCTACATTTCAAAATACTGCATTGTGGTGCCATCAGCATTGTCATGATGTCATGGCCTTTACAGTAGGTTCAAGTGACTGGCTTTAAGAAACTGACAGCAGAAAGAAGTACATATGAGCAAAGATGGCAGACTTCAAATCATGTTTTTGGGAAGTCCTGCGCCAGCTGAGCATGTCCCATTGAGATTAATGGGGATGCTAACAGATAGCTTTCTCCAGGTATTATTGAGCTCCTGGCACACACAGATACATACGCTGCCACAGAGCATAAAAGAGCATGTCAGATGAATAGAGGACAGAAGCACTGCTTTCCATTTTCACCCTTCACATGCAGTAAATGGTAGGCAAAACCTGAATAATGTATGTAGAACAGCACAACTATCCATTTGAGTGTAGGCTACTTGATTAAATGTATGACAGCCCTATACCCATTCTGACTCCCTTGAATGATTAGAAGTTCCTTAAGCTTCCCTGGCAAGTGAAATGCAGTTTTCTGTGTTGTAAAGCACCACTTTAACGTTTTACGGAATTGGACATCGCTCCAAACGATTCAGTGCGTAAGTTAGCAGTGCGAACAATTCAGGGTGAATCGCGAACCAATTCAGACCGTTTTGCTAGAAATGAACCAAATCAAAAGAGTCATTCACTCACGAATCGAGCAGTCGCTAGTTCTGATTATTCAGCGTAAACACGGGCCATACGACGTTATTGTTGAAATGTTGTGAGGGAAAATGATTCTCATGTCAGAAAACGGTTGTTTCTTGAACTCGAACCTCTACACTTCACCACTGCTGGATTATGGAAACGTGAAATACAGGTAGGGAATATTAAGTTTTGTCGTGACTGTGTCTTGAGCTCAATAGGTTAATTGCAATCACGTGATTCTGATGACGCGCGAAATGCAGCTGGAGGGCAGGAAGTGATTTTTCTCCATAGAAATCACTAGCAGAAACTCCAAATGCCAGTGTTTTGCATTGTTTATGGATGCTCAAATCGGACAAACCGAGAAACCACAAGGAGCTTTTATCGTGTACAAAAATGTGTTGCTCATAAGGGGGGCAAATTCAAGAATTTGAATGAAAAACGCTGGAAAAAGTGGCTTGTAAACCTGCGTCTGCGGTCGGGAGGAGCGAAGCCGGTGTTCCGGCGAATTCAGTTTCCCTGTTTCCCCCTCACAGCGCCTGCGCAACTTCGCAGTGTTGCCAAGTCCGCGGTTTTCAGTAGCAATTGGGCGTTTTTTTTTAAATATCCTGGCAACCCTGAAACTTCAGTACTAAAATCATGACTTCATGATTTCGCCCCGGCTAAGCAAGTCAGCTTATGGTGGTTTTGCTGTCTTTCTGCAAGCAACGTTCATTTCACCATGTTATTTAGATCATTTGTAATTAAATAGGTATTAATGTACGTCCTGTTCAATCGCAACATAGAGTCAGATTTCCTGCTAATTCTAACTTTTTCCTGTTTTATGAAGTGTAACACCATACATTACAATTAGACAGTTCAATTCCTTCGTTAGGGGCATTCTTTTGTTCAGATGCCCATTTCCATTGTATTGTTATTGTTAGTGTGTGTGTGTGTGTGTTTCTGTCAAACAACTTAAGCCTTGTCGAAATAATAACAAATAAACTATATTGCACAATGACTAGTCTCTCTTTTATTATTTTAGGTAACTCAGAGTGATGCTCCTGATGTGTTTTTAAAATGTCATAATTACGCCAAACCACTTTCATCTGCAGAACACTTTACACTAAAAACACAGGGGGAACAGATTTTTCCAGAGGCCTGAGAAAATTGACCCCCCCCCCCCTTTTTTTAAATGTCATAATTATGTCTAGCCACATTTATCTGCAGAATAGTGCCTTAAACTAAAACACTAAACACACAGGGGGAACATATCTTAAAAGATACACTTTTTTTTTTTTTTTTCAAAACTACACAATTTCAAGACGTTCTGGTCTTTTTAATGTTAACCGTGAGTGCACAAGTTTAAACAATGGGAAATCACAATCAAAAATAAATTAATCACTTTTTAAAAATACAATAGTGCAATACAGTACAACAGAAAAGCACATTTTAAACCATACAAACTAAAATATACAATCTTAGAAACACAAAAAAATCAATACAAGTGCAATTTTGAAAACCAAGCAAAAACTATTTACAAAATTTTCATAATATACTGACTCAGATAATACACAAGGGGCAATAATATTCTTTATTCACTGGTGGGTTGCCAACACATGACTGGTGGTACCACCTATCACATCCATCACAGGTAATCTGAAAGATCATACAATATGTTAAATAACCATAACTGTCTCAAAATTAGATTAAAATAATCTGTAACAACTGCCAATTTAGCAAGGACCAAACAAGATAATATAGGTTTAATTTAAAAAATAAAATAAAAAGAGCCCAAACCAAGCAGGTGTTACGTCTGAATCACTTGGGTCGTTGCGTAGTCCACAAAAATGACAGAGATCGTTTAAATCTTCTATAAAAGAGTATATAAGCAACATTTATTGTCACATTTATTAATTAAGTCACAGTAATATAAAAAAGCTTTTATTAAATGAATTTAAAAATAATAATAATTGTAATTTAGTATTTTTTAAATCCTCTAATTCATGACGAATACGTAAATGACAAATTAATATCTAGACCAAAAAAAAAAATGCTCCAGGTAAATCTGTTCCTCCTGTGTTTTCAATGTAAAAACACTGTTCTGCAGATGAAAGTGGTTAGACATAATTATGACATTGAAAAACATAACCAGTATCACTGTATTGTGTTATAAATCCTGTATATAATCTGTTTGCACATTCTTTTCTTGCACATTCCTGCTCATCTTAATATTTATTAAGTCTACAGTATACTGTCCTGTGCATTAAAAAAAAAAATCCATACCTATATTTATATATAATTTTCTTGTGTTTGTATTCTTTAATAATTGCACTGTCCATGGAGCGGACCTGACTTACATTTCACTGCTGGTCATATATTCTCTATATAACCATGTATGCGACAAATAAAAATCTTGAATCTATAAATCCTCAGAAGGTAATATACTGGGAGGGAACCAATTTTCTCAGGCCTCTGGAAAAATCTGTTCCCCCTGTGTTTTCAGTGTAAAGTGTTCTGCAGATAAAAGAGGTTAGACATAATTATGACATTTTAAAAACACATCAGGAGCATCACTCTGAGTTACCTAAAATAATAAAAGAGAGACTAGTCATTGTGCAATATAGTCTATTTGTTATTATTTCGACAAGGCTTAAGATGTTTAACAGAAACACACACACACTAACAACAACAATAACAATAAAATGGAAATGGGCGTCTGAACAAAAGAATGCCCCTAACGAAGGAATAACTGTCTAATTGTAATGTATGGTGTTACACTTCATAAAACAGGAAAAAGTTAGAATTAGCAGGGAAATCTGACTCTATGTTGCGATTGAACAGGACGTCACGTACATAAATACGTATTTAATTACAAATGATCTAAATAACACGGTGAAATGAACGTTGCTTGCAGAAAAACAGCAAAACCACCATAAGCTGACTTGCTCAGCAGGGGCGAAATCATGACGTCATGATTTCAGTACTGAAGTTTCAGGGTTGCCAGGATAATTAAAAAAAACGCCCAATTGCTACTACAAACTACCGCTGGAAAACCGCAGACTTGGCAAAACACTGCGAAGTTGCGCAGGCGCTGTGAGAGGAAAACAGGGAGGAAAATACTAAATTCGCCGGACCACCGGATTAATGTAGTGTGTGCAAATGGTTAATATAAGGATAATATATTAAAATATTAATAAAGGAAATATATAAATAGATTAGGGTACACTGCAAAATCACTGAATGCTAATGCCGCACATAGACCGATTGTAAAAGTAAGATATTGTTTCAGTTCACGGAACGTGAGATTGCGATATGAAGTGAGTGACGATTTGTAGTGATAACGTTAGATTGAAAGTGCTAATTTGAGCGACTCTCTGAGGCTATAATCGATTCAGAATGTAAATAGACGTTTGTTTTACGTGATGCTAACAGGACCAACAGCCACATACCATTACATGCAGAAAAGTTTCAGGAGTGACATATATCCCGCATCCCTCATATAAATACGGGATTCACTTTCGAAATAGCTTGTTTACAATCAGGGTTAGTTGCTTAGCCTCTATCCATCGCCTTAATGGCAGGCAAGTATTTAAATTTAGTTTAAAAATCGCTCCTCTTTATAACATATGGATCATGTCCAACATGTTGTGATTATCAATACGTTTCTCTTGTAATAGCTTGGTGGTTGAAGAGAGATCCCCTCATACGATTGTAAGGCGCGTTGGGTGTGCAGCAATTCAATGAAAGCGCTAATATATATATATATATATGCATCATGCCTAAAACAGTAGCCTACATTACCGACTTTCCTGTATCTCATCCATTCTTTTTCAGTCACTCCTGAAACGTTGCTGCATGTACAGGGTTTGTGGCTGTTGGTCCTGTTAGCAGCACCTAAAACAAAACTTTTATTCAAATTCTGAATTGATTATAGCCTGCCTAGAAAGCGAGCAAATAGCACTTCCATATAATCACTAAAAAGCTGTCACTCACTTCAATCGATCACAATCTCACGATGTTCCTTTATAATCAGTGAAGCTCTCTAAACTGCAAATAATATCTTATTTACATCGTGTCTACGTGTGGCGTTTAGCACTGAGTGAATTCTGACTGTCACAATGCGTGAGAGGTGGCAGCCCAATCTATTTATATCTTTATTAATATCTTAATGTATTACTATATCCTATAATAACCATTTACACGCACGAGCATTATATTATCACACGAGCTTCGCTCCTCCCGACCGCAGACACAGGTTTACAAGCCACTTTTTCCTGCGTTTTTCAATCAAATTCTTGACTTTTCCCCACTTATGAACAACACGTTTTCGTACACGATAAAAGCTCCTTGTGGTTTTTCGGTTTGGCCAATTTAAGCATCCATAAACAATGCAAAACACTGGCATTTGGAGTTTCTGCTAGTGATTCCTATGGAGAGAAAAATCACTTTCTGCCCTCCAGCTGCATTTCGCGTGTCATCAGTGACGTCATGTGCAAACAACCTATTACATTTACAGTTCATACATCTGAATGCAAATAGCTGGCGATCATGTGTTGTCCTCAACTGGCTAAGTTTGAAGAGCCGTCTTGTTTCCATGCTTTCAAGTGTTTCACAAGGCCTTTTAAGTCGCCATTGCTCTTGTATCATTCACTCACCTCCTCCTGCTTTTTTTTCAGATGCATTTAAAAACAATAAAACAAAACCTTTGCACAACATTTTTGGCCTTGTACGGTGTGTCCATTAATGTTAAATGTGATGGTTTGAATGTGGAACCTTTTCAAACAACAGCCTTGAGCAACAAACAAAATTATCTGTGTGTGCTTGGCTCAAAGAGAGAGCACTTATCGACTTAACACTGTATAAACGCACAGATACCTTCAAAACCATGCTGTAACCACACAGACAATACACTCACACTCATGGTTCAGACAGAGATGCTCAGTTTGTAGTTCGGAAATCTGAAAGAGAATTAGTTGTTTTTCATCATGAGTTCTGATTCACTGTAACTTTTTTGTTCTAAATTAACAAACCTTAAGAAATGAGCTAGTACATTATAAATCCATCTTCTAAACTGTGTTATTTTGCCTTTCCCTTAGTAAGCTTATAATAGCTTTATTAAATGTTTTTTTAATTTTTTTATTAATAAAGGATGGATTGTGTAGGAAACTACATACTTCCATCATTGGTTTGTGCATGTTTTAATTAACCTCATATTTGTGAATAAAGAAAAGAAGGTCAGGCTACTGTTATAAGCTGTCATAATAGCTTGAAGAAACAATGAACCTCAAACAGAAATGAGTTTACATGCAAAGAAGGAAAGCAACAGTGTCTGTAATAAAACATGAATCAACACCAGCTTGGCTTTTCAGAAATATGTTTCGTTATTGTAAAACAATGGTTTTCAACAAGTGGCAAACAACAATGGCATATAAAATACTTACCTATTATTGATTCATATTTATTTATTTATTTTGCATTTACCCTTATCCTTTATTTATTTATTTTCCATTTATCCCTGTTTTTTTTTTGTTAGTTTTTTTTTACTGGTCAGATATCTATCCAGTCATGATAAGACAAAGTGCAACTGCGTTCCAAGATGCATTTGAAATCTTTTTCATAACATTTTCCATGACTTTTCCAGTCGTTCATGATTGCATAAATATTTTTCAAATAATTTTATAGAGGTTGCTTGGATTTAAATTAATCTACACTATTATCATTATTAAAAAGAAAGATTGGCCTGAGATTTCAGATGTGGCTCAATTTAGCTTTTTGTGCCTCAATTGCTGAGCTTAATCAGAGAAATGTAAATATTCCATGAATTTTTCATGACCTTTAACATCTTATTACATTTGCATGATTTTTCCCTGTCTGTAAAGCACAATTTTAAAATTCCCTGATTTTTCTTGGTTTTCCATGACTGTTGAACCCTGTATAGGGTATGAAGCATGTTCATCAGAAAGTTTCACAAACAGATTTTACTCATAAATCCAACACACACACACACAAAACATTATTGTAAACTCCATAGGGAACCATAGTGAATTAGTTTTCTGAATTGGCCTACAAATTAACATCATTATTGAACAGTTCTACTGAGACCATTTTCATGCTAAAAACTGATTTCAGATGTTTTGGAACAGCCCTTTAATTTTCATGCATTGTGTGTAGCAGCATATTGATGTGCCAAAATAAGAGTGTGTGTGATTGGTGAGGTTTTGAGGAGCTCCCACTGCGAGCTGCGATAAGTCTGCCGATCAGTCTGGCTGAGGGGAGTCTGGTGTTTTTGATGTAATTCGTGCCTAAGCTCTGAACAACAAGAAGAAACATGCACAGCAAAGACTCCATCAGTGACACCACCCTTTGTTTTGTTCACCAGTCACAGGAGAATCAAACACCAAGACATGATCCTTGTCACTTTGCAGCTTTCTGTCGTCTCGCTCTCTTTGTTTATCCTGAAGCCCCTCTAGGACAGTGTTGTAAGGTTTTTGAACCCTCTACCAATCATCCTCATTCTTACTCTGCTTCACTCTTTCTCTCTCACATATAGCTGGAAGGCCTCGCTTTGTTGCTGTAACACATACTTTTGCCCTGTTTCATTTTTAGGGGAATCATAGAAAGAAAAAATCAAAAGTGGTTTAAAACAACTCCAAAATCCAACTCCTGAAGAGCAGAGAAAAGTTCATTTTGTTATAGAAAAGTTCATATTGAAACCTCTTTTTAAATAGTATATTTTGAATTTTTATTGCAGACAGTCTTGGCAGACGATATTGAGATTTCTTCAGAACCTCCAGTTCAGGCAAATGTGAGATTACTGTGGCCTTTTTCTTTGGATGGGGGAAAAAAAAAACCCTAAGAAGTGGCAGGCTACAGCAGACATCTCCATTTGCTTTCCATTTATTTTCATAGCTGTTTAAGAGAAACAGTCAAGCTATTAAAAATATCTAATTTGCGATTTTTCTTTATAGTAGCGTTACTTAGGGCTAAACAATAAGGACGGTTCTCTGGACAGTGACTGGCACTGGCTATATCAGTTTTTTTTTTTTATAGTATATGAAGATTTGCTTGCAAAATATTAACATTGGTCGTTTATGCTGATTGCAGATTTCACATGTCAATTTTTTTTTTATTTGTAAGCTAGGCAAAATTATAATTGATTAGCATAGATAAAATATTGTTGAAACTGCAAGAGTGACTTGTAATAGTCTTAGTATCTGGCAGATTGTATAACTGACAGTGTATTACTGCAAATTTTCTTTTGGAAAAAATATGTGTGGAAAAAAATTACAGTTACTGTAGTGTTTTATTAATATAAAAATAATAAATGTACTTTTTTTTTACATTTTCAATTAAAAATGATAAATATAAAATTATAAAACTGAATGCATAATTTTACATTTGCAATTTTAACAAACTTATTTATTTTATTGATTTATTGATATATACTGATTGCAAGTAACATATAGTAAGTTTTGTTTTGCTAAAAACATAAAATGGACTTTCCATTTTAGTTGATCTAACTTACATTTCATGTATATATCCTCACATTTAATGTAATTTTACAGCAAAATACGGTTAAATATACCATTTTGGAAGTAAAAAAGAACAAATCATCTTATCATTTATAGTGAAAAATTGTGAACTGACTTTCCAAAAACTCCCTGTTTGACACTTCACATTTATTTCAATAACACATTTGTGCTTCTTGAAAGTGTTTCAGATTATTACTTATTATTTATGCAAATTACAGTTTTCTCCAATCTATTCATCTTTTAGACAAAACTAGCAAAAGAAATAAAGAGAATCCCATTATGAACATACTGTATTCAACTTTCATCCACTCGTTTGAGAAAAAAAAGTGTTCTTGCAAAGACAGCTGAATGAAAGCAAAGCAAAATCAATCAATAAAAAAGCAAAAGACTTTAAGCTCTTTATATCCTTTGTGCTTATATTTTTCGTCTTTAAAAATACCTTCTTGCATGTGTCCTCGCTCTTTTATTACGCATTTCAAGCAGCTTCACTGTGTATAATGTTCTCAAGCACGTTCTACTGAATTCTGATCATTTCAAAGAAACTCTTATTAAATATTTAGATGTCAGTCCATGATGTGCTATATTTGAACTTGAATTTGATGTTTTTCTATTGGTGTTTTTTTATGCCTGTGATTCTGTGTACTCAGATTGTGCTTCTTAAGTCTGTTTACGGTTACTGAGAAGTGCAAAACAAATCGCAATTCGAAACCAAAAAAACAAATTACAAATATAAATGCAAATCTAAAAAACAAAATAAGAATTCAGAAAACACAATGACAAATTTGAAAACAAAATAACAAGTCAGAAAACACAATGACAAATTAGACAAACCGGAAGAGGTAGGTATAGTTTGACACGGCGCCATTGATTTGAGAATAGATTACTTACCGCTGACTGGACGAGACATCTGTCAATCAAGTTATACAGGAAGAACAGCAGACTAGCGGTAGAAAGTTCGGAGATGGTATTAAAGTAGCTCAGTTTAAATGTCAAGTGTCCCCATGACAACACACATGCCCTTACTATGGAATAAAAAATATGCATACATTTACAACACTGTACTACGTATTATATTACCTTTGAATCAGAATACAAAAAACTAGTTAACGCTATTGCAAGGGTGTTTCTAATACAGTGCCTGGGAGTGACGTAAATTTGACATAGTTCTCTCTTCTGACTGCCGTTATCAGTATCTCTCAATTTTTTATTATTCTTGTTATAAGTCCTGAAAAACTATTGTTGGTTTTTCTTTTGCTATTTGAGCAAAGGGAATACAAAAAACAAAACAAAAACAAAAACAAACAACAGGCAGAGGGGAGAGAATTTAAAGGGGAGAATATAAATACAATATATCAAGAGTTGAACAGTCTTTTTATTAGGAAAATTAAATTTATCGAGTTCTATCCAACAGCATTAAGACAGTTCAAAAGTAGAAAATGGCCTTATTGAACATGCAAATTGATTCTCTGCCAGTAGGAGGCGCTTTTGGAACGGTTTCCCTCGTAACAGCTGTACACAAAAGCTGCGCAGCTCTCATAAATGCTACTTTATCAGGCAGTATTCAGGCATTATAATTTAGATGAGATGAAAATGACATTGAACGTTTGAGAAACGCCCACTTTTTGGTCCGCAGAGACCTATACTTGGATTTGTCATTGTGTTTTCTGACTTGGTATTTTGTTTTCAGATTTGTCATTGTGTTTTCTGACTTGTTATTTTGTTTTTTAGATTTGCATTTGCGTTTGTAATTTGTTATTTTGTTTTCAGAATTGTGATTTGTTTTGCACTTCTCGGTCACCGTACTATTGCTTTGAAGGTGCGTCACAGATTTTATCAGCCGCTTTAATTAGCCGATCTGACAGTTTTTTGCTTTCATTTTACTTGAGTGACTTAGCTTTGTTAGTTTGATTGTCGTAATGTTTGCAGTTTGCAATCTGGAGTGTGTTCAATAGAGACAAAGTGGAGCTGAGACTCCGGAAGAGCCCAGAGGCAGGTTGGCCGTCATATCCAGCTTTCGGTTTTACAGAGGTTCGAGAGGGAGTGTTTTTTTTTTTTTTTTTTGTCGTTTCCAAATTCAACCTTTTGTTTTGTTAATGATTCTGACAGGAATGCTTTGTTAATGTTCTGTTCTGGTTTTAAATAGTATTATGTACAGGATACCAGTTGGATATTTGTCACACTCACAAAAATCTTGGAAAGAGAATAAACCCCACACCCCACCGGTGTCTGTCATCTCCATCTCTGTTTCCGCATATCTTGGCACTCTCCATTCCTGTTGTTTTGACAGGCATCTTTGTTACTTTAATTTATAGCTGCTGTTCTGCTGAAGTTCATTTGCTTTCTGTCACCTGTCAATCATTTTTCAATCTCTGAGGAGTCATTCAGTTAAATTACAATGCGGCAAAATGCAATAAAACCCAGCGGGGCATCTGTCTGCGGGGTCACTGTAGAGTTGTCAACCCCTGTAACCTCTGGACTGTGAACGGAGCCTCACTTCCTGTGCTGTTGTCAGCAGACAATGTTTCTGGGAAAGAGAGCAAGATTGTAGGATGAGTTCACTGAAGGCAAGCCAAGTTTGTCTTTGTCTCAGCTTCTGGCATCTGTCCATGCCGGCCTTGTGATGGAGAAAGCGACGTCCTTTCTCTTGCTTCCGTTTCCATCCAATCAGCAAGTCTTTGCCGGTTTATCGGGCCTCCAGGCACATCTGCCCTCAAAGACACTCCAGTCCATTGATGCAGCAGTCAGCATGTGTGTGTCCCCAGTACTCCATCAAGCGGCTCGTTTCTGCCCCAAGAGCACTGATGGCTGCTTCCACAGTGCACAGACTTTTAATGTGCGCCGAATACATGCAGAATCTGCCGAGAAGTGGACTGAATGTGTACTTGATCGAGTGTATCTGCTACAAAAAAGGTCCTGTCTCTGTTTTGCAGTTTCTTATACACACTGTATGATTATGCTTGTTGAGAAATACTATTGATTTGATTAGATTTTTTAATCAGTTATTTTAAAAAAGTTTTAATTTGTTTTAAAATACTTTAGTGTGGAAATGATTATGACATGAAAACCTTTGGTTTTAATTTGTTTGAACTTTTTGGAGGGTCTGTGCGTGTGTTTTTTTTTTGCAAAATTTATGGAATGGAGACTTTTTGTGAAATAATGATTTTTTTTGGGGGGGGGGGGGGGGGGGGGGGGTCAATTATGAAAGGAGATCAATTTTTTGTTTATATTTTTGTTTTGCTTGCTTTTGACGCTTTGTTTAAAATAATGCATTTTGGGGTAAATTATGAAATAGAGACTTTCATTTTTGGTTTTGTAACAATAATAATGTTAAAATAATAAATGTTTGTGCAAATTATGAAATTAATATGTTTTTGTTGTTTTTTCTTTTTCTTTTTTTAAATGATTAATTTTTGTCAATTATGAAATGGAGACTTTTCTGTCAAATTATGAATTTTTCTATAAATTAAATTTAAAAAAGACTTTTTGTGTTTTGCTTTTTATTAAAAAAGTAAACATCTGAAAGCTTAAATTTATGTTTTAAAATAGAGCATGACTCAAAAACTCTGTCAAAGTCTGTCAAAGTGATGCATTATGATCATGTGGGTCAGACTCTGAGTGTTCTTATTCTCCCAGTGTTGTAAATTAAACTATTGATATGATTTTTAATAATTTTGCAACTATAATAAACATTTGTAGAAGGTCGACATTGAGAGTGTGGGTGTGCCGGGGAATTTATTACAAATAGTCATTATCCTTTTAATGAGCTATAGGTTGTACATTTTCCATCTAATGTTTTATGTTAAATATAACAATTTTTACTGTTAATATGACATGGATTTCACAAAAACGTCTGTAGAAGGAGCTCTTTTAGTTTTTTTGAGCACTGTGTTTTGATTTCTTTATATTTTTTTCTGCTCCTCTTATGTGAAATAGACCGACTAACTCCTTCAGAATTACTGCTGGAATCTCACGTCTCTCCAGTCTATTTTGAAGAGCTCTTTACAAATTTAATTACTATTGCTTTTTATTATTATTATTATTATTATTGGAAACTTCAAAGAAATGCAGTAGAGTTCATACTTTCCCCCCCTGACATTTATTTGATCAAGAATGCAAAACGTACGGATCAGATAAGAAAATCTAAACTAACTCTTTTTCTGTAAACAATACAATTAGCTAATCTTTACGAAAAATGATTCGCATGACAGTGACAGAGTTATCTGACAACTTTCAAGCCCTTTATTCAAGCCTAATGAGAACAACAGCTAAATTAACATGACAGTGAGATTAATTACACCAGCAGACTTATTCATGCATTCCACCTATAGTCTCTCTGTTTGTGTACATGTGAGTGTTTGCATCTGTCAGTGTGATATCTCAATTATCTCTGATTGATCTTAAAGGGGTCATATAATGCTACATGCACTTTGTTGTTTGAACTGAAATGTGTGTTGCAGTGTGTGTACACAACCACCCTAAAATGATAAAAATCCACTCAGCGGTTTTTTGTTAATCTACTAAAATCTTTACCCCTTTCTCAAATCGAGCCGATCTCAGATGCCTGTCTGTGTGACGTCACAGTTTCATGATGAATGCAGCTTAAGTAAACAGTCTCTCTGAGAGCGGCTCGGAAGAGAGGGGAGGGGTCAGCATAGCTCATTAACATTTAAAAGAAAATGATACAAAAACGGCTTGATCTGAAAAGAACTGTTTTTGACAGGGTAAAAAAAGGTGTTTTTTTACACTACCATTGAGACATTTTAACCAAACTATGTTACAGACTTTTCATTAAGACCCTAAAGAATCATATCAACTTGTGGAAAATGGGCATCCTATGACCCCTTTAAGCATGTTGTTGAATGTGATACTGAATGCTGCTAATGCAGCATTCAGTATCACATTCAACACATTCAAGAACATGCTTAAAGGGGTCATTGGATGCCCATTTTCCATAAAGTGTCCCAAAGTGGGCTGAGAGACGAAACTGTAATGGACTCACAGACATTTACAAATAAATGAAGCACTCCCACTGACACCCATGAAATTATAATGATGAAATTAATGGAGTTGTCACATGGACCTGTCAGTCATGTTTTCCCCTGCTCACAGATCCGTCTGTTGAGATCTGCCTCTTTCATATAACATGGGTTCTATAGAGGCCTGTCAGTTATTAATAGTAACAGATCTGTTTAATGTTAAAGTGCTTTCTAACCTAGCCATCAACAGCACAACGCGTCTAAACTGAAGTGTGTCTGACTGTCTCGCCATGTTGGCTGGTTTTGATGTTCATTTTGCCAGAAGCAGTCTTTTTATACCGACACAATTATTAAACGCAACACTTTTTTCCCCCATTTTTCATGAGCTGAACTCAAAGATCTAAGACTATTTCTATGTACACAAAAGGTGTATTTCTCTCAAATATTGTTCAAAAATTTGTCTAAATCTGTGTTAGTGAGCACTCTCCTTTGCCGAGATAATCCATCCATCTCACAGGTGTGGCATATCAAGATGCTGATTAGACAGCATGATTATTGCACAGGTGTGCCTTAGGCTGGCCACAATAAAAGGCCACTCTAAAATGTGCAGTTTTATCACACAGCACAATGTCACAGATATCGCAAGTTTTGAGGGAGCATGCAATTGGCATGCTGACTGCAGGAATGTCCACCAGAGCTGTTTCCCTTGAATTTAATGTTCATTTCTCTAGCATAAGCCGTCTCCAAAGGTGTTTCAGAGAATTTGGCAGTACATCCAACCGGCCTCACAACTGCAGACCACGTGTAACCACACCAGCCCAGTTCCTCCACATCCAGCATCTTCACCTCCAAGATCGTCTGAGACCAGCCACCCGGACAGCTGCTGCAACAATCGGTTTGCATAACCAAAGAATTTCTGCACAAACTGTCAGAAACTGTCTCAGGGAAACTCATCTGCATGCTAGTCGTCCTCATAGGGGTCTCGACCTGACTGCAGTTCATCATCATAACCGACTTGAGTGAGCAAATGCTCACACTCGATGGCGTCTGGCACTTTGGAAAGGTATTCTCTTCACGTATGAATCCCGGTTTTCACTGTACAGGACAAATGGCAGACAGCGTGTATGGTGTCGTGTAGGTGAGCGGTTTGCTGATGTCAACGTACGTTGTGGATTGAGTGGTCCATGGTGGCGGTGGGGTTATAGTATGGGCAGGCATATGTTATGGACAACTAACACGGGTGCATTTTATTGATGGCATTTTGAATGCACAGAGATACCGTGGCGAGATCCTGAGGCCCATTGTTGTGCCATTCATCCACGACCATCACCTCATGTAGCAGCATGATAATGCACGGCCCCATGATGCAAGGATCTCTACACAATTCCTGGAAGCTGAAAACAACCCAGTTCTTGCATGACCAGCATACTCACCAGACATGTCACAAATTGAGCATGTTTGGGATGCTCTGGAACGGCGTATACAACAGCGTGTTCCAGTTCCTGCCAATATCCAGCAACTTCGCACAGCCATGAAGAGGAGTGGACCAACATTCAACAGGCCACAATCAACAACCTGATCAACTCTATGCGAAGGAGATGTGTGCACTGCGTGAGGCAAATGGTGGTCAAAACCAGATACTGACTGGTTTTCGGACCCACCCCGGACCCAATACAGTAAAACTGCACATTTTAGAGTGGCCTTTTGTTGTGGCCAGCCTAAGGCACATCTGTGCAATAATCATGCTGTCTAATCAGCATCTTGAGATGCCACACCTGTGAGGTGGATGGATAATCTCGACAAAGGAGAAGTGCTCACTAACAAAGATTTAGACAGATTTGTGAACAATATTTGAGAGAACTAGGCCTTTTGTGTACATAGAAAAAGAATTAGATCTTTGAGTTCAGCTCATGAAAAAATGGGGGCAAAAACAAAAGTGTTGCTTTATAATTTTGTTCAGTGTAGATTTAGCAGTGAAAGTTGATGTCATTTTTTATAGTGTTAAAGGTTGTGTCGCTAAATGTAGGTTTTCCTTTCCAAATGTAGTGCATTCAAATGTAGATTCAGAGCCTTTTTAAAGGAATAGTTTAAAGCCTTTTTAAAGGAATAATTCAGAGCCTTTTTAAAGGAATAGTTCACCCAAAATGAGAATTGCTGAAAAATGTATTGCTGAAAATGACGTATGTGCCGTTTTTCATCGGAACAGATTTGGAGATTTGTTACTAACTGTTAAAAATCTGATTTCATTACTAACTGTTATACCAATCTCTTAAAGAGAAATAGTTCACCCAAAAAATGAAAAATTTGCTGGAAAAGTACCAACCTCAGGGGGGGGGGGCATTGAGATGTATACGAGTTTGTTACTTCATTGTAACTGTGGATTATTGTGATGTTTTTATCAGCTGTTTGGACTCTCACTCTGACGGCACCCATTCACTGCAGAGGATCCAATTGATGAGCAAGGGATGTAATGCTGAATTTCTCCAAATCTGCTCAATGAAGAAATTATTTGAATGGCTAATGCGGACTTTCCAGCCAAAATCATTTTGGGGTTATTCTTTTAAAGGTGATTTTAGCCTCTATGATAGCACCATACTCCCTCAGCAAGGCGTTCCTGACTGTAATGATTTCATCGATGAACTCCATTTTTGTTAGCTTTGATGATAATAAAATTCTGCCATGCAAAGACTATCATTTTGGATTTCTTTAATAAATATATTTGACATTCAAATTGTCTTTCTCTGAGAAAGTTTCTCCATATTGAACAGAGACTGGTGCATTTTTGCTCTCACAAAAGTTCAGACTGTTCTGAACGGGTTTTAAAAGAGGACAGAACAAAATATAACAGTTTTAATATTGTCATACTTTGTACTCCAGTGAATATTTCTCAATGTGGGTATATTTTTGGAAGTCAATATCTGTATAAACACATACCATAAAGTCTTGGCTACAAAAGGGGTATTGAACATTTCCACCATTATTGACCAGAAAAAAAGAGATCCCCATCTCCCCGTCCTCATGAAAATTCAAGAGAGTATTTTGATTGGCATTTGGTCAGCAGCGACCCAGGTATAGTGCTTGTGAGAGCTCCTGACAGATGTTTGTGTTCAAGCTTTCTCTGATAATAGGGCAACAAATAAATTAATGTTTTCAGAGCAATGAAGCAAATCAGAGAAGCAAAGTAGGCTACTACAAACAACTCAAGTCTAAGGCTGCAGCAATTACACTATTTTAATGAATACCTGCGGGAGTTTTAAAATGGAACATTTATCTTTGAAGACACAGAATCACACGGTGTTAAACTCTAACCAATTCATAGATAGTAAAAATATATTAAAGTCTTATGTGAAGAATCATTAGCTGTCTACCTTATTGTTACAATGGATTTTTTGCAGTCACAGCTATAGAATTCTACGACGGGGTTTTACACTCTAAAAAATGCTGGGTTAAAAAAAGACAAACCCAGCTATTGGGTTGTTTTAACCCAGCATTTTTTAGAGCGTAGTGCCACGTAAAAAAAAATTAAAAATCTAATATTACGAGATTAAAGTCGAAATGTTTCGCGAATTAAGTCGAAATGTTTTGCGAATAAAGATTAAAGTTATAATATTTTGAGAATATATTCTAGCTTTTTGCACATGCAAATGGCCCGGATTGGGAGCACCGGGAGATGTTTCCAGTATCAGCTTTTAAATTCTGTCAGTTTTATAGCAAAATACAAACAATATATTACAATAATTTGTTTTTTTTTCACGCTCTTTAATGTGGCGTGACAGATCGCTGTATTCACCTCAGTTTAAGCGGCATGGGAGCTTCGATTACATCATGAGACATATTTTCATTATTTAAAGGGGTCCTATTATGCTTTTTCACTTTTTTAATTTTAGTCAGTGTGTATGTTTGGGCATTAAAAAGATCTAGAAAGTCACAAATCTCAAAGTCCACTCCAAAGTAAATATTTAGTTTTTTAAAAATCCATTTCAAGAACTACAGCAAACGGCTCGATTGGACTACAGCGTTTGTTTTCCGGGTTGTGTCTCAAAGCGGCTCATTAGAATTTCATTAAAAATAATTCCCGCCTACAGAATTTGGAATGGTTTGGGGTGTGTGGAGGGGCGAGGTTGTGGTTAGAACGATTGGTTGAGTGAGTGCATTAGACGAGACGACGACGAAGAAGTGCTGCTGCAGAGTTACTGCATCAGAGAAAACCAAGAAGAAGAGCTGCTGTGCTGTAACGTTAGCTTCAAATTTTTGGCATGTCTAGAACAGCGGTTCTCAATTCCAGTCCTCGCGTACCCCCGCTCTGCACATTTTGTATGTTTCTCTTATTGCTTCATATGTTTGTTATGTTTGACTGTAAGTGCCCTGCGAAGTGGACGTTACCAGATATTCCTCCATGATTCCAGTTCGAAGGGAGCGTATCCATTCATAGGGCATTAAAGTGTGCGAGACGTGATTTTATATTGTATTTATTTACAGAGGTATTTTATGTCCCACTTCACGCTTCTCTAGTAAGTTGCGTTTGTGTGAAGACGCTGCAGGCAGCGGCGCAGCGCAAATCTGTAAATTAATATTCCGAAGTGAAGTAAACTTCAACGGATTTCCCCTGCTCAGGGAGCAATGGACACTGTGTAGGGAGCAGTCAATGGACACAGTCACGCACGGAGGTCAATTCTACCGAAATGATCGATCAGGTGTGTTAACAAAGAAGACGTGCAAAATGCAGAGCGGGGGTACGCGGAGGCCTGGAATTGAGAACACTGGTCTAGAACAATTTTTACAAGTATAACACGACGTAGCTGGGCGCCGCGGACAGACACCGAACGGCGCCGCCGGTGGAGCCCACTTCAACTTTTAGAACGTTTTTATTAATTAAATAGGCTACATGTGAGGAATACAAGTTTGGACGCCCCAGACATTTTTGCGGAGTAGGTGATGGAATTTTCACAAATTTGTAATTTTGGAATTTTCACAAAGAAAACAGTATATTTTAATAAATTGGTTCACATAAATACAGCGATCTGATCATTAAAGAGCTTAAAAAACACATTATTGTAAGACACATAATTTGAGTTTCGCTATAAAACTGATATTGAAAGCTGAGACTTATATTAAAAGTAGGCCTACCAAAAGCACAAAGCTTATTGCTATTGGGTGTCTGGCACACTACAAATAACGAATGCAATTTAAGACATTAAATATTATTTCCAAGCATACTCTCCCCGTGAGTATGACACATGGTATGATTTCTGCTAATAATCCCACATATATTTGTAGTGTATTAAAAAGGGTTAAAGGTCCCATATTGTACACCTTTCTGGAGTTTTATTTTAGGTTTTGATGTATATTTTGATATATATTTGCGGTATAAGTACCAAAAAAAACCATCTCGGTGTGTATTATATTTATTTTTACAGTACTTTCTCAGGAGCTCTGCTGAGGACAGGTCAATTTTTTTTGCACTATACAGTTTATTAATGAAGGTTGTGAGAAATTTGTAGCTAGTGTAAGTTGAGTACTACAATAAAAGAAGCATTTTCTAGCACTATTCATTTGCGTAATGTTGTTTACATGATTGTCCCATTACATATTATATGGGATTACTTTTGATAAATTTAGTGCTTTTTAATTACAATTTTTAGAAGCTGAATCATTTACTGAAAAAAAACCCCGAAGAATATAATTCTTATTTTTCTTGTTTTCCAGTAAAACTTATAACATGAATTCTTGTAAAAATTAGTAAAGGTAATGTAGAATTCTAAAAATAAAAAGAAAATATATATAGGTTTGAAAATATTTTAACTGTTCATATAATAATAATAATATATAATAATAATAACAGGGCACTAATAATTTGGTAATGTTGTTCCAGCGATTGTCCCATTACATAAGTAATTGCATACATACTATAGTACTTATGATGAATTAAAGGCAGTTTTGCAGTATAATTTAATTTTTATATGTTACTGAGAAGAACACTTCGCAGCTGACCAGCAGTTACTGCAAAAAAATATTTAAATTAATTTCGTTATTTTTTTTTCTTGCTTTCCAGTAAATTAAAAATGGTGTACTTGTAAAATTAGTAAACTTCTTAGAAGATTTATGGACAATAAAAAGGGGATAGACTTTAAAAATATTAATATAATAAATATATCTAATAAAAAAAACAATAATATATATATATATCTATATATTATATCTATATATATAGATATAGATATATATATATATATATATATATATATATAGTATATATTATAATATAATATATCATATATATTACTTGATAAAGACTTTGTCTTTGTCTGAATCTATTATTATTTATTGGTTATATATTTTTTATTTATTTTTATTGTTTTAAACATAAACAGAAAATTGTGTTGAGGGTTGGAACAAGGTGATCATTCAGACGAGGAACGGTGCATGTAAAAGGAAGAACTGACACATGTGCTGTTTTTCATTCTTCTCAAGCAGAAAAGTTAACAAATTTCACAGAGGCTCATTTAACAAGTTGATAAGTATGTTTCACTTCATCTCTTCCCCCTGGCAAAGGTGAAGCCCCCATCACCTACACACACACACACACACACCAATTCGACTATGCTATGAGGCCTTTGGACACGAGCACCATGTGCCACAGAGGCACAATGACAGCAGCTTTAAGTGCAGAGCTAATTAAAGCACTGAAAATAGGGAGGGGAGGAATGTGCTGTCAAAACCTGCAGGTTGGCGTCGTGAACGGCTCCAGCGAGAGAGAGAGCGCATATGAAGGTAGCGGTAGTGTGAGCTGAACGGAAGGAGAAACGGCAGCAGAAATGTGTGAAAGAAAATCTCAAGTGTGTTCAAGGGAATCGTGTGTGTGTGTGTGTGTGTGAGTGCATCTGTTGGGGCGTGTGGCAGCAGTGATCAATAGCGGACACCAGGAGCATGACACAGCATTTTTCAGTAATGAGTTAGACATTGTTATCAGTTTAATTAACTAGACTCCTGCTGCAGTTATTCCTGTCCGTCAGCGCTAAAGCCCATGGCAGGAACATCCTGATGATGACACAAATGTTGTCCTGTTTATGTTTTAAATTATTAAATAAAAGCAAGCTAATAAGATTTGTATGATCCTTCATTGTGGTGATTCAGGAGACTTCAAAGACTTATAATAATACTGCAAGAGTCATTGTTTTTGTCTTGTTTTCCAGTAAAAAATATCTAAACATCATTCAAATTGGAGATTTTGCTAGAGAAGCAACATTGTGTAAGATACTAAGAGTTGTTTTCAGAGAATGAATATTAATCACAACTTCTTTTTTTCTTGTTTTAACCCTTGTGCATCAATTTAAAAAAAACTTACACAGAGGTCCTCAGAGCACAAAAAAGTCCATGTCAAAATACGGCCATACAAATATTAAACTATTTAAATTTTTTGATCAAATAAATGCATTTTTTTTGTTATTTTTTTAAATAACTTTTAAAAAATGTGCAGACATCAAACTTTTAAACAGTAGTTTATTTTTGCATATAAATGTTTTTTCACCACAACTGATTTACTTTAGTTTTATCTGCAGACTCTGGTAACACAGTGCATCATGATCTATTTTAAAGGCCAGACTCATTACGGAGTCTTTAAATAACTGTTACTTCCATATCACAGTTGCTGAGGTCATTCCAAGGAGTCGCAAATTGAATTTTTGAATTTGATCTGGAATTGACCTTAATCAATTAAGCCTTAAAATTATTATATACATTAAATGTTGTAGTTTTGCCGTTCTAGCAATTGGCAACACTACAAAAAAAGTACCATATTACTGTTTTTTTGGATGTGGTATCCTTTTTCTTGTTTTTTTTTGGTATTCTTTAACTCTTTTCCTGCCAAACACTGAATTTTCTGTGTTTCCGTGTTCTCACTGTTTGGGGGCGCTATTACGCATCTCCTGAAGGAGTCTATAATGTGCCGATCACAAACACATGTGTCACGAATCCTGTCCATGGACTTCCGTTCAATCACCACCAGAGGTCACCCTTCCATTACATTGACTCTCGCACTACACAAACTGTTGCATGTCATCCCGGACTACATATCCCATCATCCATTGCACTGATTGGGCACAGCACTGATTGCACACAGCTGTAACCAATCACACATTCACTATATAGCACTCACTCAAACAACCATTCACTGCCGAGTATTGTAAGCGCATATCACTCACCTAGCGATAGCTACTTTACGGAGCCAGTTCCCTGTCCTTGTTTAAGTATTTAGTTCTAGTTTCCATTGTCATAGTCTTGTTTTGGCTGCTTTCCCGTGTTACCTGATTATTGCCTGTTTCTCTTGGATTAACCCTTTGCCTGCTGTTTCAGACTGTGTTTGCACCTCACCTGGACTACTGCTCTTGTTATTGGATTACCCCTCTTGTCAAGCCCTCTGGATACTGTTAGCCACTGATCGACCACGCCCGTTTTGGATTACTCTTCTGTCTTGCCATTAATATACCTGTTTGCCATTGTCTGACCAATGCCTGTTTCTGACCACGCCTTTGAAATAAAAGCCTCTGCAGAGGATCAGCAAGTCGCATGTCTCGTTAGCCCCGTAACAACATGGAAGAGCTGTGCATATGAAAAACAATCGATTAATCAACAATAAACCGCATATAAAGAAAACTGCTTCTTAATGACAGAGTGAAAGGTCGAGTGCAATGGATTGGGGGTGTGAAGGGAAGCGATCTACTGCATCTGTGCTGTGCTCATCTAATGGATAAGATCCAGGTAGTAATCTGATTAAAAATATTTTCTCTGCGTTTTTGATCAAAATTTTGCTTGTTTTTATCAAACTACCTACATTGAGTCGTTGATAAAAAAAGATGTTGAAGCTAGATAAAACGGAATTTTTGTTTAAAAGTGAGAGCTTGTTCTTTATTTTGAGTTATTGCATGTTCAGAATTCATAAACAAAATAAATCGATAAAAAATGATGGTCTGTGGTTGCGCAACTTTTTTCAAAACGCGTGCGGGGAAAGAGTTTAAAGTGTCTTGTGTTTTCAATGGATGACTACATGTGTTAATTGTTAGAGAAATAATAAACAGCGTGATACATACGTCATTAAAATTAAGATATACAGTGGGTTTAGAAAAGAATCACCCCATTTTAAAATAATCAAATTTTGTTGCTTTGAAGCCTGAAATGAAGACAGACACAGTTTTGTTTTATCCAGCTGTATTCAGTGCAACTTATAAAATCCAAGTGAAAGATATAACACCCACATGTCAGAAAAGAAAAAAACAAAACAAAAAAAAAAAAAAAAAACAATCATTGATTGGGAAAAGGATACTCTGGTGTCAGTATTTTGTTGAACACCTTTGTTTTTAATTACAGCCTTTAGTCTGTTGGGATATGTCTCTGTCTCTACTAACTTTGCACATCTGTAACATTACGCAGTTTTCAGTGGCTCCTTCAGCCACTGTCTGGTCAGATTTGCTGTGTGCTTTGGGTCATTGTCATGTTGGAAGGTAACCCTTGTACTAGTGCTAAGTTTCTGGCAGAGGGCAGCTGATTTTCCTCAAGAATTTGACTGTATTTTGCCCCATCCATTTTTCCTTCTATCCTGACAAGTGCTCCAGTCCCTGCTGCAGAGAAACACCCCCATAACAGGACATTACCACATCCATGCTTTACTGGAGGAATGCTGTTATTTGGATGGAGAGCGGTATTGGATTTCCTCCCAGACAGTAATTGGTGTTGATGTCAAATAATTTAATTTTAGTCTCATCAGCTTCAGAATATTTAAGGTGTGTTTTGGCAAAGCTCAGTCGTGACTGCATGTGTCCTTTCTAGAGGAGTGACTTTTTTTCTTGCAACCCTCCCATACAAGCCACATTTGTGGAGAATTTGTGATATTGTTGTCACATGTGCACAATGTCATAAATTCCTGCAACTGCTTCAGAGTTGCTGTAAGTCTCTTCTGACCAGTTTCCTCCTGGCTCTTTCATCCAGTTTGGAGCGACGTCCTGATCCAGGAAAGGTCTGTGTTGTACTAAATACCTTCCACTTCTTAATAATAGACTTCACTGTGCTTCTAGACATTGATTAGTCTCAGCCTCAGACGTTGCGCCTACTTACACATTGGCTAAACTTCTGATGCATATTGCACAAAAATATTGGAAACACTTCAGGAGTGTCAGGAGCGAAGTCATCATTTGATTGGTTGAATTGTACTGGATTTCCGGGAGACGTGTTTTGAGTTCTTTAGCATTCTGCCTGGAAACAAAGATGGCTTGTCACCAAACCCCCTCATGTTAGAAGAAATCTGTTGTGTTTACACTGTGACAATGAGCGCTTATCAGGATCAACTAAGCACCAGATATTCAAAAGTATGTGAAATATGTAAAGTTCGCGGCATATAATCTTTAAAATAAGTCCAATAGTTTTACACACCGGTTTGTTATTGTGGGGACATTTCCACGCCCCTAAACATGACCTGGCACAAAACGAAATGTGATTGGTTGCTTTACCTGTCAGTCATATGGTCTATTGGGTGGTCCTTGTTCATTCAAAGCGGCCAAGATTCCCAGACCTTCTGCCTTCAGTCTGAAGGTCTGGCTACACGAGACTAGGCACTTATAAAGCCTTTTAATTTTTTTTGTATCATCTCCTGACTTGTGCCTGTCCACAAATTTATCCCGGAGATCTTTTGACAGTGCATTGCCACCCATAGTTGATTGTTAGCTTCAGTTGCACTACCAAGGACTGAAATGCTCCCGGAAAGCTCTTTTCATGCTGAGCTTATCACAGCTGATCACAGTTGAAAGTCAAATGGCTTTGTGTGCCATTAAGTTTAGCTACACCTAATATACACCTTCTGCATAAAGAAGATCTGTAAAGTTGCAAAGACTAAAGTCTCAAATCCAAAGAGATATTCTTTATAAAAGTTAAGAGTCAACCACGCCTACCTAAAAGGCTCATTCTAACACGCCCCCACATGTCTAAGTCACAATGTGGGAAGATTTGCATAACGACGCACAAATGTTCACGCAAAGAAAGAAAGCGTAACTTTTATTCTCGCTGTCGTATTGTTGTTGCCACCGCCGCCATGTCGTGAAGGCACTGTGTGTTTCGTTGTGAAAGCGAAACTATTTTGTTTGGCCTTCCAAAAGAGGATGATATCTGCTTCGTCATGCCTAGAGCTGACCGTGCTGGTCGCGAGGAATACATCACAACTTTGCGCTGTGGAACGCCGGATTGGCTTTCACCGTGGACGAAGTGGATTCCAGCCCGGGGTAGTCACATGTGGTTGCCGCACGCCCGCCCGCCATGCCATTACTCAAGCCACCGCTGCAGCTCACTCTAGCCCGCCGTGTGTGACGCTGTGTTTCGTTGTGAAAGCGAAACTACTTTGTTTGGCCTTCCAAAAATGGGCACGACTAGTAATCAGTGGTTAAGTTATATTTACAACACCGTTCCAGAACATTTCAACCCAAATATTAATTTGTGTGCAACGCATTTTATGGAGGACTGTTTACTGATACTGGAAGACTACCATGCAGCGGGTTCGATCACAGACTGTAAGTATGTTTTTTTATATTTAAAGAATTTGCCACTGACGATTCAAACACGAGTTTTGGGCAGTGTAGAGTAGCGCTTGTTGTTTGTCATTTCTTCGATCACAAATGCAGACATGGTTTTATGTTTACGCGGCACGATGCAATGCAACGCATAAAAAGACAGTATAAGTCATTATAATCCGTAATTATGTACCCACTGGATGCAACAAATGCCTCGTCCAATCAGAGCACACTCACTTTAGACCGATGAGCTCTGTAAAAATCGACACGTTTAAGAAAGGCTAGGCATAGAAGAGAAACAATAATGCAATTTTTTTTTACCTTAAACTGCATAAACACATTTCATTACACCAAATAATGTTCATTTTAGCAACATCAAATAACCCCTTTAATAATCGCAATTACAATTTCAAAGGAAAAATAAACAATTATGATTTTTGTCATAATCGTGCTGTCAGAGGTATAAACAGATCATGCAAAAAAAAAAAAATACGAATGAGATAATATGAATTGCCATGAGAGTTTGTTGGGTATGACCATGGTACTTTTCTATTAGTAAAATATCAACGAATTGCTTTGACAATGCACACAATTAAGGTCATAGTATTTCAACTACTTAATAAGGCTTTAATTGCTGTTAAAGTGTAAGAGGGTAAGAACTGCACTAGAAAGCATCATCAAACCACTGCAGATTAGAGAGTCCCTCAATAGACCTTGCTAAGAGTGTGTGTGCATGTGTGTGTGTTGGGATTTTTATTGCTTATGAAGCTTAAACTCCCCTTTGTTACTTGTGAACCGTATTTTTCGTCATTATCAAACTTCTAATGGAACTCTGTGTGAGACCGCGGAAACACCGCCGCCATGCGAAAAGTCCACAGCTGCAAAAGACAAAGTGATGAAATGTATTTGTGTGCATTCCCTGTAAAAGCCTGATGTTCTTTAATTCAGCTCCAGTTGTTCTTTTAGTTTTCATTTCCATCCTTCTCAATCAGCGAGACACATTTGGAGATAATTGGGGGCAGGAATTAACTCAGGAAGTATCTGAGGTGGCCACGTAACACCAGCGTCTCGCATCAATATGCATCAGTGCCGGGTTTACATTATGCATCCTTAATCAAACCTCCACTTCAGGTTCCAAGACCTTTCCTGCTCCAGAACCGTCATCTAATTATGATGCCAGACGGAAAGCTTGAATGCAGCGGGCATTTGCAGTTCCCCTCTAATCAAGAAATGATATTCTCCAGCAGCGCAATAACAGCATTTATGGGGGTTAATATGGTGGTTCACTTCATGTTAATTTTAGTTCTCATTAGGTTTGTTGTATGCAACTGTTTATTGGTTTAGTCTGGCGGATGTATTAGGATATGGCCAGTGTGCCAGGCTTTTATAAATATCAAAATGCGATGTTATGATTGAAAAGAGAGCGCACAGGTGTGGTGTATACATTATTACCTAAGGCTGTCAGATCCATTGAGGTGTGAGCTGCATGAAGTTTGACCTGCACTGCTTGCCAAAAACTCTTCCATTATAAGATTCACATCTGTCTGATTAATGCAGACAACTTCAGATGTGGTTGGGTACGGCGGCAGTAACTGACTGACTGCATTAATGGAATGGAAGGACAGAGTGTGGCTTCTTTATTTGTCTCTCTTTCTCTCTGCTTATCTCTCTGTCCTAGATATTGAAATAGTATATACTGTACAGTTTTGTGTATGTAAGTGACCTACATTGTGTTTTTGTTAACAATATAAGTTGGATAGATGTTGAGAGAACAGGTTAAATCAGCCTGTGTGGTTAGTTATTCTTCCAAGCTGGTCTGTTTTGATGGTTTTAAAGGGGTCTTGGCCACTTAACCAACTCACCACCAGCTTGGCCAGTCTGAGAGACTAGCTACTAGACGAGCAAACCACCTTAGAGTGGTTTGAAATTTGTAGTGTGAACTGCCATTACATCCTTATTTACTTCTGTGATATGACACATTTCAGAGTGAAAAGGGACATTCAATGAGAACAAATGTAGGGCAAGACGTGATGCATCAGGTATTAATTGGATGTTGAAAAATAAGCGTTACATACCAGAATGGAGCCAGAGCAAATGCGAGTTTGCTAAAATGATAGTGGGTTACTGGATGGTGATATCAGCGGGGGAAAAAAAGAAAATAGTCATTACAGGATGAACAGGTTATTGGGGGTGAAATGACAAATAAGGATTTAAATAAATAAATAAAATAACAGTAGAGTTTTTTAAATGTAAATCCATTTCTGTTGGTTTAATAGTTTATTATTATTGTAATATATCCTAATAGTAATAATACATTTAAATAAATTTTCTATAAAACATTGATTTGATGCTTTAAATGTCGAGTGGTGCCTAAACCATAAAGTAAAAAAAAAAAAAAAAAAAAAAAAAAAAACCTACCTAAGGGTGTGTTCACACGTGTATGTTTGGCTTCGATTAAAAGAACTCTGGTGCGATTGCTCTGTTAGTGCGGTTTGTTAGAGTAAGTGTGAACGCTGCCATCCGAACCCTGGTGCTCACCAAACAAGCGGGCCGAGACCGCTAAAAAGATGGGTTCCTAACGAACTCTGGTGCAGTCTGAATGAAATATGAACGCAACACGGACCAAACACTTCTAAACGAACCAAAAACAGGAAGTAATGACCAGATGCGATGCTATGCGACATGATTTAATGACGTGGAACGAGCGGTACCATCCAAAACAAAATGAGCACAGGCCAAACTCGGAGCAACAAGAAGGTGCCTTTTATGAGCTCTTCGCGAGTTTGCAGGTGGTGAAAATAAAATCATAAGTACACGCAGCAATGAGCGCGCTTAGTCCAGCAGACATTAGGTGTATTCGACTTAAAGCGGCACTGAGCAGACCAATCTGTGAATGGGTACTTTGATGTCATACACAATCAGTCTGCGCAGCGCCGCTTTAAGTCAAACACAGCTTTTGTTTGGGGTATTCGGTGAGTTCCGTCGCGAAATATACATCATTCAACCCGACCAATCAGGTTGTGAACGTATCACTGTGCCTTTAGGTTCAGTATCTTTAGGTTCACTGTCAAAAATGCCAGTGTGAACGCTCAGCGGACCAGGACCAAATGTATCGTTTTCTTTTTTGGTCCGGACCAAACGAACCAAGGGAACTGAACTACAAGTGTGAACGCACCCTAAAATACTTTTCCTGCACCTTGAATATACATCTGACTTGAAGACAGTATAGCTTTTCAAATATATATATACGATATAGATAGTATAGATAGATAGATATATACTGTTATATGCCTCGGGTTGTAACGTTTGCAAATACAAACCGGAAAAATCGCGATAAACCACACACAATACGTATAGCGGACTCTCCCACCCCCTGCTGCCATTGTTGTTAAATACTATTCTCACCTTGATTAACTACTAATTAGTAACAAATAATAGAGCTGTATTTTGTTTCTAAATCTTATACTATAAAAGTTACTGTTTCCCAAGTGCATGCCACATGACTTGGGAGTGAGCGATCCATTCGGCTGTTTACTATACACAGGATGGCTGGTCTGCATAGTACTGAGATTGCAGAACCCTTCGGACATATTTAAGACTCCTGTGTGGGAACATTTTGGTTTGCCAGTGGAGTAGAGGAATGGAAATCGTGTCGTAGACAAAGTGCACACCATCTATCATAACTGTTTCACAAAACTTACTCATATGACAGGAAACACTTCTAATATGCAAGCGCATCTCCGAAGACGTCATCCCAGCATTGATATCAGCAGCACATGTAAGAAACCACAAAAACAGGAAACTCTTCCTACTGCCTTTAGAATAAAACTACAAGCTATCTCCAACCGTGCTCAAGCAATTACCAAGGCTATGGGTGTTTTCATGGTGCTTTCATGGCGCTGGATATGCGCCTGTTTTCAGTTGTTGAGAACGACGGATTCACACATTTGCTAAGTGTGTTGGGGCCCAGATACCGATTACTGAGCCGACTGCATTTCAGTAGTGGTGGAAAGAGTACTAAGAAATTGTACTTAAGAAAGTATTGCTACTTAAGGAATAATTTACTTGAGTGCAGTAAAAGTACTGAAAAATAATATGACTCAATTAAAGAGTAAAAAAGTTGTTTGCTGAAAAACTACTCAAGTTACAAAGTACTTAAGTATTATTTTTCTATTTTTACCCAAAACGAGACGATGTGAGCATTATGGAGCAGGGTTAACCCTAACCCTAACACCCATGTACTGTAATGTCTGTTTCAGTGAGACCCAAGAAATCCATTATGGACAAATGCACATGTTGAACTGCTGCAATACTAGCCGATAAACAGGCGCTAGAGATGCTTTGACTGATGAAACGTGGAAGACAATAAACACAAAATTGCAATGCTAATTGACATAGCTTGTATATACAGTATAGATGTTTATAAAAAATATTTTCCGTCTCACTGTGATAAGAAGCAACATGGAACCACAGAAGCTAACTGTTTATAACACGACTGATGTTATATAGTGATTTGGGAGCAAAACACATATTAGTTATAAATTGTCATGTTTGATGCTATGTAAGCAAACGACCCTATCCCTGTGCCAGGAAGCCACGTTAAGCTAACTAAATTTGAAAAGTACATTCAGTAAAAGATCTTATGTGGTTGTTTTTAGAAGGGCAAAAGAACAAGAAGGGTACAAGCTGAAGGTTTTAAAAAGAAAGAAAGGGTTAAAACCGATGAGACCTTGTGAATAGGAAGGTAGCCATTGTTGCATTTGGACCAATCAGACACACAACGTTTTGTTATATTTAACAAATAATATCTAGAACGCCACCCTCACCTAACCAAAGGGCCAATGATGAGGGTTTGGACCCTTCCCGAAATGCAATACCACTCTCGAAAAGCAGAACAGGCCTCTGGTTCCATGGTAACCAATGCTGATATCACTGGTTTTCTTGCCTAAAGGAATGCGGGCAGAGAAACTCCCTCATTTTCTTCATAAGAAAGACACATAATGCCCAGCGAAATGGACTGTTCTCTAATTAATTCATAGGAAAAACCTTTCTTTGATCTGAATAAAACATATCCTATTAGGTGGCATTGTGTATACCATTACGTGTTCTGTATATGTAACTGTTGTAGTCTGTATGCGTTTTATGCATGTTAATGATAGACCACTAGTTTAATATAACCTCACTAATCATTTTGGGTCTTATATGATTCATCTTCGGCTGATCTCACTGAGGAGAGTTGCATAGCATGCAGCATACCTATGAACATATGATGTTCTGAAGAATTTTTAAATTTGTGACAACACCAAAGGGCAGCGGAACATACATAGTGGCGAAATACCAGGCTTACAGACAGAGGGCCATAAAAACGCAGAACTCCCAATTGAGATTCCGGAAACCCTTTACCCCCTTTTTCAAATTTTGGACAAGCCCATTTAGAGGCACGTGCGAATTCGCAGGCTTTTTCTAAAGGCCACACTTATGTGCCCGCCCCTGTCGATGGTCGGTCGATGCATATGATGATAGATGTGGAGGAGGAGCTTCGGGATTCACGGATCGTGCCAGGCCTTTCGCCCTCGACTTTTCCATTCACCAAAAATGTTGACTCCAATGGTTTCTTTCATCAACTTAATTTCAGCAAGATTGGGCCTTTAAAGTTGCATCGGAATTCTCTTTTCAGACCGCCGGACTCAGCAAGTATTCAAACCTAGTCTTATTAATTGATACATTAAGTATCAGTTACCCCTTTTTACAAAGGTGTGTTGAACTCAGAATCTGATGTATCCCTGAAGGCTTAGATCTGTTGAATATGCAAATGGTTCCTTATGTCTCTTTCTGTACTGAGATAAACTTTAACCCTTTCCTATACCAACTGTATGTGGGTGTGTGTATGTGTATGTTAGACCAGTTTATTGTGTATGTAGGAGGTAAGACCAGTTTATGTGTTGATGTAGTCTGTTTAGACTGGTTAATAGGTGTATGTAGTTAATAAAACCTTACTTGTATCACACTTGACGGGGTTCATTGTTTGCTCATAACTGGAGACACTTAATCATGCAGATTTATGCTACAAAAGCTTGTGAATCTGCTACAGTAAGGAAAGTTATTTCCCTTAACAGGCAATGAAACGTTCTTAGAATTGTGACAAGACAGTTGACCCTGACGTGGTAAGCTACTATTACAGCGGATCTAACCTGATGGACTAGTTAATTATAATAGTTATGGGTAAATATTCATTATTCTGACTGTAGAGCTAAAAATTCGTACACAGTATAACGATAATGTGGGGTATGGGATAATCTTTAGAATATCATTTTATGACAACTATTACGTTAGCGGAATCTTGAGCAAAAATAAAGGCTAAAAAAAACTTAACAAGGTGTGGTGTCAGGCCAGAGCAACTTCTTGACTTTAATGGTTAAAAATCACATTGAAATTGTAGTTTGTAATAATAACAAAGGTGGACTACAGGCACATTTTTGGTAGGACAAAAAAATAGCATTTTATTTAAAATGTTAACCCATATAGGCTTGGGAATCCAAAATCTATTCAAATTCTGGAATAGGATGCTTTTAAGGTCAGGAATCGTCTAGTTATAAAATTAAAATTTCAATTTCTCTTATTGATTAGTTTGTGTGCATTTTAATATGACCATTCAAGAACAAGAAGACTCGTGCTCTTTTTTCTGTACTGCACAGATAGGGGCGTAGCCATCATTTCAGAAATGAGGGGGACAGAAATGTAAAAAAAGACAAGAAAAGAAAGAACATCTTTTGACTTTTGTCTAATTGACAGGCTTTATTTTTCTTATGTATTTTAATTGGATAATATATTCACTGCTGGATGATAACCAATAATTTTTATTCTATAATATTTTTTCTGTATTTTCCTAATGACAACTTTAGGATTGGTTTATACAAACACATATAATACGGCCAGAATAGTTTATACCTACTGTACTAAATGTTATGTCAAGTTAGCACTGCATTATTCACCGATACTATTGATTACCTGGAATTCCTGACATCTTTTTTTTTTAAGCTACAGCAATAGCAGGATGCATTTTGTCCATATAGAGATTTCTGCAGGACATAAAGTACTGTAATTACTTCAATAGGCCATTTTGGACTTTCTGCCGCGCGGATGAGCGCCCCTCCGGTTTCGCGTATGAATAAAAACATGCACTGATATTCCACAGTGTCCTACTTTGGATAAGAACTAGACACTGTGAATTTGTCCACCACCACCACGTGTCCGTGAGTGCATCAAGTTTTCTGCCAAAATAACTTTTGAACAGTAATTTTTTAGAAGGAAATTTCTTTTTTCCTTTGAATCCTTGGCTCATGCTGAGTCAAATGGACACCAAAATCCAAAAATCAAAAATCGTAAGGTTTAGTTTTTTGTTGCAATTTTTAATAGTTTGAAAAAACTACTTTTTCACCAAAATTGGCTCAGATCATATTAAGTCTGTGCTGGAAAAAAGTTATAAAAAGCTTTTCAATAGACCCAGCCCGTCTTCCAAAACCGCAAAATGAATTGATAAATAGCTCCCCAAATCTGACTTGAGGGCATATCTCTCCACGCTTTGTCGTATCAGACCAAAACTTGGTGATTTGATAATAAAAACGTGTCCTGAGGCTCCCTGCAATTTTGTCGCTGGCCACCGAGTGAGTCAGGAGATATGAAAAAATGTATTTTAGCTGTATAACTTATGTAGGTTTGGCCAAAAATCACATGGATCTCTTTAGATTCCAGTGTGCATGCCCGAGTAGAATCTACCCAAATTTTCAAATGTCAGACCTTTGGGCCTCGGCATTGTGCCTTTTGTCATTAAAAAATGCTATATTTCTGACAGCGGGTTGGGCGTTATCGTTTGGAAATTCGGTATGGGTCTCGGCCTCAGCACTGCTGGTCTACACTTTTCCGTGGCAGCTTGTGGTCCACCTGTGGGTTAACACGTTAGCCTGACATTGCCAAAAGGCTCTAATTTGCGGCCGGCATGCTGCCTATGTAATGAAACTGGTTCAATCATTCTTTGGGTCTGCCGAGAGCGCACACAGATACCATTGTCACCTCACACTGACCACACCACATCAATTTGGTAACAGTGCCACTATGGTCACATTGAAATAAACCTTATATTTTGTTCATATTACGCCATTAACCATCCCATAAGGAACCATTCTCCAAAAATACTGAGATATAAATTTGGAAATAGATTAACTATTGTAATGGAAGGTCTCAAAATAGTTGCCTGGGGTATGCCCGTCGAGAGAACTCATAGGTAACAATTTGCCACAGTGGCTGAGGTCCTGGCCGCCTTTTGATGATGTTGGAAAACTACTTTTCGAACTCCTACCTTAGACTGTTGGTCCGATTTTCACCAAAATTGAGTTCTATCATCTTCAGACTGTGCTGAAACAAAATTTATGGATTTCGTGTTGATAGACAAAACTATTTTTATATTGCAGGCATGCCAGACTACTTCTGTGGCTGTATCTCTGCAAAGCTTTGACATATTGTCACCAAACGTTGTGTGTGCCATCACCACCTCACACAGTACACACCACATCGATTTTATAACAGTGCTACCTATTGGTCAAAAGTGATAAGCCATTAAATTATATTACGAGAAGTTGTGTTTATGATTTTTCAGCAATTTTGCTTCAAATCATCCTAAACTTTCTTCAGTTACTCATTGTTGCAGTTGGTCTGATGCTTGCTGCTGCATGCTTGGCCCCTCACAACTTGGCTATATTTTTTAATGTTTTAATCCAACTTAAATTTACTAACATGAATTCTACCAAGACCATTTAGTTTCACACAGACATCAAAATGCATCTTACGAGTGCATTGTCCGGAGACAAAAGCCACAGCGTCTAAACAGAAACTTAGATCATCAGAAATAAGCATCACTATGTTTGTTTTTGGTAGTTATATGTGTCAGATATGAATTGCAATTAGCTATATTAACTTTAAACTATTTTGTGGCTTTGTCCTTGTTTTGCCCAGACCTCAGAGGAGCAGTTAGAAGTGGCATCCAGAAGTGGTGATCCTCCAACCAAAAGAGCACCAATCTGAACTTTTTGGAACGTTATTTCCAGAGGAGCTGAGTACTCCTGCACTCAAGTCTTCATCTCAAATGGTGAAAGAGCAGGTTATGTGTTACAAGCAAGTGCCAACTCTTCCAGTGGAGTCCAATCCACTTGCATGGTGGAAGGACAATGAGAGCTAGTTTCCTCATGTAGCCAAGTTGGCTAAATGCTACCTTGGAGTCCCAGCAACATCTGTCCCCAGTGAGAGGGTGTTCTCTACAGCAGGGGACATTGTTAGAGCACAGAGAACAAGCCTTTCACCCAAGAATGTGGACATGATGGTGTTTTTGAAGAAAACTTCAACATTCCAAATGTATGTTAAAGTGAGTAGACAAACCAGTGTTTATTTCTGACTAGTCTATATTGGAGGCATTTATTTAATTTTAGTTTACTCAGGTACGCTGACTGCACTAAAAAAAAATGTGAAGACAATGTATAAAGTTAATAAAGATAAAGTTAAGCTATTGTTGTTGTTGTTATTATTATTAATAATAAAATGCGTCTAGTGTTCTTGTTAGCATTGCTGGTGCCATGACATGAACCCTGCTCCCTCAGCAAACAGAATTGAACCGAACTGTGGCTCTAAAACCGTGAACCGAACCCAACCGTGCCATTGGTATATCATTACACCCCTACAGGTGACTTTGGATTTTTCTGAAATTGATTAATTTCCAATTAAAAGTCACCAGTTTAATTAATTAATTTCAGATTTTCATTAAAATAATAAAAAAAAATAATACAGAAATTGAAAATGCATTCACCAGATAGGAGGAATTTTCTTATGAACTGCATTTTTAACATGTTCTTGAAAAAAATAGTGTCATGTCATTGACCCTATTACATTTTGATTACAGAATACACAGACAAACAATTTTGCACCAATAAATGATTTACATTAAATCCAGGGATGTGCACTGAGAAAATAAATGGGGTCAATTTTGATTCGATCAAGCTGTTTTCTTCAACAGGTGTGTGAAACTGTTTACATTCACCACAGTTGAGGTGGCACGTACAATGTGCATGTTTCTTTGTGTGGCTGTTTTCACACAGAGTATTTGCATTTCAATTCTTGATGAAGTTTTTAAGTGTGCACCATGCTGGCACAATCTAACCTCTGTGCTTTTAAGGCTGTAGCTGCCATCTTCTTTGAATGCCTGCACCTCACTGTCTGTTCCATCGGCCTGCGGCGAGGCAGCATGTCTCTGCTTTTGGCATTTTGTGAACAACCCTCCTCCCAGAGCTCTCCACGTTTTTCTCGCTTTGTCTCTCCTTCTGTTTTGCTCTCTCCCTCTCTGTATCTTCCCAGCTCTATTCTTGAACGCCTCAGGAAGCCACTTCGCATTTTGTGGAATGGATACGTGTTTGTGTTCATTTGATTTGAGGAAGAAATTGCCTACATTTCTCATTCCCATATTTCATTTGTTCAATAATTGACTGTTTTTGTCCCCATGCAAATGCGTGACGTATTGCAAGTGTTTGTTTTGAGAGCTTAGAGCAGAAGAACACACACACACATCACACAAAACCATTACTGAGCGCTCACAAGCGGCTCTTTCGTTCAGACGTGCTGTCGTACTTATTGACCTGCTAACTGTAATTTGCGTGCTCTCTTTCTGTTGACACGAAGTGATCATCTGCATTGCACTGCGGGCAGAAAAAGTTGATCTATTCTGTCATTATGGCATTAGTATCCTCTCGCTTCTCTCATAACGTTCTGTTCCTTCAAATGATGCTCCCTTTTTCATTTTCTACCCTGGTTCTCAAGAACCGAGCCTACTCTTATTTTTCTCTCCTGTTATGTACTGCGCTCATTTCTGAAGCTGTAGGAATGCAATATGACTAAGCATGATATCTCTCTTCCCCTGCTAATTGAATCAAACCACTGTAAATCTACACAAGCTGTCCATCAATGATTGGTATTTTACTGAGCTTATTACATTAGCACCACTGCATATTCAATCTAAGTCATAGGCTATATTCTACAATAACATGTTAGACTGTGGCGTGAATGTGCAATATGAGGCTGTTTACTGACCAGCGGCTGCATATTGCGCATAAAAATGGCAAAAGCTGACAGTTCCAAACTGACTGGTTGACTTCAAACTATTTTCTAAGGGTTTTGGCACTTTTAACACTTTTACAATAAGGTTTAATTTGTATTAGGTCAATCAATTTATTGATGTACATTTGTTAGTTTATAAATACACTTGCTCATTTGTTATTTTATGTTTGTTAATACATTAATCATCCTTTATATTTGTTAAATGTTCATTTGTAACTTGAAAGATTAAAAAATATATATATTAGTATTTGTAGAAATTAATATTTACCAAGATTAGTAAATGTTGTAAAAGTATTGTTTATTATTGTTTCATATTAGACTTTTTAATAATGTTAACACAAAGAAACATTGTTTGTTTAAGTTGTATCTTTCTCGGCTATTTCTTCTTGCCATTGTTGCCATCAACTTGTTCACTGGCAATATTCTCTAATTTAACAGAACTGAATATAGAAAATGAATGCTAGATAAAAAACACAATATTTTATTCACTTTGGTTTGCTTCAGTAGAATTAGATGACACTCAAAAACAAACAAAACAACAACAACTCTTTGGCTGAACTTGATTTAATAATGGACAGTAACTCCACACAATATAAACATTATCTCTACTCAGATACAATTGCGTAAATCCAACTAAATAAAATATTTTTTTGAAGTAAAGTGTTAGCTATAGCAATAATATATTTAGCAAGCTAGGTGTTGACAGCTAGAAGATGGTGCTTGTTCATTTTTATTAAAGCAACTTAATAAACCTGTTAGTGGTGCTTGACACTTCACTTCAGTTAACATGCTAACATGCCTCCCCCTTTCCTCATCTTGCTATAAAAATGCATGAAATAGCACTTTATTACTTTATATCCAGTTCCATGCAAAGCATGATATGGTATGGAAATCCTCTTTCCAGTTTCTATAGTGATGTGGATTACTTGTGGATTATTGGATGTTTTTATCAGCTGTTTGGCACCCATTCATTGCAGAGGATCTTTTGGTGAGCAATTGATGCAATGCTAAATTTCTCAAAATCTGTTCTGATAAAGAAACAAACAAATCTACGTCTTATATGGCCTGAGGGTGAATACATTTTCGTTGAGTACATTTACTGGTTTATAGAATGAGACAAAGTCTGAAGATATACTGATATATTTTTAAGTAAATTTCAACAAGCAGAAATTATGTCTTTATTATATGTTATAATTTTATATAGTATGTATTGTCAGTAACCAGAATCCAATCTGACTGGGTAAAAAAATAAAAATAAAAATCAGCTGCTGTCCAGCTATAAACTCTTCAATCAGAAGTTGTATACTGTGAGAAGACTGATGAGGAAAATCTCAGTGTTTTGTAATTAGGCCTGTTAATGAACAGTCTTCATTAAATTTTAAGCACAGAGGAAAACTGAACGAATTGCACAAACAAACACACGCACACAATGACACCCGTCCACACCCAAACTGAGACAAAAACTAGCTGATTTAGTCTATTAGCTTTTTCATGGTGCTCTCCAAATTAAAATCTAATTTAAGGGGCTTTTAAATTAAAAAGTAATTTTTTTTCACTGTTCTCTTCATCGTAGAAAGCTTCCATTCCATTAGTTATCTAATTTTTACCTGTCAGAAATAGAGCTATATAATCTTCCCTGAGGAGAGCTTTTGCATGGCCCTGTTATTAGGCTGGGAGTGTTAGGATGTGTTTTCAGAGTATGTGTGCTCAACTGCTCATCTGTGTGTCAGCAAGAGAACGAAACTGCAGTCAGAACCATCTTTTACTTCATAATTGCTGTCTTCATCTTTTAATGCATCTCTACACAGTATATACTCATAATCTTTCATCTATATTTAGCCTGAGGTAAGTCATTTGAAGCTCATTTAAGTTTAGCTAATGTCATGTAATGTTGCTATATCTCAAAACATATAATATCCCACAATCGTTTGGGCTCCAGTGATTAGCATTGCATATAAAAACATATGTGCAGCGTTGAAATATCATTAACTGCTTCATATGAGGAATTTAGTGAGTCTTTAGTGGCTTCAAATAAAGCTGACAGGCCATTCATGGAAATAATCCCTCCCTAATACTATAATACACTCAGAGGCAATCAAATAATGTCATTTTTTATGTAAAAGTGACTTGCATTGCGTCCTAATCAGGCACAACTTGACAAGATTTACACCAAGCAATTTGTCAGTCAATATCATTCGTGAAAATCAATCACAAAACAGACAATCAGAACAGTTCTTTCCATTCTCTCTCAAACTGCAACTGAAGAGTGCACACATAAAAACACATATCTTGAATTTTCACAAACTCTCCAATGCTTTTTGCTTATCGCTTTCCTTGTGGAACTTGAGGGATTTGTGGCTTATAATATCCAATTGTAAACTTTCTCAATCAGTGTCCGCTCATCCTTGTTTGCTGATTATTATGCATGAGGCGCAGTACATCGGTCCAGTGTGCTTTAGGTGTGTGTATGGCACAAACTGCAGAGGTGGAATCCAAACAACTGACAAAATGTAGTGTTTGTCATCTACACTGTTTAGGTCAGAGTGTTAGGGTACATTTATACAACAGTTGTACTAAAAATGGAAAAGTTTTTCCTTTGTGTTTTCGAAAAGGTTTGCATACAGACGACAACGTTGTCAAAACGAACATTCACATGGATCCAAAAAAATGCATGCCACTTTGTCAAGAAACATAACGCACATGCGCACAAACATATAGACTGAACACTTAATGCACATGATGTCACCGTTTTCACAAATTCGCATTTTTGTAGTTTACACCCCACATAGCAATTTATTTTCTGGCCCAGCTCTGGTCCACACAAACCATTTTCCCTCGGCCCACATACCGCAAAGAATGACGACCCTGGAGTGGCCCAGATCTGGATTTAAGACAAAACATTAATAGCCCAAAAGTGGCCCTGCACTGGGCCTGAATATGTTTTAGCATTGGTACCGATTCTCAGCCTTAAGTAAACCAGAAGCCCCAAAACTGATCCACACCTGAGCCTTATATAGCCCAGAGCCCCAGGACCAATACAGAATATTAATATTTGATATTATTGCATTGTGTATTTCTTTTACAGTAATTGCCATTATTTGTGAAATGTTTTGGTAATATAAACACAAACTATACCAATAAAGTACATTAAACTGAATAGAAAATCAGCCTTAAAATCCACAAATCATGTAACCGTGCAATAAAAAATGTATTGCATTAAAAAAATATATTTTTTTATAAAGAACAAATCAACCAAATCTATCTTATACGTAACGTAGGTATTATTACGCAACAAAAAACTTTTTGTATATTTGGAGAGATGATGAAAGGTACGATATTTACAAAGTGCACTAAACATTTATACAGTGCACATCCTGATTTTGCCAATCCTAGTTGTCCTAACGGTGCGTGCAGGTGCACTGTTGTTTTTTTTTGCGAGAGGGGCGTTAATGTTTTTTGGCGGACTCTGCGGGGGTACATAGTGATGACGTCATAAACTTTGATTGGCTGAGGCAGTTGTTGTCCCAGGGTCATCATAAAAAATATTGGTCTCAGGACAACTAGGACTTGGCAAAATCAGGATGTGCTTTATGCAGTATACAGTCTATAAGAGAAACGTCTAGGTTACTTGTGTAACCCTCGTTCCCTGAAGAGGGAACGGAGACGTTACGTCAGTGACTGACGAATTGGGATCTCGCCAGAGAGCCCAATCACCTTCGAGTGTTAACTACACAAGCCAATGACAGTTGGCGTGCGTGTTTCGCCACGCGCACCCCGCCCCGCAGCGCGGGTATAAAAGGCGAGCGCGTGCAAACGCACATCAGCTTTTCGCTTAGGAGCCGAACGTGCCCCGGCCGCTCAGCGGTGGTACAGGAGCTGTTGCGACGGGACGTGACGTCTCCGTTCCTCCTTCAGGGAACGAGGGTTACACAAGTAACCTAGACGTTCCCTTTTAGTCAGTCACGTTCTACGTTATGTCAGTTGTGACTGACGAATTGGGATCCGTATGAAAAACGCCACTATTGCTGACCCCCTCAAGTGCCCTGCGGAAGCCGGCAAGTCCCCCCACACCAGCTGGGGCGGAAGATAGGACAGCGGCTAGGCAGAGGTGTCCGCCACTGCTGTTCCATACAGTGGTGCATTGGATAACACTGGGAAAGCGTACCCAGTTGGGACGCTACGGAAGCCACATCCCGCACATAGGAGGTATCATGTGGAATTACACATATGGACTGGCCCAGGGCAGTACTACATATGGAAGTTTCTGCGGTAGACTCAACCCACCTGGGGTGAGATCACTACACAGCAGAGATGGCAGTGAACGACTGCCAGGGAAAGACACGGGCTTACCGTGAGGGGAGCCGTACCGTGGAAGAATACACATGTGGGATCACCCGAAGGGGGAATCACTACACACGGGCACCTAGCCCAGCACAAGGGCTGACCTTGGCATGCACACGAGTGCTGAGCCTGGCGTCTGGCGCTCCGCCACGCCTGACCGCCGAGGGTGCGGGAGGAACTCCACCAGGGTTCGCCATGGGGAACTGATTGAGGAGCACAAAAGCGCACGTATCCGGTCCGTAGAGGGGAATGGCGCAGCAAGCGTGATCGACACCGAGCAGGTCCGGTGTTACTGCCTACCTGAGGCGAGTACACGAGAGGACACGGGCTCTACACGGAGATTATAGAATCTCGCAAACGTGTTAGGCGTTGCCCAGCCGGCAGCTCTACAGATGTCTGCTATCGAGGCGCCCCGCGCCAATGCCCAAGAAGATGCCACTCCTCTCGTAGAGTGAGCTCTCACTCCGAGGGGGCATGGTAAACGTTGGGCCTGGTATGCCAAGACTATAGCCTCCACTAACCAGTGGGCAAGTCTTTGTTTGGAGACAGCCTTTCCCTTTTGCTGTCCTTCGAAGCATACAAAGAGCTGGTCTGAGGTCCTGAAGCTCCGCGTACGGTCCACGTAAATGCGCAGAGCGCGAACGGGACAGAGCAGAGCGATGGCTGGGTCTGCCTCCTCCCGGGGCAGCGCTTGCAAGTTCACCACCTGATCCCTGAAAGGTGTGGTGGGAACTTTGGGCACGTATCCAGGGCGGGGTCTCAAGATAACGTGAGAGTTGGCCGGCCCGAATTCAAGGCACGAATGTTCGACCGAAAATTCCTGCAGGTCCCCTACCCTCTTGACCGAGGCCCAAGCGGTGAGGAGCGCTGTCTTTAATGACAAAACCTTAAGCTCTAATGACTGCAGAGGCTCGAAGGGCTCCTCCTTTAGGGCCGTGAGGACCGAGGGGAGATCCCAAGAGTGTAACAGGTGAGGGCGCGGAGGATTCAGTCTCCTTGCCCCTCTGAGAAACCTGATGATCAGGTCGTGCTTCCCTAGAGACTTACCGTCTACTGCATCGTGATGTGCGGCAATGGCGGCAACATACACTTTCAGGGTGGAGGGAGACAGCCTTCGCTCCAAGCCATCCTGCAGGAAAGAAAGCACGACTGCGATCGGCATCTACGGGGGTCTTCCAGGCGGAAAGAGCACCAACCGACGAACAGGTTCAACTTCAGCCTGTAAGCGTGTCTGGTAAACGGGGCTCTAGCTGAAGCGATGGTGTTTCCTACCGCTGGAGGTAGCCCACCTAGAACCTCCGCGTCCCTTCCAGGGACCAGACATGAAGTTTCCAGCGGTCTGGATGTGGGTGCCAGAGGGTGCCCCCTCTCTGAGAAAGGAGATCCCTCCTCAGAGGAATTCGCCAAGGAGGGGCTGTCGCTAGGAGCATCAGTTCGGGGAACCAAGTCCGACTGGGCCAGTATGGCGCCACCAAGAGGACCTGCTCCTCGTCCTCCCTGACCTCGCACAGTGTCTGTGCAAGAAGGCTCACTGGGGTAAACGCATATTTGCGTAGGCCCCGAGGCCAGCTGCACGCCAGTGCGTCAGTGCCGAGGGGTCCCTCGGCCAGGGAGTAAAACCACTGGCAATGGGACGTGTCCGGGGAGGCAAACAGATCTACCTGAGCGTCCCCAAAGCGTCTCCAAATCAGCTGGACTGCCTCTGGGTGTAGTCGCCATTCTCCCGGAAGGGCGGGCGGACGTGAGAGCTCGTCGGCTGCACGATTGAGCTCACCTGTGATGTGAACGCGCGAAGCGACCTCAGATGCTTCTGACTCCAAAAGAGGAGGTGGCGGGAGAGTTGCGACATGCGACGAGAGTGCAGACCACCTTGTCGGTTGATGTACGCAACGGTCGCAGTGCTGTCCGTACGGACCAGTGCGTGCTTGTCGTGTAGCAGCGATTTGAAGCGGCGCAGAGCCAGCCATACTGCTTGCAACTCGAGGCAGTTGATATGCCACTGTAGTCGGGGCCCCGACCCGAGCCCCGCAGCTGCATTCCCACGGCACATGGCACCCCAGCCCCTGGCGGCGGCATCTGTTGACACAACAACATGCCTGGATATTTGCCCAAGGGATACTCCTGTCCGAAGAAGGCAAGATCTGTCCATGGGCTGAGGGTCTGATGGCAGAACGGGGTAACAGAAACCCTGTAAGTGCCGTGTCGCCATGCCCATCTCGTGACCCGGTCGTGAAGCCAACGCTGAAACGGTCTCATATGAAGCAAACCGAGCGGCGTGACAGCGGCTGCGGATGCCATATTCCCCAGGAGCCTCTGAAATTGTTTCAGTGGAGCCGCTGTCTTGCACTGGAAGGACCCCAGGCAATTCAGCATCGACTGCGCACGCTCTACGGAGAGACGTGCCGAGAGGTTGACCGAGTCCGGCTCCATACCGAGAAAAGAGATCCTCTGCACGTGGGAGAGTTTGCTCTTTTCCCAGTTGGCCGGAAGGCCCAACCTGCTGAGGTGCGAGAGCACCAAGTTCCTGTGTTCGCACAACTGATACTGAGACTGAGCTAGTGTGAGTCAGTCGTCGAGGTAGTTGAGAACGCGGATGCCCGCTTCCCTCAATGGAACGAGTGCTGCCTCCACGACCTTGGTGAAGACAAGAGGCGACAGGGATAGCCCGAAGGGGAAGACCTTGTACTGATATGCTCGCCCTTCGACCGCAAAGCGGAGAAACGTCTGTGTCGAGGGCGAATCTACTTTTGCCTGCATCTCTTTCAGTTTGTTGACTTCAGGGCCCAGGTTCTCCAGGAGATCTTTGTTTTTGTCCAGGAAGTCCAGGAGACTCTTCATGTCCTTAACATAAAGTCATGTTTAAGAACAAACATGATGCAGTTCACACTTAACTGCTTAACCATTTAGTGTTGATCTACTGTACTTACTTTGACATTTTCATCTTGGTTCCCCTCAAAGCGTGAGAAAAAGTCTTCAATCCTGTCTTTAATGGCTTGCTGCTCACGGTCCAGAACTTTCTGGAAGTCTTTCATGGTCTGGAGATCTTTCAGTTGGCCATCTACCTCACACGGGGCTTGATTGAAATTCTTGTCCAAGGTGTTATGAAACTATACAGAAAATTGAAAAACGTTCCCGTAAGTACTGAATTTAATAATAAATAATACAATTATATTGTAGAGCAACATTATCCTAATCGCTATTGATGATAATAAAAATAATAATAACTTCCATAATAACCAGGTCTTACAATTAATAATAATAATAGTAATTTTCCATCCACCTGTGTTATCTTCTTTTCCAAGTCTTTCATTTCTGGGACATGAGGTTGGAGCTTCTCAGCCAACTGCAGGACTGTTTTGTGATGATTTTTCATGTCCTCATTGCTGACTTTAAAGTCAGGCGAATGCATCAATTTGTTCCGTACAGTTATTACCTGAATTGTTGAAAAAAAAGTGTGAAATGTGTTATCCAGCACAACATAGCTACAGTATTTGACTATCCATACCGATACGGTGGTCACATACTATCGCACGACGCTTTTGAGAAGTTTTATCACAAATATAGAGGTTCTGAATGATGTAATCTAATGAAAAATTGGATTTTCAGAATACTTACGTTAATCACAGATTGTCCTGGGATGCTCTTGAAATGTTTACAGGAACTCATTAAGTTCAGGATGGCAGCAATATCAAACTGGTCAAACTTGCGATGTTCTTTGTGCCCACGTGGCATATGTGCCTGTCATAAGAAATATGTGAAACATGCAGTTAACAAAGTTAAAAATATAATGCACATAGATATTTGATCGCTGACATTTCTAAATATAAGCCTCCCCATATGCAACAAGACATTTTAACAGACAGCACTCAGAGGCAACACTCTATTAATGCAGTAGTTATTAATTATGAAAGCAACTTACTTTGGCAACTTCCCACTTATCTGTGGGCCATAGATGTGGCCGGCAGTTCTCCCAGTGTATACTATTGCCCTTCCCATTATGATTGGCAATGATTTCATTCTTCCAGTGTTCACACAACTGGCAGACAGGCTGCGGGAAGAAGCAAAACACAGTTTGAGAGACATGTACAGACACTCCCAGAAACTTTGATTTGAACTGACAGTCTTTTACACTTTTTAGTGTACTGCCATATTTCCATTTGTGTTGATACTCTTTTTATTTAATATGGCAATGGCATTACTATTATTCTAAATTTGTTGTGTTAAGTAGGAATAATAGCATTCAGTAGGCCTATATAGAAATGTAGCATAAATATATTCTGTCTGTATGACAGGCAGACAGATACTGTATTTCTACATTGTCTAAATTTATACATTTTATACAGTAGCCTACTACGTTGGGATCATTTAAAAAGTGATTTTTAATGAAGGCTATTCCTATTGTTTACTTTGACTTTACATTTTTGCCTAATTTACCTTATTCGCAAGTTTGCACGCTCGCGCACAGGTCTGTCTATGGAGAGGAGATTTGTTTTGAAGAGAGTTGTGATAAGTTTCGGTTTCCTTTTCTATGAAGTCCTGAATGCGGTTCCTCAGTATGTAAAGACTCTCCGTTGTTTTCAGCCAGTTTTTGTAGTTTTCATCACTGAAGCGACAGTAAGACTGTGTGCTGCTCATGATCGCTAAATAAAACCGCAGGGATCGATCATTCTTTAGTTACAGTAGCGCTGCGGTGCGATGTGCCTGACTGTCCTCAGCAGGTCAGCCGACTCCTGAAGTTGCCAGATAATCGAAAAATGTACATCGCGCATTAATAAAGCAAAAGAAAATAATAACGTCTTTGTTGATATTCTTCAGTACCATGGTAACCGTAGTTAATAAAGTAAAATGGAATATCCTTAATATTAGTATTATAAATGTCGCATTAAAACGATCTCGTAAACATTTCCTCATTGTTTATGTTTGCTGCTTTAAAAATATGTCGTCCCAGATCCAGAATTGATCTTAAAATCTAAAGATATTCAATAGGAATATTCATTACGTTTTTATTATTATTCGGAGAGTGGAACAATAGAACTATAATGTATGTATTTATTCATTCATTCATTCAAAAGTTAGTGTAGGCCTACTTGTTTACAGTTGTGTCAGTGAAGAGACCGCAAATGAAATATGAGACGTGATGTTTGAATAAACAAGAAAAAATCAAGGTAAATATCACTTGCAATAATTTAAGGTAAAATATAATAAAAAAAATGGAGCAACAGTTCATAAATAGATGAACATAAAAGAGCTGTTAGTCAATATCGCCAACTAGTGGAGATCAGAATCAGAATGAGCCTTTATTGCCAGAAAGATTTGTTTTGGTGACCGAAGTTTCAACTACCGAACTACAAGAAATATATAGATAGATATATATTATTTTTTTTGTTTTTTTTTTTTTTTTTTTTTTTTACACAAGACAAAGCTTAAAAGGTTTATTTTGGACAATTCAAGCATGAGTATGTACAAGAGAGTGTAATCTTGGTTTGCATGTGTCTTGGATTGCTAAAGTTCTCATCTTGTCTCAGTTTGTGTTGAACATGCAGTGCAGTAGCAGAGTTTAACAGGAGGCCAGGTGTCCCCTGGCAGGGCTCCGCTTTCAAACAAGATCCTCCATCTGTCTCTTTTTTTGCCTCTCTGTTCTTCATTTGTTCATTGGTAGGGAAGAACGAGGTGAACTCTGTCCCTGATGCTGTTACATAAGACTGGACAATTATTAATCAGGCATTATAAATAAAATTATAGCTGTGAAAGTTTTTTTAATAACAATAATCTTAAATTGTCTGATTCTCCATATAGTGAGGTTATAATTTCTGGGCTCCAAAAGTTTTTGGTTCTATGGGTTAAAGTGATAGCTCTTTATCTTGCCTTCTTATTAATTACACTGAAATTAATGGTTTATTGCAAAGTGAAGTTTTTTTGCTCTGTAATAACAGTGCAGAATGTGCTGAATCTCCATGGAAAACTGAAGGCATCATTATCTCGTGAGAAAAGACTGTCTAAACATACAGCAGCCACACAGATATGCCAATTGTGTGATCACTGTTATCCTCCAAATAGAATATAACTGGTGGTTTCAATTAGTGGTAAAAATTTTAAAATTATAGTTTATAGTCTGGACTGAGGAAAGCCAGACTTTCACCTTATAAAACATCTCAGGTTGGCTCAACTTCCAGGATCTAGTGCTGGGGTTAATTTATTTATAAAAATGGTCAAAAATTCAAAAGAATTCAAAAACAGCCCATACTAGTACAGATAGATACTCGAACAGATTCTGTAGTTCTGTTTAAATTTATATATATATATATTTTTTTCATATATTTTGGAAAAATTTTCAAAATAAATAATCAAAAAATGCATTGAACGAAAATGCATAATTGCACACATCTGTGTGTGTGTGTGTATTTAGTATATCAAAGCATATCAAATATATCAGTATATCAAATATACATTCTAATCAGTATTGATATGAGATCAATTATTATGTGCATAAATTCTGCAAACTATAAAAAAAAGTTTTAATATTTTTATGGTAATAAAGTCTGAAAACCAATTAAAATACAACATATTAAAAACCAATAAGTACATTTAAAAAATAAATTTAAAAATATATCAAATTACAAAATTATAAGTGGTATCCTTCCACTACAAAATATATAGTCCCTTATCAAACGTTGCAATGTAACAGCAATGTAGCTGCGCAGTGATACAATGAACAGGTGTTTCTCGTCATAATACTATATTATGGATTTTAAGATTCAGAAGCTTCAATAGAAATTATCCGCTTTATGAGACAGCAGCATAGTTATCCTATCTTTAAAACAGAGCGTCAAAATACTGTAATCTCCTTCCATCAATGACGGCGCTGTGCTCCACCCTCTGCCTCAGAGGCCCCGCCCATCCCGTGCGCATCCCGTCCGCATTCTGCAGGAGGCACGGGAAAACAGGGATAGACCATTCCGAGAAACTAGAGGGGTTTACTGATTACGGATCACTGTTTTAATTCGCAACAACTCACGTTTAGACAATACAGCATCGTTTTTGTGATTTTAACTTTAGTACTTTGTAACTAAATAACAACAAAAGAGTATGTTTGTAAAGTACAGAAACGCTAACACCTGGCCCGACCCAATTTCTTTCTACCCTTTCTCAAACTGCGCCTTGAACTCTACCGTCCTGCTGCCATGTTGGATTGAAGGATCGTTATTGCTTTAGGAGTTCGGAATGAAAGTTTATATCATGCAGTCTGTCAAAAGTGAACGAATTAAAGCATAAATAAGCCACAGGAGTTAACGAGTCGCACCTGCATCGCCCGCGCATTGAGGACAACACTACATCGGCTCTACTTGCATGCGGAATTCCTTACGGGATGAACGGAGCGCAGGCCATGTTGATCTGTGATTGCACATAAAATAATCTAACACGAGACAAACGCTCAAGTTCATCCGCCTCATCCGTCAACATGAGCGGCCACCCGCCCCATAGGAGGGTGGCAAACGTGGGCTCTCTGCTTCTGACCCCGCAGGAGAACGAGTGTCTGTTCAACTACCTGGGCAGGAAATGCATCGTAAGTTGCGTTTACTCTCACGGCCGATCTGTAACAGTTAGTCCTTTAACCGCAAGTTCACATGCAAACCACCCTGCTTTTCCAATATCCAGTGATGCGATGCAAACGAACGGCGGTAACTTCTGGCAAGGACAGTTGTGTTTTAACGCATTTGTGATGTCCATAAGGACGCACTGGGAACATCCTCCTCACTGTCAAAGCAAATGATACTTCTGTTATTGAAGTTAGATGTTGTAGTGTAAGCTATTCGTATGATTGTGAGTTGGTAATTATATATTCCATGTGATATCCGAGTAAATGGCAGTAGGCCTTCTGCTTGAGTGAAGGCTGGGTCGACAAAACCTAGTGAGCTGCCTACGAAGACAGCATCTTAAGTGCATTCTGAGTCCGCTGAATGATGCACGTGCCGATGATGCCCAAATATGCGCCTATGTTAGCAGCTCACTACAGTCTTAGCCTTTTGGTCACAGCTAATGTCTCAGATGACCTGCAAACTCTACCAAATGTCAGTAATCTATATCTATCTATCTACGTTTGTACATCTATCCTTCTAGCTATCTATATGTGAAGCTATCACATAGTCTGTCTACTTGTCTTTCTATCTGTTATTCTGTCTGTCTGTCACTGCCTTTAGTTGGCACAAAATATAGTAAGACTGTTGTGTTATGTGTTCGGTCTCAAGTAGGCTAGCTATCCATTTCTTCTCAAAGTGTTAAGTTTAATTGTTTTTTTTTTTATTTCTGGAAGCATCAAATTTGCGTTGAAAGGAACCTTTCAGTTCGCTGTCCCTGCTAAATTGAAACAACATCTACATCCCTGATTACATAATTATATCTAATATTGCTTTAAATTGTCAGAAGTGAAGATATTTGCTCTTTACACAAGTTATCTATGGCTGTCTTGTCTGCCCTACTTGAGGGCCCATAGTTATAGTATTTGGACACTTGTCCAAATGTTTGAATGTCTTTATTTGCAAAATATAAATCCAAAGAATATTTGTGAAGTTATTTCAAGTTATGCAGTATAATACACTTTTGGATCACAACATTTTACAGAGAGACGTTTTAAGAGTGATAAAACAGTACATGCATTAATCAACATAAAGGGATAGTTCACCCAAAAATCGAAAATTAGGCCTACCCTAGGGCTAATCACGATTTATATCACGATATATTTCTTAATTTCAGTCGATACGATATAATTCGATATGAACACGGCCAAGAAAAGCCTCATAAAAACGGCCAAGAACGGCCACAACAGTTGTCTGTACCTACAAACTTAAGAAAAATTAATTTGCCAACTCTATGAAACCTACTCCTATAAAACGATATAATATTTTAGGGAAAAAATGGCGCAAATAAATGAATGTTCACCTTTTATTGGTATTCAGCCTTCATACAAACAAGAAATGTGAAATCACTGTCAAATAAATCTCAGACTCTACTGATTAATATTAATATTTTTTACTTGTCAAAAGATTTTTAACAGTAAGATTTTTAATGTTTTTTTAAGAATTCTCTTCTGCTCACCAAGCCTGCATTTATTTGATCCAAAATACAGCAAAAACAGTAACATTTGGAATATTTTTAACAATTTAAAATAACTGCTTTCTATTTGCATATATTTCTTCCTGTGATTTCCAGCAGAGCTTTTAGCACATTACTCCAGTCCACAATGATCTTCAGAAATCATCTAATTCTGATTTGCTTGCTCAAAAACATTTATTATTATTATGTTGAAAACAGCGGAGTAGTTTTTTTTTTTTCAGGTTTCTTTGATGAATAGTATGTTCAGAAGAACTGCATTTATCTGAAATAAAAATCTTTTGTAACATTATAAATGTCTTTTCAGTCACTTTTGGTCAATTTAATGTGTCCTTGCTAAATGAAAGTATTAATTTCTATAATATAAATTTTAAAAGAGCTTTTGAATGGTATAGTGTATGTTACAAAAGCTTTTAATTTCAGATCAATGCTGATCTTTGGATCTTTCTATTCATCAAAGATTCCTGAAAAAATGTACTCAACTGTTTAAATATTGATAATCAGCATATTAGAATGATTTATGAAAGATCGTGTGACACTGAAGACTGGAGTAGGCCTGATGATGCTGAAAATGTAGCTTTGATCTCATGAATAAATTACATTTTAAAATATCTTCAAATAGAAAGTAGTTATTTTAATAGTAAAAATATTTCAAAATGTTATTGCTTTTGGTGCATTTTGGATCAAATAAATGCAGGCTTGGTGGGCAGAAGATAATTCTTTAAGAAACATAAAAAAGTCTTGCATTTCAAAAACCTTGACTGGTAGTGTAGCTGATTATTCTTATAGATTGAAAACGTGCATTAAGCCAGGGATTACTACGAGTAAAACTGCTCCGAGTTGCTCGAAAACAAAAAATAGAACACAACAAAGCATGTTGCTGACTGGGTTTATTATTGAAAATGCAAATGCTTGTCTGCCAGCCGGAGAGGCGCTGTGAGAGCGCGGAACTAACGGGTTTCGTCCAGTAATGGCCTGTCACACACAGCATCTGCTCCGTTCAGAGATCATTCATATAAGATATTGAGTTTTGCAACGTGCCAGGCTCATTTTTATTTCAACAAGTCAAACGCACAAATTAAATCAATGTATGGGAAACACCTGGTAAGGTTATCAAATATCGTCAAATGTGCCATGGATCATATCCACCGTTTATTGAAAAAAATTATATCGCATACATATTGATATGATTAATTGTCCAGCTAGCCTACCCCATGATTTACTCCCCTCCAGCCATCCTAGGTGTCTAATGATTTCTCTTCTTTCAGACTATCCATCAGAGTTATATTAAAATGTCCTGGCTCTTCCAAGCTTTATAATGGTAGTGAATGGGTGTTGAGATTTTGAAGCAAAATAAAGTGCATAAATCCATCATTAAAAGTACTTCACGTGGCTCTGGGGGGTGAATAAAGGCCTCATGTAGCGAATCGATGCGTGTTTGTAAGAAGATATATCCATATTTAAAACTTTATAAAACTCTTGCTTCAGCTAACTGTCGTATGCTCGTTCTCGAGAGAGTGGCATTTTGAGTACGCCACTCTCTCTTGTATGTTCTGGTTATCAAATGTTAGTGGAACATGTTCATAGTTAATGTGATGAACTACACATCTGATAGAAAACACCTTAAAACCAGTTAGTTTAAAACAATCTGACAAAAGTGTTTACAGTTTTGTTTGCAGATGCCACTTTTTTTTTATGCGTTATAACTGATTTTCAAATAATTAAATATCTAAAAGTGTCCAAATACCTTTTGGTGCCACTGTATGTTTTGAGTGAAGAAATGTACCCTGTTGTTCTTGTTAGAAATTTCCTGTCTCTTGCCTTATAAGGAAGCATTTGTTAGAAGTGTTTCCTTATTTTTCCAAAATTCCTCTTGCAGCACATTCAGGTGACGAGTTACACTTTAAGCACATCATGTATTTGGTTATTAATAGATTTTTGATACATCAACAAGATGTTTTTTGATAGTAATTTACTTGGATTGTTCAAAAAAAGGCCAGTTTAAAAAAAATCGGACTTGAAGTTGGGTTAAAATTGTCTATTGTAGAACTGGATAAGGGAAGGAATAAGATTAGCAAAGAAACAACTAGTGTTTGTATTATGTATTTCGGATGAAATCTGATTCACAAATATGCCATTCTTTCCCATCAGACCTACTTAAGTTGCTCGCCCATGTCTAGGTGAAAGCGACATGGACGAGAGCAGTGTCAGTCCAGGAACGGCAGCCAAGAGCCGGGCCATAAAGTGGGCTTTCACTGGGAATGACTAAATATGAAACGTGTTGCTTGGGGCCAAGATCCAGCAGTCTTGGGTTCATTCATCACTGTGTCCCGAACCGGCACCCGAAAACTGAAGGCAGAGCGTGGACCGAGTCCAAATTGCACAATAGTGAGAGAGATGGAGAGAAGGGAAAAGATAGGGGTTGCGGGTGGGTTGTGCGTGATCAGCAGTCTTTGAGGACAGGAAGTGAACTGATCTGCCTCCTTTCCATGGAGATTTCAGCTTTAATGAATAGAGCTGCTGAGCCAGTACTGATCCAGAATCGGGTTTCCAAACAAACCTCACCAAAGTTTGACACAAAGTCATGATCCCTGTGAAAGTGGGTGAAATGTATGTCTTTAATGCATGTTTATGTTCTTGGCAAAGACTTTTGCAGGCAGGAATGCCTTACGGAAATGCAATTACTATGAAAAGCCATGTCAAATGTCCATCAGTCGCCCTCTTTGGATGTTGCGTTTTGGGTACCAAACTCAGTACTTTTAAGGGTACCGACCGAATTGCGTTGGTACTACCAAGTACCAATTCACATTAAATCAATCGGTGCCAAATATCGGTACCTGAGAACGCATCTGGGCACATATGCTACAGAGAGAGAAAGAGAAACCCTGTGACGTGAGGTCACCCCTGCAACTCGTTCAAACAACACACAGGGCAAGCCGAAATGTTGTGAAGTGTGCTTACATTTCTAGGGCCATACGGTTTCTGCGAAAAGTCCATTCATAACTTGATTTACTCTATAGTGCGGAATGCCACGGAATTCGTGAATTTTGGACAAATAAATGAAAAGTAGCCACTGTGACTTAATTCGAATCGCGATATGAATTCGTGTCTGTGAATATTAAAATGCAAAAAGACTCTCTAAATATGAATCCTGCTTGTTCCGCTTGCCTCTGTATGTATGAATGGCGGAAACGCGGTTTTGTCTACTACACAAATACTGAAGCACGCGTGACGCTCACTGTGATTTTTGGCCTCTGCGTCTCACTATATGACGGCATGAACACAAAAACGTAATCTCCAGAGCTGCTGTGAGAGAATTTTACCGTTTCATTTGAGAAAACAAGCATCATCATACTTTATACACACAGAAGCTTCATGGCAGCCTGTCAAAATAAAAGTACAGTTTAACATGTAACAGAAATATATTACTTTTGTACAGTTTAATGTACGTCTTTAAATATTAAATTTTCTATCAAATTTAAGTAAAACCATTAAATTATAAAAATAAATATTACAACCAGACTTAATTTTAGAAAAAAAATAATACAATTATTAGCCTATTAAAAATGTTTTAAAGGAATATTCACACAGTTTTTCTCTTCCCTTATTTTAACTTTCATTTGATTTAAAATAAATGTTTAATGCCTCCATCTGATTTTCAGAAAAATTAAAACAAGAATTAATCAGATTACTTTTGATAATTAAAATTTTCAATCATTTAAATTTAAGAACCTTATTTCTTCAATCGATTATCAATTAATTTGATTATTTAAAACAAAAAACAATCAATTAATCAAATTACTTTTAAGAAACGTATGCATTCAGTTGCTTATTGATGAATTAATTTGATTTAAAATTGCAAGCAATTAATTAAAACACTTTTGAGAAACATTTATTCAATTGATTAATCCAGTTACTTTTATTAATGAGTTCATCTGCTTATTTCTGTTAGTCAGATTGCTAATTGCCTAATTCAATTCAATTGTAAAAGTCAATTCAAAGTTTATAAAATCTTTGATAAAATGTTGACTTTATAATCTCTTAAACTGTGAACTATTTCTTTTAATCTGATTAGAGAATTCTTCAATTTATGAAACCAATTAAAGTACTGAATTGTTTATTGAATTATTTTTTTATAATTCAGTAAAATATTATAAATTAATTAGAATTATTGAATTACAAATTCCACGATTAATTTTTCTTATATGCACACTTTTAATTATTTTAATAAAAGTTGATCGTTGGTTAATCTGTTTTTTTCTGTTAATCAATTGATCAGAATATTTTTGATAATTGTTTAATCCGTTGGTTTATTTGTTCAATTATTCAGGGTTGTTGCAGTCCTGCTGACAGGCGGTTTCTTAAGTTATTGCTTAATGAAAACTTTATAGGTCTGTATTGATCAGATACTTCATTTAAAATCTTTTTTGTTCAATGGCTAGTGGTGGTGTTGAATGCTTTCATCAGAAATGTTTCGGTCTAATGTGTGCGTTAAAGCACAGGACAAGGTTTCTTTGGTCTCCTGTAATTGCTCAGCATACGCCTGCGTGTGTGTGCATGCGAGTGTTACTTGTCCATGGAAAATATTTCATCTTCTGTGCGATCTTGGCTGTCCTCCCTATGACAGTATTGCCAAGACACTGGCCTATTTTTCCTTTCGGTAACCCATGTCCTGAAAAAGTGTTCGAAATCCTGCTTTGGGCCATGTGCATGGAACGCAGACACTCTTCGAGTAAGAGTCCCTATGGAGAGAGAATAAAATGCCCCATCAAATGTGTCTCCAAGTACTTGGCTGCAGTTTAAATTACAGCAGTATTTTATATCTGCAGTGGCCAGTGTGTGCAGCAAACAACATCATGCAGTATTCATACACTGATTTCTATGCATTTTTTGATGTTTACAGTTTCTCCAAGATATTAATATGCAGCTCTGTCCAAAATGCAGCCCTGAAATTGAAAATGCAGGTGATGAGAGTAATTTCATATGAGGATGAACATGTCAGTGTTGGTGCGTTGCCTTCTTAATTTGTACTTAAGATAGTAACCAAGATAGCTGTTTTATTATTATATTTTATCAACTTTAAGATTGGAAAAGCTTGAGAATTTCTATCATATTTCACAATTATTCATTATTTATAAAGTGTGTTTATTTATACTAAAGTCTGTACTTTCTGTAGGATTTCAGATATGTTTGGATGCTTTGATAGATCAAATTTATCAAAGGAATAATTCACCCAAACTGAAAGTGTTTTTATGTGAACAGATTTGGAGAAATGTAGCATTAAATCACTTGCTCAACAATGGATCCTCTGCAGTGAATGGTGCCGTCAGAACGAGAGTCCAAACATCTGATAAAAACATCCCAATAATCCACAAGACTCCATCCATCATTGATGTGTGGGCGATTGAGATGCCTGCTTTTTGTAAAAAAAAAAAACAATCCTCATTAAGGCGATTTAACTTTATATGCTGGGGTCGTGTGAATTAATGGATTATTTATGTTTTATCAGCTGTTTGGACTCTCATTTGACGGCACCCATTCAACTGCAGAGGAACCATTGGTGAGCAAATGATGTAATGCGAAATTTCTTTTCTCCAATCTGATCCGATGCAGAAACAACTCTCTACTCGTGAATGGGCTGAGGTGATTACATTTTTAGCAAATTTGAATTTATGTGACCTATTCCCTTATGAAGATTTTTTTGAAAACTTATCAAAAAAGCTTATGCTCTTAATTTTAGATTTATCGATAATTGTGTATTTTGCTTGTTTCATGAAGTTCATGATTCTTTATCTTTTTGCAGACATTGTGCTCAGCGGTGGTCCAGGTGTACGGGGCAGACAGGGGCTCGTCCTGGTACAAGAGGTGCTGTGGTGTGGCCTGTTTGGTGAAAGACAACCCTCAGAGGTCTTATTTTATCCGTGTCTTTGATATCAAGGTAAGCTCTCTGAGATCAAATAAACAGCAAAGATATCAGATCAGAGACTTAGCAGTTCGTGCATGTGATATGTAAAATATCTTGTTTCTCATTTTTGCAGGATGGAAAAGCAAAGTTTGAGCAGGAGCTCTACAATAATTTCATTGTCATTTGTTCGAGAGCCTACTTCATTACCTTTGCCGGAGATGTGAGTTTTTTTTTATATATATATTTCACGTTGTTGACCATTAGCAAGAAAGCAAACAGAGGAAACTAGCCAGAGATGTTCTGTGGAAAAGTTTGTTTGGCTAGTCGCTTTCTTGTCTTTCTTGTAAAGCTGCTTTTAGCATTAGTGAGGATGCGATCTGGCTTTTTTGGTCATATGGTGTGTTTTGCTCTTTAGTCTTGTCAGATGGGCCTCAACTTTGCCAGTGAAGAGGAAGCTAAACGATTTCGGAGTGCACTCAACGAACTGCTCAACAGACGACAGAGGAAAACTGGTAAATGTGCTGCGTTTAATTACTTTCCTTTTCTTTGAAGGGATGATAGTTCACCAAAAATTCTAATTATGGCATTATTCATTTACTCACCCATATGTTGTTCCAAATCGAATCCATGACTTCTTCTTTTTCAGCCTCAATTCAGTTTTATTTTTGGGTGAACTCTCACTCCCAACTAATATGCTTTACATTCAGTAGTAATCAAAATTATGTCTAAAACCTTATTAGTGTCTAAAACGCATATTTCTTTCTCCCAAATCTGTTTTTCAAAATAGTTCACCTAAAAATGAGAATTATAATTATTTACTCATCCTCATTACATACCATAGTACATAATGTGTATGACTTTCTTCTTTCTGCACACAATTGTATATTGTGTAATTTAATTTATTCTTATTTTGATTCTGATATAGCTGTAAATACAGAAAAAAATGCATGCATATAGCAATAAATAAGAGTTCAAACTAGAGGTCGACTGATTGATCGCTTATGCCGATTAATCGGCACCGATAGTTGATTACTGGAACTATCAGGTTTCTGCAAAAGTCCATACCGATAGTTTTTGGAATTATTGTTACTTGTTAGAGTGTATTAATTTCAACATTTACTAATAGATTTAAACATTTTAAAGTCTCATTGACTGAAGTTTACATTAACTAAAATTGATCAATGTACAATTATTTAATTTTAATATTTGTTATTCCATTTTAAATGTGTAGTTAAATACTGTTTGTTTTTTTGTAATAAAGTTCAACACAGTTTTTAAAATAGATACTGAATGAAAACTGAAACAATCAGTTGTATGGTCCAGCTTAGCTATCAGTACCAGTAAAATCCATCAGTCGACTGAGTACAAAGATAAATAAACTCGCTGTTTATTTTACCATGAATAAAGCATTTGATTCTGATTTGGAAATAAATTCAAAAAACAAACGTAATAACAAATAAACCAACAAATTATTTATTTTTTTTTAAAGTTATTAAGCTTTAAAATGACCAGAAAAAAGGCTTGTATGACTTGTGATTTTGTAAAATCATATTATAGTTTTGTGCGAGGAACAGACCAAAATTTATATTGTTATTAGTTAAAATCTGAACATACAGTCCAGCTCCTCTTGGCATGAGAATAGTGATGTTTCATCGGAGAATCAGACATTCCAGTTTTTGGATTCAACTCAACTGATTCAGTGAATGAAGACCTAAATTTTAGTTTTTTTTTTTAAGCTTGAAAGCTCCAGTCATCATTGTAATTTCATGGAAAAGAGTGACTAGCACATTATTTAAATCTCCTTTTGTGTTCCACAGTAGAAAGAAGCCATATGGTTTGTAATAAGATGCGGATTGAGTTTTTTAATTTTTTTGGGTGCACTTTTCCGTCAACACGCCTCATTTTTAAAAGGATACTCCACCCTAAGAATGAAAATGTTTCACTAATCACTTTACCCACCCCCATGTCGTTCCAAAACCAAAAACAAACCCGTAAAGCTTCGTTCGTCTTCGGAACACAATTTAAGATATTTTGGATGAAACCGTGAGGCTTGTGACTGTCCCATTGACTGACAAGTAAATAACACTGTCAAGGCCCAGAAAAGTCCAAGTCCAGCTCACCTTTATGTATATAGTGCTTTTAACACAATAGCCAGATTGTGTCAAAGCAACTGACAGCATGTAGGAAAATAGTGTCAATAATGCGCACAGTGTACAATCGTAACCACTCATTTTTCAGTAAAAACAGTTATCATTGAATTCCGTGAGGTCACATCCCTCCAGTTTAAATACTATCTTTTGCAATTATTTAACATATCGCCCGAAATGAAGTGTCCCCAACTAGCAAGCCAGAGGCGACAGCTTATTAGATAAGTCAGAATCAGTGCCCATCTGCCATCAGTGTTTCAACCTAACTGTTATGAAGCATTTTGAAACCTTTTGTTTGAACGAAAACAGCGCATCCGTGCAGCGCTGCTAACACTGAAGAGCGTACGCTGCTTGCGTTCAGTGGATATACTCCAAAATGGCACTACGGTGATGCGGAGAGGCAAAGAGACGAATTGTTGAATAAAGTCTTTATTTTTGTTTTCTGCGCGTACAAAAAGTATTCTCATCGCTTCATAACGTTACGGTTGAACCTCTGATGGCAGATGGACTATTCTGATGGTGCTTTTCATACTTTTCTGGACCTTGTAATTTACTTGGCAGTCAATGTGACCGTCACAAGCCCTCCCGGTTTTCATCCAAAATATTCTAAATTGTGTTCCGAAGACGAACGAAGCTTTTAGGGGTTTGGAACGACATGGGGGTAAGTGATTAATGACAAAAATTTTCATTTTGGGGTGGAGTATCCCTTTAAGCTCGCATTTTCTTGTTAACCCGTTGTATTTGCTGTTGCCGGCTGCTCATTTGCAGTTATGTTTATCTCTCCCTGTCTTTCCTCCTGTTCTTCTCAGTCTGTAGTTGTAATCTGTTATAGTGTAGCAAGTGTGCTGGTTTTCTCTCCATAGGGTGTGTTGTAAAACCTTCACAGTGGGCCTTTTCTCCTCATGTCTCTCTTGTAAACGCAGCAGTCTCTCTCCTCACTTCCTGGCTGGGTTCCAGTACTTCCTGCACTGTTTTGCATGCTGGGCTTTGAAGTTTAGGCTTCTATCTGCACTAACTGATTTTTAAAGAGGCCCTGGTGCCTTATACGCCTCCTATGTCTGCTTTGCCTGCCTATTTTTACGTTTAATGTGGTCGAATTCCGAACAAACATGTTGGATCACTTCTTGTGCAGTTTGATTGTATTTGCATACAGTGAATCATTCAGTTATCTTCTGGGTGTTAAAGGTGAAGTGTGGAACATGTTGTTATTAGTGACACCAGATGGAATTTAAAATGGATTAAAATTATATTGTGATTTTTATTCTATCTTGTTATTGGAAAATACTGTAAATATTTCAGTATATTACAGTAAATGCTTCTGCCAGTGAGTAGTTTATTTATTCACCTACACATGTATTATTATTTAAAGATATTAATACTTTTATTCAGAAAGGATGCATCAAATTGATCAAAAGTACAGTGCAAACACGCATAACGTTGCTAAAAAATCTTTTTAATTTTTTTGTTCAAAGAATCCTGAAAAAACAAATGTATCACCGTTTTCACAAAAACATGAAGCAGCAAAACTGTTTTTATCATTGATAATAAGAATTCACTTGAGCACCAAATCATCATATAGAATGATTTCTGAAGGTCAATGATTCATGTAGTATGATGCTCAAATCAGCTTGTCATCACAACAAATAAGTGCCTTTAAAAAAAATTAACATATAAAAGTTTTGTTAAATTGTAAAAATATTCACTATAGTACTATTTTGCCATATTTTTGGTCAAATAAATGCAGCCTTGATGAGGAAACTGTTTGAAAAACATTTTTCTTTCTTACAGATGTCAGTCTTACCGAGCCCAAATTTTGAATGATACTGTGTAATATTTATTTTTATTTTACTGAATTATGGTATAATATATTTGGATTTATGTGTTTTAGCAGTTGCTCCGCATGTCACGTTTGAGAGCTGTACAAACATAATAAAATATAATTAAATTAAGTATCATTGTGTGTGTGTGTTTATATGTTGTGTGTGTGTGTGTGTGCTGGTATATATATATAACTATATATATATATATATACTCTATATATATATATATATTATATCTATATATAATATATATATATATCACAACACAAAATTTACTTTAATTTAATTATTCTTCTGTTTTGACAGCTCTTAAGTGACATTGCCGATTGCAACTTTATATATAAAGTTGTGTGTGTATATATATATATATAGATATATATATAAATATATATATATACACACACACCATTATAAATAGGATAAAATTATGTGTTTTATAGCTTTTAAAAATTGAAATTGCTGAGCAACTGTCATTGAGATAAAAAAAAGGAGCAAGTCTTTTAACATTTTCACAGTAGAAGAATAGATAAACACTTCACCTTTAAGATCAAGGTTATAAGAATATTATAAGTTTGCATATGAATGAACCACAAATGATGGTGCTAAAAATGTGGTGATAAACCTGCCAGTTGATTAAAAAAAAAAAAAAAAAAAAAAAAAGGAGTGTATTGTGTTTTAGTGTCTTGCTAAAGGGTGCAGAGCTCAGGGCACCTCTTTTTACCATCTCCTTCCCTAACCTTTCTAACTAACGTAATTTAACCATTCCCTTCTCCTTTGGGTGACCTACCGGCTCTTTTCCTCTCTGTTACTGACCTCACTAGTCTTAACTCGGCCTCCACATTTTAACAATGTTAATTTTGTTTTTGCAGAGAAAAGGCGTGACCCACCAAATGGTATGTGTCCTGGCACTTGCATTCACTCATGAGTTTACTCCTAATGTTGTAAGAGTTAATCAGTTTGTGTTTGCTGCTGTTGTTTTGTTTTAGTTTTTTTAAATCCCCTTTTTGACAGAACTATGCTGAAATACACATACACATAATGTATCTTCCACAGAAATCAAAACCTATTCTTGTGTGAGCGTCGTCAGGCATGAGCGTGATTCACACAAACACACATCCGCATTGTACGTGACCTAGATGAGAGTAGCGTTCAACCCCTGACTGGAAGCCTGAGGTCAATCTGTGCGCTGGGAGCCATATGTATGCCACATGGACCATTCCATTCCACTGCACTACTGCGGCTCTCGCCAATTCAATTACATCAAAGAGACCACGTTTCCTCACTTAGTTTTACTTGCTTAGAATTTCTCATAGATCTTTATCAGGGTTACGGCGCTGGTTTGACATCCCTTAGAAGCAATGTTGCTAGTTACCAAATCTTGTTTGCTCCATGTCAGTAGCCTGTAACAGGATATGTGTGATGCTACTTACAGTCCTATTTATTTTTATTTTATTATACTTTATTTAAAAAAAGAATGCTACAGAAAATATCAAACCAAATTAAGTTTTTTTTTTTTTAGTTTTTCCTATTGAAGCAATAATTTGGGCATGGTATATTTGAGGGCTGCATTATTAGTTTTATTATTATATATATATATATATATATATAATTTATTATTATTATTATTATAATACGTTCTTTTTTTGTATTTTATTTTACAAAACCCTGAAACTCAGATTACTATTGCGAGTCAGATGTTCTTGTATTTAAAAATAAATAAATAAATTTACTGTAGTGCATGTTTTGGAATATATGATTTATAAATAGTTTATCTATAATTTTTATATTTAGATTCTTTTAGTGTACAAATACTTGTAAATGCATAATTTTTATTTATATTATTTAAAATAATTAATTTATGTAATATGTATTAACAAATAATTAAATAATTAAGTATACTAAAATTGTGTACAACCGGTGCCATGAAAGTGTTTTGGTTAATTTTTCCTGAAAGAAACAGACTGTACATTTAATTGCTATTCATGAGTTTGATTTCTTGAATTAACTTGAATGTAATTTTTGGCGCATAAAACACCGAAGTGCCGCAAATACTCCTGAACACTCCCTGCGTCATCCATTGGTTGACCAAACATATAGTCCGCCCCCTAACTCACATATTGGTGCAGAAGTGTTTTGGGCATGTCAGGAGTCTAAAACAAAACAGAGCAATGTTTTGATAACACCACAGTATTTACACTTTCCAAGGGATTCAGCCTATTTTGTTTTAGCATTACCAGCCAGTCTGAAGTGTTATTATCTGTGACGGTAAGTCAACATATTTGTCCTAGATTTGTTATGGCAGCTCTGGAGGCCAGTTCCATTTTTTTTTTCTCTCCCTCCAATCTGTTCACATTTCAAATTCACATTCACAATTTATAGCTGTTGATCCAACCATATTGTGCCCTGCTTGACAACACTATGAAGAATGAAGTTGTTCAAATCAGATTTATGCGACACATCGTTCCGATCTCAAAGAACAGAATGTATTTGTGTTGTGTAAGGTGTCCACCTGCAGAAAAAAAGCAAATGTAATCTTTCTCCAGCACATTTCCTTCCCTTCCGCTTCCTCATTGTGTAACTAGATTGGTGATTGATATCTGACTGAACATGCTCAGTGTGGCTGCTTTATCTCTGATATAACGGTGTTTTCAGTTCAGCGTTGATGAGTAGAGAAGCTAATCACAGATTCGCTGGCATTCTCCACTGAACCATCTGTCAAACGAAGTCAAAAACACACTTGTGTATTATAAAAAGTGTGTGGCTTTGCCTGCAGTTGAAGATTTGTAATGCTTACAGCAAATTTCAGAGATTAAACTGGATTAGCAGTTCCTTACGTAATATTCCGCATTCGTAATTTTTCAGGATTTGACTAGCATGAGAGGGATTGGTTTGGTGGGCGGCCAGATCACAAAACATTCACAATTGGTTTAAAGAGCATCTCGGCTTTGAGGCTGCTTGGCTCGCTAGCCTCCTGCTGCGGTGAAATTAGCTAGCTACCATAGCGTCACGCCTTAATGCTGGGCCACAGATGAGATGATGTTCTGCACGACCTTCCTGTCCGCCCCATCCGAGGAGTTTTTAGAGAGCGTTTCGAGGCCAGATGGGAGCTTGGTGCCCCTGCGATGCTTGGTGTTGTCAGGGGATGAACTGAACGCACCTTTGCCTCAGCCTTGTCTTAATAATTTCAGCAGCGACAGACCCTCCATCTCTACAGAGGACGTCCTCTCGGGAGGTGCTCTGGGTCACGGTAGAGGTCATAGGAAGCTCGTGGCTCTCGCCCAAGGTAGGGGTTTAGCAGCTCTGCTGTGACTCCTCACGATTCTAGTGAAGAAGTGAGCGTGTGCTCCTAAACTGGGTTGTGGATGTGAGTAAAGCGTCGCTTGGGTATTTTCAGAAGTTTCTTGTAACTTAAGGAGTTTGTAGTGTGAAGATGAACATTTTAAAGTTCTGTCGAGGGTTATTTCATTTTGTTTTATTTTAAATGTATTTACATTTTTAGTCTACATCAAGAGAATTATTATTATTGCTCAGTTTTAGACATGGTGTGGTCTCTAGTGTTTTGGATTGTAGCTTTTGAGATACAGTTGGACATTTTTGAAAGGGATAAGCCGTTTTAAATGAAGATTTATTTTTTAACAATAATTTGGGGCAGTTTTTTGATTCCATAAAAAATCATCAATATAATCCCAGGAGCTCATGCCTACAAACCCTAGCTAGCGACTTTTTTTTTTTTTATTAGTTGTAGATCTCAAGCTTGCACAAAGAGTTATTAGACTACATAAACTATTGTTATTATTATTATAATTTAGCAATTATAATAATGTTTATGATGTTTAAACATTTTTTTTATACATAAACGGATTAAGAAAAACTTAAATATAATGTCAAACATAATGATAACAATAATTATATTTATGCATTTTACTTATACATTTTGATACATGAACAGAATTATTATTATTAATGCCTTTGCAAAAATTGTATAATAATATATACTAAAGCTAGGTATGTCGCCATTTATTTTCTATAATCTCCTTTAATTATTATTATTATTTAATAATAGTACTTATGCATTTTGTGTACTTTTTAATGCGCAGTTATTATTATTTAACAATAATAACTATATGCATTTATACATTTGAAAATAAAAAAAATGCATAAAATATCAACTTGTGAGTGAATTGCTGTTAGGTAAAAAGTGAATAATAACAAATTCTTTACGTTATTTTTCCATTCTGAACACAGCAATTTAAAGGTGTTATGGTGATTAATTTATTGTTATTATGTCATAAGTTGTTATTTTTGAACAGCATCATATAGATGTCGTCCATGGCTCTGTGGTGAAGATTGAACTCTCCGGCTGTCTTGAAAGCGACTGCTAGCTAATGCTTGTGGTTTTGGGGAAAGTTTGACACAGCCTGTTGTTCCAGCAGCGTTCCTTTCTATGAAAGCTGCTTTTTATCACCCACATGTTGCTGCGATGAGAATCATGACGATATGGTATATGTGTCATGATTCAGTGTTTCGCTTTTGTTTGTGTGCTTAATGATATATTTGCGTAATGCGGTCATGTTTATTTGAATGAAACAAATTTTATGAAATGTAGTTGAAATGAAGAATTTATTTGTTTGTTTGTTTTTGTTTATTTATTTATCAGAGCAATTTTTATGATGTTTTTATTGTACTACTGATACAATTTTTTGTGACTATTATTATTATATTTTTACCACACCATCTGCTCTTTGAATACATGAACTTCCAGGAATGTGTGTGATTCATTCATTGGGCCGCCCCCTCTTTGCTTACGCTGGACAGAATCAGCTGTTGTTGAAAGAGCTCGGCCAGAGACGACTCCTGTCACTCTCACAGGGAAATGTGTGCAATGGGTTGGTGATTCTCAGGCAGCAGCTAATCAGTTTTGTCATGTGTCCAGGACCCACTCTCCTGATGGCAACGGTGGACATCAAGAATCCCGAGATAAACAACAAACTTAATGTGTCCCATAAGAATAACATGGTGCACAGTGGCCTTAACAAGAAGAAAAAGAAGGGCAAGGGCAGTCGGAAGTTGACAAAGGCTGACATTGGGACACCAAGCAACTTCCAGTGAGTCTTTAAGTATAGCAGTTTCAGTACTTCCTGTGTTGGCAGGAAGTGACATCAGTAATGCATATTAAAATGCTGTCATGCTGCTTTTGTTTTTTTTTTTTTGTTTCTAATGAGGCTTTATTTTTATTCTCATGTCTTTTTCTGTCCGTATGCTCAAAAACAGTCACTGGAACTTATAATATGTAATTTCGATTTTATGTTTTCAACCTTTTACACGAAAAAAGCTAGTTAATGTTAACGAATTGGACAACTTTTTAGGTTTTTTTCCCCCCAAATTTAAAAACGTATCTTAAAAGACATTATTTATTTATTTTCTATAGAGTTGGTGCTGATTTTAGTTTCCATAAACCGTATACCCGAAAATAATTTTTAGCCTAAAATGAGAAAATCCTATCAACTAACTAAAAATTATTATTAGCTTCAAAAGTTCTTATTTAAATATGTATCTGTTTAATGTGCTATATTAGTTTCTATAAAACTTGTACCTTTTAGAGAAATGTGAGATTAAAGTTAAAAAAATCCACATTAAATTACACTTGAAAATGTAATGAACTTTTTTTTAACCTAAGAAATCATTTTTTTGTTTCTGTAAACATTCTGCTTTTAAAGAAATTTAAGATTAAAGTTTGAAATCCACATTACCTTAAACTTGAACATGTTATCAATTTTAAAAATATTTACTTGTTTAAAGAAATGAATACAAATTTGCATAATGTCCATTTTATAGTTCGTAGAACAAAAAAAAAAAAAAAAACATATTGCAATAGTAAAAAACAAATTACTAAATATTTAAGTCTTTGTCAGATAGTTTTCTTTTCATTAACACATTCATTAAGATTTTGTATTTCTTTTTGGAAATGATTGATCTTACGCCTCATTGATCTGAGCTTATGCCTGTGTTAATTTAGTATTATTGAGATGTATTTTAAATATTGTTAATAAATGCATTTTCATTGAGTCTTTTTCCTTTTTCATTTCACCAATTTTAGTGCATTTTTTTTGTTATTAATTGAATGTATTGTATTTGTTTGTTTGTTTGTTTTTTAAATGTCAGTAGCATTCATTTTTATTACTAGCTTTATTACTGTATTACTGTGGTGCAGATGCTCTGATCAGTGTGACCTACAGCCCGTCAGTTACTAGAGAAATACCAAACCTGTGCTCATTGAAAGAAAAGTTGATCAAAAAAAAAACAACTGAATGCTAGATTGGTTAATAATATAACATAATGGAAGATTCGCAAACAATTTTACAAACAAAATACAAATTTAGGAAGGATTTTCAGCACAGCGCAAGGGTTAAGTTAATTCCCTTTCCTCGTGTTGTATTTGTTGTTGTTGATGCCAGTCTGACTGTGCTTAACGCAATATTTTCCAGGCACATCGGTCATGTAGGATGGGATCCGAACACAGGCTTCGATGTAAGTACACAACAATGACTTGCTCTGTAATCCCACCAACACACTCACACGCTCTCACTGTCATACTCGCTCTCACATACATATTGAAGAATCTCTCATAGGAAAACAATGCTGACCTGTGTAGTAATGGCATGATGACATGCCTCAATAGCCTTGTGTTCATGCAGGCTGAAGCATCTGACGCTTGAATATGCAGTCTGTTGCCCACAACACTACCCAGATTGCATGTGTGCACAGCAGTGTGCTATCTGTATATTTGCACTGTGTATATTTTAAATCATTTTATGCTAAACTGTTTATGGAAATACTGGAGATATCGCAAACTGCTGCCTTTTTATGAAGCAATTAGAAATTCAGGCTACTGGTGCAATAAAATGAGATGCTGTTGCTCTTAACTAACTGGAAAAATATGTAAATGCTCTGAAGAAGCCTCATTTTAAGGTTTGCATTATGCATGCAGCTGGAATGTTGAGCATGACATAATGGAGGGTTTTAGCGGTGATGATTAGCATTAGCAGTGTGTCCAAAAGGTGGCAGGATTGTGCTACATTTGAGAACAGCATGAACACTGGGAAAATGACATGTAGTGCTTGCAAGGCAGAATTGCATTGATTTCTCTTAAGATTTTAATCATCATGATCTTATTTTAAAATGAAAAATCCCCATTAACTGGCATTTGAAGATGTTATTTTAAGAATTGTTTATTTATTGTAAAGAAGTTTTTTAGTTTCTATAAACATACTTTTAAAGTAAATTTAATATTATAGTTTGAAAATCCCCATTAATTTGCACTTATTTACCATTTCATTCATTTAATTATTTACATTTTTTTTTACTTTTAGTTAAGTTTTTAGTTATTGACTTAAAATAGTAAAAAAAATAGATAAATATTTTTAACCTGAATTTAATTTTAATTTCTATAAGCATTATACTTTTCAATTTAAGAATTAAATTCCCATTAACTTGCACCCAAAAAGGTTATCTTTAATAAATATGTCTATTCATTTATTTAATTTATTTTAGCCTTAATGTTCTGTTTTTAGTTTTTCTAAACATTATAGCTTTAAAGGTAAGATTAAAGTTTGAAAACCAAGGGACAGTTTACCCCAAAATGAAAATTGTCAATTTTACTCTATTTACTCTACCCAAGGTTCATTGTTCCAACCGTATGAGCTTCTTATAATCTTTTTTTTTTTTCTTTTTTTTTTAGCACACACCATTCAGATATTTTGAACGAATGTATGGTAACACCGGTTGGTAGCCATTGACTTCCATAGTAGGGAAAAATACTATGGAATTCAATGGCTACCGTCAACTGTCGGCAATCACTAACATCTCAAAATATCTCTTGGGTGAACTGTCCCTTTAACTTGCACTTCAGCATTCAAAAACTAACCAGTAGTGATAATGATATTTGCATACTGAGTCGCGATTTGCTGTCTTACATCTGTTTGCATACTGGAATGTGATTGGGCCTTTTAATTTTGCATCCGTTTACTCATCGTTTTGACACATTATCATTAATATCTCTCTCTCTGTCTTTCTTCTATCTATATTTAGTTGTGCTTACTAAGGCAAGCATCACTATTACTATTGCTCATACTTAAGGTTGGTGATCCAAACAACCCCCTAACCCTAAATAAAACATTTTGGACACTTATCTGCACGTTTTTGCTATGGGAATGAATGATAATTCAAGTTATTTGGCACGGGCAAAAACAACCACTGTTTTTGTTTTTTTTTTGTTTTTCAGCAAATTCCAAAAAAAAAAAAAAAAAAATAAAAATTCTAGTTCTACTTAACTTTTATCACTGTTCTTTTGCTCGCCTTGCAAGCACTTTATTTCATGTCTGAAACATTCTCTACAGTAAATAAACATTTCTGTTGCCTTTTCAGCACTTCTGTATTGTTAAATATGTAACTATTCTATATAAGGAAAAAAAGAAATGTCTCACTACTTTACCGTTTTTATTTTGCAGTTGAATAATTTGGACCCAGAGCTGAAGAACCTGTTTGACATGTGTGGCATCTCTGAGGCCCAGCTCAAAGATAAGGAGACGTCTAAGGTCATCTACGACTTCATTGAGAAGAAGGGCGGTGTAGAGGCTGTGAAGAATGAGCTGAGGAGACAAGGTGAGACTGATCGCTGTCAGACTCTCTGCACTGAACACCTGCCAGTTGTGGCATCATCATATTCACATGTCAGTCCATCAACCATTCACTGTCAGAAGAAAATGCCCAAAACTTCCCCTAACTAGTAATTTTCTGTCCCGATGCAGCAAAGCCAGTATATCCTTTTTATGACATTAAAATAATGTGGCTGTAACACATTCCTCAGAGGATTTTATACAGTAGTTGGGTGCATATATTAGCATTTTATATTTGATCATTATATGTGGTTTTCCTTCAGGTCCTCCCAGGTGGTGCGGTAGGTAGAATTTGTGTGTTTCTGAGTGAAACCTGCTTAGATTTGCATGTGTATCAGGTCTGAATCTTTGCAAGTTGGCATGAGTTGTTTTGAACGCTGTTTTAACACGTGGAGGACAAATTTTAGCTGTGAAAGTGCTGTTTTACCTACATGTAACTTTATGGAAAAGCATTTGTGCATATATGGATATTTTTCATGATTGTTCAAGAGGCATTTGTCTACGTTCGTTGATCTTTTAAAAACATGTTTGATTGCTTAAAACCATGACTTTTGTTTGGTTTTTCCTCTAGAGTGTGTCTACTCAAGCTTAATTGCAACCCATGAGTAGATTGATACTCTTTCCTCCTGTATTGACACACTTGACCTTGGACCACAAAACCATTCTTAAGTCGCTGGGGTATATTTGTAGCAATAGCCAAAAATACATTGGGTCAAAATAATAGATTTTTTTTTTTTTATGCCAAAAATCATTAGGATATTATGTAAAGATCATGTTCCATGAAGATATTTTGTAAATTTCCTACTGTAAATATATTAACTTAATTTTTGATTAGTAATATGCATTGCTAAGAACTTCATTTGGACAACTTTAAAGGTGATTTTCTCACTATTTAGATTTTTTTTTGCACCCTCATATTCCAGATTTTCAAGTAGTTGTATCTCGGCCAGATTTTGTCCTATTCTAATAAACTTATTTATTCAGCTTTCAGATGTATACATCTCAATTCGATCGAAATTACCCTTAAGATTGGGTTTTGTGGTCCAGGGTCACATATAAAATTAACGGGGAGTTAGATGGGGAGTATATTAAGTGGTGTACCTTTTTATTTACTTTAATGGCTGTTGCTTATAATACAACCCACTAAAAACGACTGTTAATTCGGGACTAGCACCTGCATTCTAAGTAAGAAAGATTTTTTCTACCTCAGTCTCCTATAGGGTTCAAGTCAGGGAACTGGGATGGTTATGGCAGAACCTTCATTTTGTGTTCAGTTAACCATTTTGCTGTTGATTTTGATGATCATTGTCCTGATGGAAGATCCAACCATGGCCCATAAGATTTCTAGCAGAGGCAGTCAGGTTTTGATCAAATCCATGATGCCATGTATCTAAACAAGATGTCCAGGACCTCCGGAAAAGTTCAAAATTCGTAAATTTTTTTACATATGGAGAACAATTCATTTGGAGCAAACATGCTTAGTTTCATTAATTTCTTATGCTCTGGATGCGAAACTATCAGCCATTTCAAATGAAAGATGAATGCTGTGATAGTGAGGATGATGAGAACTCATTAAAAAATAGCATATCATGAAATAATCAAACAGATCCTTAGTAAATGGTTAATAAGTTACTAGTTAAATATATTATTAATCACTTATAAATCATTGAAATGTCAACATTGTACATTTATCTCACAGCGTTAAAAATACTCCATGTGTGTCAGAGAAGACATCTATCTATACCCTCACCAGTCAGCCCTTACATTGCAGTACACACTACAAAGTATTCAAAACCTGTTGTGTAAACGCATGAATAAATAATTTTCAAAGCTTTCTGCATCCCCTAATATAAAGTGTAAACTATTCATCACTTAAATGTGTTACACATCATTTGTAGATTTTTCTGTCCTGTTACAAATTATCTGTAGGTGTATACAAGGCATTTACAACACTTTCTGCGTCCCCTAAACTAAAATGTAAGCTACTCATCAGTTGTAAATGTTTTACTCATCATTCGTAGTTCTTTCACCCCAGTGTGTATACACACACAACCTGTAACCGGCAGGTTTGTAAAACATTTACAACTGATGAGTATTTTACATTTTAGTTCAGGGGATGCAGAAAGTGTTGTAAATGCCTTGTATATACCTACAGATCATTTGTAACAGGTAAGAAAGATCTACAATTTTTTTATTTTTTTTAGTTCTGTCAGTTTCCATCAGTTTGAATGGAAATAAATGCATTGATCTTGTTCATTTATATAATTATGGTGTACTGACAGTACAGTTTCATATCATTAGTCAGAGGTGTAGCAAGTCAGCCCCGGGCCCATATCCAAAAAAAATTGTATGCACCCCCCCAAACATTATTGGCTCCAACTCGGTTAACTTATTGTTGATTTTTCTGAAGTGATTAACGTTACGTGTATTCACAAGCTGTTTTATTTAAGGTATAAATGCTTGGAAATAATATTTAAAATTTTCAAGTCTATTCATTATTTGTGGCGAGTCAGCCACCCAATAATCGCAATAAGCATGTTTTGTTATTTTTAATATAACACAAATCATAGCCTTTAAATTCGGTCAGTTTTATGAGGAAATACAAACAATAAATGTGTTTTTACGCTTAATTTAATTTTTAATTTTATTTGTAGTG